>CM035414.1:158024187-158031368 GCA_020310875.1 Ceratopteris richardii
ACGAGAAGAAGGATTTCCAACTGGTGGAGTTTCATCGCTTCAAACCCCCCTCATCAACATTCAAGAGAATCAAGACATAGTCATAGTCATTTTAGTTTTGTGTTTAAGATTGTTTTAACATTTACTTTCCAACCTCTTCAGCAAAGATATCATCAAGTAAGGTGTTTTAAGTTCTTTATTTTTTAGTTTACACACATCACTTAAAAAGAAAAGTTGTTTTCATCTACACTAGGATCTGAGCACTTTCATATTAGCATTAAAAGAGTATTTGAATCTTTCTTTTGTATTTAGGAAAGATATAATTTTTACTTAAAGTATTTAGATATCTGCATTTTAGGAAAAGCCATTATTTTTGCATCATCAAAAAGAAAAGATTTTAAGTTTTGAAAAAGAAAGATTGTTGCTTTATTTTCATTGCATAAAGAAGAAAGCTTTTAGCATAAAAAAAGATTAAATTTAGGTTACTTATGATTCATAGTTAATGCTTTTATTTTTTTCAAAGAAATTATTTTTTAAAGAAAAATAATATTGAACTAAAGGACTTAAATCAAGAAAATTTATAAAAACTACTTTATTAGGTTTTTTGAATATAAGAGATAAATTTAGGTTTTTGAAATCAAAATTATTTTTAGTAAAGCCTAGGACTAGGGTAAAGCCATCCCTGGCTTTATCAACTAGTGATAGATTTAGACAATTTAGAGAGAAATTTGATCCAGCTATTAGGGAAATTCTTCTCTATTCGAAACGTTATCAAGAACGCAAAATGGAGGAGATGTTTAGGAATATGATGATAGAAAAGCAAGGGACACGTACAGTCCAAGCTATTCTAAAAGAGAAAGGAAAATTTAATTGATTGAATATTACGGAATACCTGGATGCATTTGAGGAGCAAGTGCAAATCCAGGGATTGCCTGAAGATGTTTTAGTTAAATACTTTAGTCGTGTTGTTTCTAGTTCAATCCTAGAATCTATACAAGAGCATGCTGAAAAATCATGGGAGGAATTTAGAAAGGAACTTCATAAAATATTCTACCTCGAGGATTTTAGCCAGCACAGTCGGGAAGGATTTCTGCGTTGGTTAAACACTGTTAAGAGCAATGAGTCTTTAACTCATCTTCACGGTGAGTTTATGAGACATGTGGCTCAACTTCCTGAAGATGACAGAAATGCTATTAATCTAGATGTGATTATATATTTTCTTAAGATGCTTAATCCTGAGGAGAGGGCTGAAATTGAAAGACGAATAGAGGAGCCAACAAAAAGGTATGGGCTAACTGATGACTGGGAGAAAGTCAAAAAAGAGATAGAGGCTGTTGCTCAAATGAAGCAAAGGTAAATGATTTTGTATGCTAAATGTGATGCTTCTCAGCCTAAAGGGATTCCTACTACAAGGCAAGTTGACATGACAATGCCTGCTACTACGGCTACGGCTAATAATGCAGCTGTCACTAAAGCTCCCATAGAATTTCAATTGGATATTCTATGTAAACAGATGGAAAATATTATGAACATGCAAGCATCTCTTTCAAAAGAAGTTTCCAGTTTGAATAAACAAGTTTATTCCATGAGCTTTAATGATCGAGGGGCTAGTAATAGTGGTACAGGGCAAGTACCACCTATTCAACTAGTTATGCCTCAGTATGTTCCACCTCAACCAGTCTTTCAACCAGTACCACAGCAAGCTCCTCAGTTTGCTGTACAGCCACCCTTTCAAAGAAATAATGAGAAAAGAGGGACTGGCGGGAAGCGTTGTGTTTGGTGTGATAGTCAAGAGCACCTGTCATTTGTTTGTGAAGAATTAAAAAGTGCTAAGGCTAATCAATTAGTTGTGGAAATCGATAGAAGATTATGTGACTTTAGGTCACATCTTCCTTTGTCCGTCAATTGGGGCAAAGGAGAAATGAAAAAGCTTTATGAAAATTTAGCAGTCTCAGATGCAACTGCCAGTACTTCAGCTACACGACTAGAGCCGGTTGAGGATAGGCCTTCTTCAATGCCTAGCCAAAATCCATATTCAATAGAGGCATTGGTAGGAGCTAGAGACGAAATAATGTGCAAGACCGCATGGAAATCTCGTGTAGATCAATCCTCTGTCTTTTTCTCACATTGCAAATGTTGAGGAAAAATGGAGACGAGATGATGTAGAAGAAGGTGATAGGAGGGTAACTAGGAGGCAAACAAGAGAAGATGAAAAGAAAACTGACAAAAAAGTTCAATTTGATGAATCAAATTTATCTCAAGAAGAGAAGAGGAAAATGATAAAGGAAGGAAAAAAGCCGATCGATGAAAATATTCAACCCCAAGAAGAACAAAAGAAAGTGGAAAAAGAAACCTTTAAACCTGACAAAAAAGAAGATCAAAAGCAAAATGAAGAGAAAGGCAAGAAAAATGATAGAAGAGCTCCACGTGCTATTATGATTTCTGAGCTCGAAAAGAAAAATGATGCTAGGGAGATTTTAAATGACATTCTTCTAAAAAGTCAAGTAACGATGTCACTTGAGCAAGTATTTTCCATAGCGAAACCAGAGTTCAAGGACAGTTTTATTCGACTTATCAGAAGAAGATGCTTTCCTTTGCCACAAGATGAAGACATGCAAGACGTGGCAGAGGAAACCTTAGCTATGAATGACGTAGTTACATTGAGTGAAAGCGACTATGAGGATAATAAAGAATTTACAACACGAAGAGTAAATAGAAATTTTCTAGGACCCATACAACCTAATGAACAAATGTTAAAGAGTGAGAGTAAATTTAATTCTAGTTTCTGGGCACGAGGCACACCAGAAGTAAAGATTAGAATTGGAGATGAGAAAGATTCTTGTTTAGCTTTAGCTCTCATCGACTCCGGGTCAGAGATAAACATGATTTCAAAGAAGTTCTCTGATAAATTTAGATGGCCTATCGATAAAGAGCACGGTTGGTGGATGAGAACAGCTGACAATGGCTCTGGCATTTTATTAGGTGCATGTGCAAATGTGCCTATAATGATAGGTGGTGTTTGAGAAGAGTTTCATTTCTTCGTTCAAGATAATTGCTCATATGAAGTGATTCTTGGACAGCCATTTATAGCTGAAATGAGGATGGAAACAAAAGCAATGAATGACGGATCAGCGTATGCAAGAATTCAATCCAAATCAGAGATGGATTCTTTGCAAGTTATGACGATTTGCCCAAACCATACTAGAAATAGAAAGAGCTTAAGAAGAAATCCCATTGACTCGATCAATCATGTTTCTGATGATCCACTGGCTGTAAGAGAATATGGGGCTTATTATGATCAAAATTTCTGCTAGACTCCACTATTGAGCGAGACAATAGTGGACGTTGTCTTGATGTCCTCGCCTATTAATGACCATAAATTTGAAATTTATCTAATTTGTACTCCTACAACTAGTTTGCATTATATTACTAAGGAAAATCTTACAAACAAACTGAAAAATATTTCAGACAAATCGGATTAATTTCAAGTGACGAGAAAATTGAGAGTATAATTGAATTATCAAAAAGTTCTACTTTATTAGAAGAGCTAGAAAGTGTTTCTTATGAAAATTTAGAATCAAATCTAATAATTCTTAACTCTATTCAAGAGTATGAGATTATTAGTGAATTTATCCTAGAACATGAAGTTAGCATAGAAACCAAATACAAAACTATAGAAAAGAAAATAAAGCATGTAGCTCAACCCTTACCCAAAGATAGTCATGACATACTTCGTCAAGTATCAAGTGATCCTATTCTTAGAGATCGATCTAAGATAGGTCACATATTTACTGAGGAGAGTAAGAAAAATATCAAATTCGGTGATGAATTTCTTTCTCAAATTGAAAAAAGAGCAATTTTCCAAGATGATTGTTCGTCATGGTAAAGCTTTTTCTTTATTCCCTCATGAGATAGGATGTGCAGACCCAAAGTTAGTAGCTTCGATGATTATTTTCAGAGTACCACATATTCCTTGGAATCTTCGTCCGATTCCAGTTCCAAAGGCTCATTTACCTGAGCTAATGAGACTGTAAAGGAGAAGATTGCCATGAGAATCTTGGAACCATCCTCAGCACCATACTCTAATAGGTGGTTCACGGTACCGAAAAAGAGTGGGAAGCTACGCTTTATTTAGGATTTGCAGCCTGTGAATAAAGTCACTATTAGGAATGTAGGAACAGGTCCAATTGTAGATGAGTTTGCCGAGGTATTTGTTGGTCACTCCATCTATTCAATGGGAGACCTGTATTCAGGGTACGATCAGTTTCAATTAGCAATTGAGAGTCGAGATGTGACCACGATGAAGACTCCTTTGGGTTTAGTACGTATGTGTACTTTAACACAAGGAGCGACGAATTCTGTGGCACATATGATGAGTGCTATGAATCTGGTCCTACATGACTTTATCCCAAAAGTGACGATGCCTTTTATTGATAAAATTCCAATAAAAGGGTGTGTGAAAAAAGAAAAGGATGAAAGTTTAGATTCGTCTGGTTGTAGAAAGTTTGTTTCCAACCATATTTCAGATTGTGAAAAGATATTTGAAATATTTGAAGAGGTTGGACTAACTTTCTCCCTAGAGAAATCAACTTTTGGTGTTAATGAAGTGCTAATAGTTGGGCATTTATGTGGCCATTATGGTCGTAGACCCTATCCAGCAAAAGTTGATGCCATTAGTAGGATTTTTGAGAGATGTCGCAATGTAAGTGAAGTAAGGAGATTCCTAGGTGCATGTGTTTTCTATGTCATCTGGATCCCTCACTTTGCTCATGTAGAGAATCCGCTTTATGATTTATTGAGAAAAAGGAAGAAATTCTTTTGGACTAATGAGCATTCTAGAACTATGAGGCGTCTAAAGCATTTGCTTATCAATGCTCCTGTTTTTGAAACGTATTGACTATACAGGAAATAAGCCTGTAATCCTAACTGTTGACACTAGTCCTATTGGTATAGGCTGGGTCATTGGGTAGGATGATGAAAAGGAGCAAAGGTACGCAGTTCGCTTTGGAGCAAAGATTCTTCATGATACTCAAAAGAATTACGCGCAAATTAAGAGAGAACTATGGGGATTAGTTACAGGTTTAAAAACAGATAAAGAATACTTTATAGGAGCTAATGTAATAGTAGAGACCGATTGTCTTTCATTAATAGGTTTAATAGCTAATTGTTCATCTACGGATATAGCTATGCTACGATGGATAGCCTATATTAAATTCATTAACCCTGCTTTTGTTCATATAGCCGGTAAACATAACACCCGTTGCTCATATGCTTTCAAGAGCAAAGTTCGATAATGATAGTGAAGCATTAAATAATCATATTAATTTAATAAATTATGAAACATCTATCTATACGTATGAAAGATTTAGAGAAAATGATTATGAAGGAGAGTGGCGAGATATAGGAGATTATCTGAGTTCGTTTCAACCTTCCCCCAAGTGGTCTTCAAATCGATTCCGGAACATCAGGAAGAAGTCTTTCAACTTCTTCTTGAAAGATGGATATCTTTGGAGACATGCTAGAGGAAAGATTCGAAACCCTCAAAGAGTACTAGGTTTGAGGGTTTTTTCAAGTGCAAGTTATGCATGAGATGCACGAAAGCCTTTGGGCTGGTCATAAAGGCTTTGTAGCTACATACGAAAAGATTAGGGAAAGCTACTGGTGGCCAAGGATGCATGTAACTGTTAAAGAATTTCTGAGCACTTGTAGTACGTGCCAATTACACTCCTCTGTCAAGCATACAGATCTCCTTCACCCAACCTATCCACCTTGTATTCATTACAAGTAGGTAGTTGACCTCCTGACCATGCCTAAAAGCAATGATGGTATGAGATATATTGTTCTTGCACGAGAGGACTTGACAAACCACATCGAAGGTAGAGCGCTTCGTTCCAATACTACTTATAATGTATGCGTAATCCTTTTGGAAGAAGTTTTATCCAGATTTGGATATATAGAAAAAGTAGTAGCGGATAGAGGAGAGTTAGATGCGAGAGAAGCGAGAGAACTCTTTGCACAACATGGAATTCGATTGTCTCTTACGACTGCCTATAACCCAGAAGCAAATGGTAAAATTGAACGAGGACATCCTTCCATAGTGAAGGCTATTTTTAAACCTTGCCATTGTTTTATGTCGGCTGAACTCATGTACTGTCAAAAACCATTATTTCCCATTCATACTCCGATAATTAATTGGATGAATTTAGGTTGGAAAGATAACATTTCAAGAGAGGACTTATTAGCATTTAGAATTAAGCAATTAAAACAAGGAAATGAAAATCTTAAAGAAGCAATAAAAAAATTAAAAACATCTAGGTTGAAAAATAAATTGTATTTTGATAACAAAACATAGACTAAGACCGCAACCAATAGAGAGTGGTGACTGGGTGCTTGTATATGATAGTATGTTTTGATACTCAATACGATTGCACGTCGGAAACTAACTAAAGATTGGTTCGAACCTTACGTTGTTGTTTCAGTTTATGAAACATGTATATATAAATTACGTGAAATTGATGGTTCTATTCTAAAGAATTTGATTGCAGGGAAAAGAATCAAGCTCTTTAGGAGAAGAGAAAGCAGTAAATTTGAATTGGGCGAAGATTTCTTCGAGGACAACAAAGAAGAAGAATAAAAATGATCTGGTGAAAAAGTTCTAAACTTTATTTATTTTCTAGTTGTTAACACTAGTTCTGTACTAGGACACTTGAGTGTCCTGGGACACTTAAGTGTCCTGCTTTTACACCAAATTGATTGATTTTTCTTGATGACACCGTTGAGGCTTGATGGGATACTCACTTGGATTTGATACCCACATCATGTACTTTTAGAGAAAACTATAATCTTTGACATTTTACAACTTTAGATGGGTTTATTAAATGAAGAAGAAAATGGGGATTTTTGAAAACTCAACTTTTAGCATAACTGAAAAAAAACACAATTCAAACATTTTGACAAATTGGATATGTTTTAGGAAATGGAAAGCTATTTCATGCACTTTTGACAGTTGTAAAGCAAGTGTCTAGGGATCTTTGGACAAGGTTGAACACTTACATAAGTGATAAACCATGGACTCAAAACTTGTCCTTCTCTAGAGCACTTGCCATTTATCCACACCTTTTCAAGAATGGCTCACTATAACTTGTGTGTAAGTGAGATTGTACAGAATTGGCAAGTTATCAATGGATAACCTTCATACTAAT
>CM035414.1:158041368-158056368 GCA_020310875.1 Ceratopteris richardii
TTGTAAATATTTTTGCAATGAAATTACTAATGTTCTATTTGATATACGTTATGATATACGTTATGGTGTAGAGTATTTCAAGACCTTCATGTTCATGTCAAGCCCATACATGTATACGTTTAAGGATATCTATACAATTAGTTACTCTTACAGGGAAAGAAACATATTCATGAAGGTTACATTCCTATTAGCCCAAGAAGAGGTACAAAAATTATATAAGAGAAAAGAACATAGAGAAAAATAAGTTGAGATAAGGGATTGGTGGTAAATGACATTGATTCTTTAGAGAAGAAAAGATACATGCAAGTGCTGCAAAGTGTACAGTAAAAGATACAAGACACCGAGAGGGAGGGTGTTGGAGATTCCTCCTTAAAGTCCAAAATGGTGCAAACAAAGATGAAGAAGTGAGTCAAAACGAAGAAACATTCTTGAGATTAGTAATTCATCTTTGTATTGAAGCCGGAATTTCATAAAAGAAAGGAAGACTCTTAAAAAATCCTTCAAGAATTTGTACACTTTTACTACCAAAATTGTATACAAGCCAATTTAAAACTCCTCTTGAAGGATTTTTGCATCATTTATATAACTAAGACCTTTGAGAGTATCTAGAGATCCATTGCTTATCAAATCTTGTCACTTAATCTTTTCGTGCTCTTATCGTTTCCATTTTTCTTCTTTTTCATGGATTATTGTGTAATACAACTAAAGTGATAAACATTGTCTATCTATAAGTAGTCGCATAAGAATGGATTTTGTCAATGTAAATAGTTTTAAAAAACTTCATGAACACTTTTTTAGTATGTAAATAATGTCGACCACTCATGATTGTGTGTCTCATCACACATTTTATTAGGCCCCTATTATGAGGAGAAGCCGATTCTGCATTACCTAGTTGATGGGATTTTCAACTTCCATGTTGAATGAAGGTCGAGTTGGACAATCCATGGTATTGTAAAAATAGGGAGTTACCAGGATCCCTAATTGTGTGGTTCACAATAACGGTGAGCAACTCAAACTGGCAATGGTAAAGGGAATGCTCCATGGGATATTCCCTATTGGACTCATAAATCATTGATATTTGCTAGCTTGCTTGAGCAGACCTAACGTCATATGGGGATTAGGTGGGAAACGGCCACCCATGTTCTATCACCCATGATTTTCCATCCAAAAAGGCTACACCTCTTAATTGGTCTCTCTCCCTCTCTCACTATATATATATATATATATATATATATATATATATATACATACATATATATATATACACATATATATATATATATGACGAAAAATGACAACATTTTCATACTTGTTGTGAGTACCGATTTTTTTGGAATTCTAATATTTCTCTTCTCTTCTTTACTATTGCTCCTGTGTTTTCTTGTGAAACTCCTTTCTTACATACTTCATCTATGTTGTAAAATCCAAGTAAGTAATTTTTTAGTATATAGCTATATTTTGCTCTTGGAAGCAAACACTTTAGATAGTTTAATCACTAAAAAATCACACTTTCATGCCCATTTTTTATGCATTGCCTCATAAGTGTCTAAATGTTTGTATCTTTTAATACTCTTGAAATCATCATATGCATTAGTCTCCAAGCAGCAGCATTATTACATGTTTTTCATGTTTGCAATGTAAGAGGTTGGCAAGAAGCTTTTCTCGGTGCAACAAAGAAAGGTCCTTCTAGCATATATCCATTGAAGCTTTGAAAATATTTATTTGCATTGTTTTATACTTATGGTATATATGGTTGTCCTTAGGTGACGACTTTTCTTTCTCATATAGTACATGAGTAAAATTTATAGATATACTTCATGAGTAAACTTTCCTTTAATGCTCCAACTGTCCATTTTTCTGTAATAGAAAGACACTTGATTTTGTTATATTCTATAATTCATGATAAGTTGGAGATTCCAAAATGTTCTTGCTTCCAATCTCCATGATATATGGCTTTCTTTATTTCCTTCTTCAAGATCTATGGTCTTTTGTAAAGGAGGCTTGATAATTGAGATCTACTATTGTGAATTACTTGAATTAATTTGACATCATAATGAACTGCATGCATAGCACCATGGGACCCCTTGAATCCCATAAAGAAGGGGTCGGAAGTCTAACAACTACTAGAATATAAAGCCCATTCTATAACTCAAGTCAATAATCAAGCCAAGATTTGTGAGGTAATTCTTAACACTTGACCATCGATTTGGGCATCCATGAGAAATAGTTTCATTCCGGTTTATGACTTGAAGCAATAATCAAGCTAGACATTTTGAGATAATTTTTAAAACTTGACCAAACATCTTGCTATTTCCATGAGAAACCTAGTTCTCCTTGTTCTAACACCACTTGCATGGCGTGTATGGCATTGAAATCCCAGTGATTGATGATTTTGCTATATACTATGAGGCTAGGGAAGTTTATTCTAGTTTGAAAACTCCAATTAGCTATGCAAGCCTTACGAAACTAGATAGGAAATCTTTCAAACAACATTCTTGATGGAAGATCAATACCCATTCTAAAGTGGTAAACGTGCTAGTCTTTGCATGTTTTCATATTCTTCAACGACTTCTCATCATGGAACTTCTGTTGTGTTCATGAAACTCTCAACATCTTCTCCATCATCATGATCTTCGTCCATCTCATAAAATGCCTCAAGCATCTCTTCCATATGTTCATTCTATGTAATGCTATTAGTACTTGCTTGTCCATCTAAGTCCTTCTTTGTTCTCTTTTGTCCATGAGAGGTTAGCGGTGCAATGTCGTTTGGGTCCATCTGCTCACCTGAAGAACCATGCGAATGGTCGCGTAGATTTTCTAGTCGACTCCTATCAAAGGATCCATACTCTCTAACATGTGCAGTACAAATCCGTCATTTCCGATAAATTTGATACTTGCACTGAGTGCAAGGACATGCCATTCTCTCCTCCGGATCCAAAGAAGCCATCTGCTACAATATGGACATTTTAGATCATTTGTTTTTTATGAAACCTAAAAATCTTACTCCTAAAGACTTACACCTAAAATACTAAAACCTAAATACTTAAACACCTAGAAAAACCTAAAACCCTAATTTTAAAATCCTAATCTATATATATTTAATTATGTATATTTAATTAAATTATTTAAACACTAGTACTTTTTATATTTATTTATCTATATAATTATCCTATTAAATATATATATATATATATATATATATATATATATATATATATATATATATATATATATATATATATATATATATATATATATATATATATATTAATTCAGATTTTTCCCTAAATCTTAAAATCCTAAAATCCTAATCCTAATCATAAAAACCTAAAACCCTAATCCTAAAAACCTAATCCAAATCCTTAAAATCTAAAAACCTAAAATCCTATTTGATATATATATATATTTATTTATATATTCAGTTTTTTCTTAATTAATCTTACTTTTATATACTTAATTATATATATTTAATTATATATATTTAATTAAATTATTTAAAACAATAATACTTTTTATATTTCTCCTACTTTATCCTATATACATATATATATATATATATATATATATATATATATATATATATATATATATATATATATATATATATATATATATATATATATATATACATATATATATATATATATATATATATATATATATATATATATATATATATATATATATATATATATATATATATATATATATATGTGTGTGTGTGTGTATATATATATATATATATATATATATATATATATCCTATTTAATATATATTCTATATAATTATCCTATTTTATATATGTATCTATTTATTTATTCAGATTTTTTCCGTAAATCCGAAAACCCTAAAATCATAATCCCAAAAACCTAAAACCCTAATCCTAATCCTAAAAACCTAAAACCCTATTATATATATATATATATATATTTATATATTCAGGTTTTTCTTAATTAATCCTATTTTTATATATTTAATTATATACATTTAATTAAATTATTTACAACACTACTACTTTTTATATTTATTTATCTATATAATTATTCTATTATATATATATATTTATTCATATATTTAGATTTTTTTCTTAAACCCTAAAACCATAATCCTAATCCTAAAAACCTAAAACCCTAATCCTAATCCAAAAAACCTAAAACCCTATTTTATATATATATTTATTTATATATTCAGGTTTTTTCTTAATTAATTCTATTTTTATATATTTAATTATATGTATTTAATTATATATTAACTTATATACACACATACACATACACATATAATACATATGTAAAAAGCACATATATACACACATACACATACACATATTTAAAACACTAGTACTTTTTACATATGTATTATATGTGTATGTGTATGTGTGTATATATGTTATGTAGGTGTTAAAACCCTAAAACCCTAATCAGAAAGACTTAGAGTTAAACCTAAAATACTAAAACCTAAATACTTAAACCCCTAAAAATCTAAACCCCTAATCCTATTTTGTATATATGTTTAGTTATATATTCAGATTTTTTTTCTATACTTTTTCTTAGTATAAATGTAATTGAGTTATATGTATGCCTAAACCCTTAAACCCTAATCTTAAATATCTATAAAATATGTATATTTATGTACGTAGGTGTATATACATGTATATATGTATTATATGTGTATGTCTACGTATGTGTAAATAGTGTAAAAACTATAATCCTGTTTTTATATATTTGATGTAAAAAAAACCTCAAAATAAAAAATTTATATATTTAATTAAAACACTAGCTTATGTGTGTGTATATGTATGTGTGTATATGTGTGTGTGTGTGTATGTACGCATATGTGTATATATGTGTGTGTATGTATGTGTGTATGCATATGTGTGTATGTATGCATGTGTGTACATGTGTGTGTGTATGTATGCATATGTGTATATGTGTATGTGTGTGTATGTATGCATGCATGTGTGTATATGTGTATGTGTGTGTATGTATGCATGCATGTGTGTATGTATGTGTGTGCATGTATGTGTGTATGTGTGTGTGTATGTGTATGTATGCATATGTGTATATATGTGTGTGTATGTATGTGTGTGTGTGTATGTGTTTGGGTGTGTGTATGTGTGTGTGTGTATATATGCTCTATTGTCCTATGTGTATGTATGCATGTGTGTATATGTGTATGTGTGTGTATGTATGCATGTGTAAATGTGTAGATGTGTGTGTGTGTATGCTCTATTTTCCTATCTCTATCTTCCTTTCTTTTCTTCATTCTTTATCTCTCACTCTCTCTCTCTTTATCTCTCTCTCGTTGTCTCTCTCTCTCTCTCTCTCTATCTCTTCCTCTCTCTCTCTCTCTCTCTCTCTCTCTCTCTCTCTCTCTCTCTCTCTCTCTCTCTCTCTCTCTCTCTCTCTCTCTCTCTCCTCTCTCTCCTTCCTCCTCTCTCTCTCTCTCATCTCTCTCTCTCTCTCTCTCTCTCTCTCTCTCTCTCTCTCTCTCTCTCTCTCTCTCTCTCTCGCTTTCTCTCTCTATCAATAGACAATAAAACAATCACTTACAAGTATGTACCTCTTTTGGATCGTTGTCGTCAAAGCGTAATGTATGTCATCTATCATCGAATTCCAAACAATCGACGCCAAAGAACTTCTACAATATCAAAAAGAAGAGAAATTATAAGACCTAAAGCATAGAGAAAGACAACGGCTAACAGTACACGCACTACTTACCAAGATCTCAGATCTAGAGTGAGGGAGAGTGTGTGTGTAGAGAGAGAGAGATCTGTGTGTGTGTGTGTGTGCATAAGACAATGCACTTCGCAATTCGCTTTGCGCGAGCAAGTTTGACAGAAGACAAATAGTAATCAAACACATGCAAAAAAGTGAAGTTTTGCTCTCGGGTTCCTGGTATGTTTAAACGTTGATGCCAAAATGGGCGTCGGTAACTCCCAGTGAATTACCGATGCTTATACCGATGCACATACCGACGCTTATATCGATGCTTATACTGACGCTTATAACCATGCTTATACCGATGCTTATACCGACGGCTGCTCAGCACACCGATGATCCATGTAAAACGGTCATACTGATGGTCACTTGACCGTCAGCATCTTTAAGTCAGGTTTTCCAACGTTTATACCGGCACCGCGAGTGACCGTCGATAGAAGCGGTGTCGGTATGCCCGTTATATGTTGTAATGATAAGATCACATTCTTCTTTGCTACTATATTCTAAGTATTTATTCGGGCCTACTTCAAGGATTTATTTTCGACTGATAAACGTCCTAATATGTGGATGACTAATATAATTCAATGATTTTACCCCATGTTCCATAGATAATCTCATCGATTTTCATTCATCGTCATAATCAAGTTATCAATGTAATTGGATTCTTGCTTCTCGATCTTCTTTCAATTTCCTCATCAAATGAACAACATTTTCCTTTATTGTTTGTATTTATTTACGTTCCTCTTACGAAGAAGTTTCTTCATAGAACTTTTCACATCTTCCATTACGATGTTTGGTACTTTCTTTAATTGTTACACTTTTTTCTTCAATAATTCTATTTTCTTTCCATTGTTGTCTTTCTCTATCTAATCCATTTTATTATCTATTGCTCAAATTCATCTTCATCTTAATCAACTACATTCCACTTAATAGGTGGCATATCTCTATATGAGTGATTTGCAAGGTTGATCCTAGTGGTATTTCCTCTATAATGGAGGTAGATAGATTTACTTCCCAAAACTTGAACTATAGTCATTTCACGAAGGAATAACCTAGCTACGTTTCATAACTGGTAGATTTGTTAGGGTTTGGATTGCTAGAATTTCTTCAAAATCTACTCCACATGTCATCATTTCAACAAATTTTAGCAATCTTATTGGTCTTTCTATATATCCATTGGCCAACTATAGATTCACTTGAGTAGGCCATGAGCTCTGTTTTCCCATTTATTCCACATGTCTTTCATAGAAATTTCCACCTTTGCTCCATCATCCAATATTATTTAGTTATGTACCCATTGAACTCAATAGTGAGGCATGCATTCTCCTCATCTCCCTTACTATAGTCACCTACTTTATCTATTGGTACTCGTTTTACATCTCGAAGGATTTTGTAGATCTTGTACCCAAGTTCTTTGCCTAAGATGGTTTGACAACTTTGCTCGCCGATTTTTTCTATAAATTATGGTCTCTTTCTAAAAAGTTCTTTGACCATCGGTGCTTTTTGAAATCTCCCAACAAATCATCATGAGTGCTCATGTTTCGGTTTTGTGCTCCTCTTTGCTCGATTGTGAATTTTATCTTTTTCCCTTGATAGGGTGTCAAAACATGTTTGGATAAAGATGGTTTCTAAAGAATCTTAATCTTAAGAGAATGATGAGAAGGTGCATATAGCACAAATAAAGCTAGGGCCTTAAAGTGTTAGAGAATCAGGTTTCTAAGGAGAAGAATAGAGTCCTATTTAAAATCTCCCAACAAACCATCATGAGTGCTCAGGTTTGTCTAGTGTGCTCGTCTTTGCTTGGTTGTGAGTTTTATCTTTTCTCCTGATAGGGTGTGAAAGCATGGTTCAATAAAGATAGTTCTTAAGGAAGCTTAACATTGGGAGAATGTTGAGAAGATGCATATAGCAAAACTAAAGCTAGGGCCTTAAATTAATACAAAATGTGTTGTCAAGGAAGAAGAATAGACCTATTTGAAATCCCAAACAAACCACATGAGTGCTCATCTTTTCATTGTGTGCTCCTCTTTTCTTACTTCGGAGTTTTATCTTTTTCTCCTAATAGGGTGGCAGCATGTTTCGATAAAGATAGTTCTTAAAGAAGCTTAATATTGAGAGAATAATGAAAAGGTGCATATAGCACAAGTAAATATAGAGCCTTAAATCGTTAGAGAATGTGATTGGTGCCTATGGAGAAGAATAGAGTCCTATTTGAAATCTCCCAACAAAGCATCATGAGTGCTTATGTTTCCTTTGTGTGCTCCTCTTTGCGTGATTGTGAGTTTATCATTTTCCCCTGATAGGGTGTCAAAGCACGTTAGGATAAACATACTTCTTAAAGAAGCTTAACATTGGGAGAATGATGAGAAGGTTCATATAGCACAAATAAAGCTAGGGCCTTAAATTATTACAAAATGTGGTGTCTAGGGAGAAGAATAGAGTCCTATTTGAAATCTCGTGTTCCCAATGTGTGATCCACTTTGCTCGATTGTGACTTTTACCTTTCTCACTGAACATAGACGTTCTTAAACATAAACATAGACGTTCTTAAACATAGACGTTCTTAAAGAAGATCCACATAAACATAGACGTTCTTAAAGAAGATCCACATTGACAGATTTCTTGAGAAGGTAGGGCGTTAAATTGTTATACAATGTCCTATTTGAAATCTACCATCAAACCATCATGAGTGCACATGTCTCCATTGTGTGCTCCTCTTTGCTCCATTTTCCGCTTTATCTTTTTCCCCTGATAGGGTGTCAAAACATGCTTGGATAAGGTTACTTCTTAATGAAGCTTAAAACTAAGAGAGTGATGAGAAGGTGCATATAGCACAAGTAAACCTAGGGCCTTTAAGTTTTAGAAAATGTGGTGTCAATGAAGAAGAATAGAGTCCTATTTGAAATCTCCCATCACACCATCATGAGTCCTCATGTTTCCATTGCATGCTCCTATTTGCTTGTTGTGAGTTTTATCTTTTTCCCCTTATAGGGTGTCAAAGCATGTGATGAAAAAGATAGTTCTTAAAGAAGCTTAAAATTCAGAGAATGATAAGAAGGTGCATGTAGCACAAGTAAAAATAGGGCATTAAAATGTTAGAGAATATAGAACGATTTGAAATCTCTCGACAAACCATCATGCATGCTCATGTTTCCATTATGTGGTCCTCTTTGTTCGGTTGTGAGTTTTATCTTTTTCCCCTTGCAAGGTGTCAAAGCATTTTTGGATAACCATATTTCTTAAAGAAGATTAACATTGAGAGAATGAGGAGAAGGTGCATATTTCACAAGTAAAGCTAGGGCCTTAAATTGTTATGGAATGTGGTGTCTAGGGAGAAGAATAGAATCTTATTTGATATCTCCCATCAAACCATAATGAGTGCTTATTTTTCCATCGTGTGCTCCTCTTTCCTCGTATGTGATTTTTATCTTTTTCCCCTTTTAGGGTGTCAACACATGTTTGGCTAAAGGTAGTTCTTAAAGAAGCATAACATTTAGAGAATGATGAGACGGTGCATATAGCACAAGTAAAGCTAGGGAATGTGGTATCTAGATAGCAGAACAGAGTCCTATTTGAAATCTTCCAACAAACCATCATGAGTGCTCATGTTCCCATTGTGTGCTCCTCATTTTATACTTTTTGGATGATCGAGTGTCAAAGCATGTTTGGATAAAGATAGTTCTTATAGAAGCTTAACATTGAGAAAATGATGACAATGTCCATATAGCAAAAAGTAACGCTAGGGACTTAAATTGTTAGAGAATGTGGTTGGTGCCTAGAGAGAAGAATAGATGCCTATTTGAAATCTCCAAACAAACCATCATGAGTGCTCATGTTTCCATTGTGTGCTACTCTTTGCTCATATGTGAGTTTTATCATTTTCCCTTCAAAGCATGTAAGTGAGTTCTTAAAGAAGCTAAACAAGAAGAGAATGATGAGAAGGTGGATATAGCATAGGTTAGGGCCTTAAATTGATAGGGAATGTAGTTGGTGTCTAGGGAGAAAAATAGATTCCTACTTGAAATCTCCCAACAAAGCATCATGAGTACTTATGCTTCGAGTGTGATCCTCTTTGATCGATTGTGAGTTTTATCTTTTTCCCCTAATAGGGTGTCAAATCATGTTTGGATAAACATAGTTCTTAAAGAATCTTAACATGGAGAGAATGATGAGAAGGCGCATAGAGCACAACTAAAGCTAAGGCCTTAAATTGTTAGAGAATGTGGTTGGCATCTAGAGAGAAGAATAGAGCCGTATTTGAAATCTCCCCACAAACCATCATGAGTGCTCATGTTTCCATTGTGTGCTCCTTTTTGCTCGGTTGTGAGTTTATCTTTTTGTGATAGGGTTTCAAAGCATGTTAGGATAAACATAGTTCTTAAAGAAGCTTAACATTGAGAGAATGATGAGAAGGTGCATATGGCACAAATAAAGCTAGGGCATTAAATAACATCTAGGAAGAAGAATAGAGTCCTATTTGAAATCTCCTAACAAACGATCATGAGTGCTCATATTTCCATTGTGTGCTCCACTTTGCTTGGTTGTGAGTTTTACGCTTTTGCCCCCTCATACGTTGTCGGAGCATGTTTGGATAAACATAATTATGAAAGAAGCTTAACATTGGGAGAATGTTGAGAAGGTGCATATAGCACAAGTAGAGCTTGGGCCTTAAATTGTTAGAGAATGTGGTTTCAAGGTAAACAATAGAGTCCTATTTGAAATCTCCCGTCAAAGCATCATGAGTGCTCATGGTTCCATTGTGTGCTCCTCTTTACTGGGTTGTGAGTTTTATCTTTTTCCTCTGATAGAGTGTTCAAGCATGTTTGGATAAAGATAGTTCTTAAAGAAGCTTAACATTTTGAGAATGATGAGAAGGTTCATATAACAAAAGTAGATTTGGGGCCTTAAATTGTTAGAGAATGTGGTGTCTAGGGAGAAGAAAAGAGACGTATTTGAAATCTCCCAAAAAACCATCATGAGTGATCATGTTTCCATTGTGTGCTCCTTGTTTCTACATTGTGAGTTTTATCAATTTCCCCTGAAAAGGTGGTAAAGCATGTTTGAATAAAGATGGATCTTAAAGAACCTTAACATTGAGAGAATGATGAGAAGGTACAAATAGCACAAGTAAAGCTACGGCCTCAAATTGTTAGAGAATGTGGTGTCTAACTAGAAGAAGAGTGTCCTATTTAAAATCTCCCAAACACAAAGCATCATGTGTGCCCATGTTTCCATTGTGTGCTCCTCTTTGCTCGATTGTGAGTTTTATCTTTTTCCCCTGGTAGAGTGTCAAAGAATGTTTTGATAAAAATTTTTTTTAAAGAAGATTAACATTGAGAGAATGATGAGAAGATGCATATAGAACAAGTAAAGGTAGGGGCTTAAATTATTAGAGAATGTGGTGTCTAGGAAGAAGAATAGAGACCTATTTCAAATCTCCCAACAAACCATCATGAGTGCTCATGTTTCCATTGTGTGCTCCTCTTTGCTCGATTGTGAGTTTTATCTTTTTACCGGGTGTCAAAGCATGTTTGGATAAAGATGGTTCTTAAAGAAGCAAAACATTGAGAGAATGATGAGAGGGTGCATATAGCACAAGTAAAGCTAGGGCCTTAAATTAATAGAGAATGAGGTTTCTAGGGAGAAGACTAGAGAAATATTTAAAATGTTCCAACAAACCATCATGAGTTCTCATGTTTCCGTTGTGTGTTCCTCTTTTCTCGGTTGTGCTCATGATTGGATAAAGATAGTGTTTAAAGAGCTATAACATTGAGAGAATGATGAGAACGTGCATATAGCACAAGTGAAGCTAGCACCTTAAATTGTTAGAGAATGTGGTGCCAAGGGAGAAGAAGAGAGTCCTATTTGAAATCCCTCAACAAACCATCATGAGTGCTCATGTTTCCATTGTCTGCTCCTCTTTTCTCACTTCAGAATTTTATATTTTTCGTCGATACGATGTCAAAGCATGATTGGATACAGATAGTGTGCTCCTCTTTGCTCGGTTGTGAGTTTTATCTTTTACCCCCGATAGAGTGTCGAAGCATGTTTGGATAAAGATAGTTTTTAAAGAAGCTTAAAATTGAGAGAATGATGAGATAGTTCTTAAAGAAGCTTAACAAGTAAAGTTATGACCTTAAATTGTTAAAGAATGTGGTGTCTAAGGAGAAGAATAGACTGCTATTTGAAATCTTCCAACAAATCATCATGAGTGCTCATGTTTCCATTGTGTGCTCCTCTTTGCTCGATTGTGAGTTTTATCTTTTTCCCTTGATAGGGTCTCAAAGCATGTTTGGATAAAGATGGTTTCTTAAGTTGCAGAAGCAGCCATAGAAGTCAGAAAGAGTCAAAAAATGAAAATTTTCACTTGAATACTAACAAAGCAAGGCCAACAAATGTGGACGCATAAGGAATGGCTAATTTTGAGCCTGGGAGCATAGAAGACCTCTCATTTTTGGATATTCCTTAAGGATGGACTAGGGAACATATTATGAAGGATAGGCTAAATTCCACTCCTGCATACAATGCTGATGATTTTTCAAATAAGGCCAATCCTAAAACACTTGTTCAAGAAGTAGACCTAGGAGATGAAGACAATCCTCAAATAGTCCACTTGGCCTCTTGGTTGTGGCACTCTCCCCCTTTACTACAAAAGGTAACCTCTTTACTTTCTTCCTACAAAAATGTCTTCCAGAGGAGCTTGGATTACACGGAATACCCTTAGTTGAGGGAGCTGCACTTGGAAGAAGTTGGCCTTCTCAACTAATCGGAAATATGCAGAGGTAGTTAAGCTAGAAATTACAAAACTAGAGGAGGCAGGTATTATTGTTCCTATAGAACATTCTAGGTGGCTTTCCTCCATGGTCATTGTACCAAAGAAAAATAGTGGCAAAAGAAGAGTATGTGTTGATTTCCATGCTTTAAATAAGGTGGCTATTCAAGATGGCTTTCCTCAATCCTTCATCGAACAGGTACTTGAAGAAGTAGCGAGACACACTTTATATAGTTTTCTTGATGGTTTCAGTGGCTACAACCAGATACTAATGCATCGTGATGATAGAGACAAAATAACCTTTGTTACTCCATGGGGCACCTAGTTTTATACACACATGGCTTTAGACCTAAAACATACACCGGCCTAGTTTAATAGAACAATGTATCTGATATTGGGAAAATGGTTAACAACCTTTCTATGCATTTTCATGGATGAATTTTCAATGTTTTCAAGCATAGATAGGATAGTAGTAGTTCAAGATTTCCATGATCACTTGGAAAAACTGAAGGTAATCTTTGAGGAGTGTCTCATTACAAGTTTTGAGGTTAAATCCTGCTAAATGTCATTTTTTGGTCACTAAAGTCACTCATCTTGGTCACATGGTATTGGCCGAAGGGATAATCTGACAAACATCACTGCTATCCTTTCCATGCCTATTCTAGGAACTCCAAAGGAAGTACAAAGTTTTTTAGGCCATGTAGGATACCATAGAAGATTTATCCAAATGTACTCAGAAATAGCTAAAACTTTGTCATGGCTTGCTAGTAATTGTTCCTAACTAGTCCTTAGAATTTCATGTGCATATAGATGCTAGTGTTCATGTAGTTGGAGCAGTCTTGGCTCATCCATCATCACACAAGGTAGACCAACCTATCGCGTATGCTAGCAGATTACTCACCAAAGCAAAAAGAAACTACAACACTACCAAATGAGAAGGTTTGGCTATCATATTTGCTCTTCAAAAGTTTTGGCACTTTCTCCTAGGTGTGCATTTTATTGTCATATCTGATCATTTGCCTTTAAATTATTTGATTAACAAGCCTAGAGTGGCTAAAAGGGTTTGGTGATGGTTGTTGCTATTTCGAAAATTTGACTTTGAGATTCATATTAAGCTAAGAAAAGAGCACTACATGGTGGATCAGGTGTCAAGGACTACCTAAGTGAAAATGCAATAAGTATTAATGATGAACAAGTAGATAGCAATATCTTCTTGGTGGCAACTCAAACTGGTTGGTATGATGGAATTTTACAATTCCTCACCTTTGGAAAATTTCTAGAACACTTAACACCAACAGAGAAGAGGAGATTACTATTTAAAGCAGAGCTTACTTACTTATAAATTGAAATTTGTATAAATATTGCCAGGATGGTATCTTAAGAAAGTGTGTTTGTCTAGAGGAGTTGAACTTTTTGCTTGAAGTAGCACATAGCAAAGGGCTTCTAAAGGGAGACGAATTAGCTCAGAAAATCATCCACAAAGGACTACGGTGACCCATATCCACAAAGATGAAATCAAATTTGCTAAAGAATGTGACATGTGCCAAAGATGTTCTCCTAGGCCAACCAAATTGAATTTTCAACCATTAGCCATCTCCATGGGATGTCTTCCTTTCAAACAATGGGGTCATGATTTCATTGGATTGATCATTCCAATTGGTCAACTCGGGGTTAGGAAGTATATTATCATGGCCACGTGCTATGAAAGTTAAGTGGATAGAAGCTAAGACCACTTTGGATTGCATGGCGTTGATGGTGGCCAAATTTTTGTACAAACATATTTTCTCGAGAGTTGGCTACCCACTTGAAATCACGAGTGATAGGGTGGCACACTTTGTAATCCAATTGCTCCAATTTATCTTTGAAAGGTACAAGGTCTTTCACAAAAAGTCATGTGCTTACTATCTGAGGGCAAATGGTTAGGCAAAAAGCTCTAACACAATTTTGATTGGGTTGCTAACGCAAATTAGCTTTTGACCTTCAATGCTCTTCGTCGCAAACGTTGATTGTTGCAATCTTGGCTTTCCATACCACTAGAAGGGGAACCACTGGTGAGAGTCTGTTTCACTTACTATATGGTAAAGAGGCATCAAAACCCTTTCAATTTATTATGAGGAGAGAAATTGGAGCCAATACTATTGGAATTGAGCCTCTCATTAAGAGATTGGTGGTTAGAAGACCACAGGGAAAGAGGTATGCAAAAACTAGAGGTAACACAAGAGCACAAAAGATTGCACGACAGGTATCTTAGGGCTAATGAAGTATACAAGGGTCTTTGGTATTGGTGCATGAGATCCCACCAGTTTCAACCGAATTGGCATCTAAAGGAATAGGACCATATAAGGTAATAAAGGTGTTACCATAAGAGCATTACATCTAGAGGACTTACAAGGTGAGAGGATGCCCCTGGTCAACATCTCTAGGGTGAAGAGTTATTTAAATCAATTCAAGAAGAAAGAATTCACTCACTCTACATACTGTAGTTCAGTTCATTTTTCATGTAGTTC
>CM035414.1:158061368-158108868 GCA_020310875.1 Ceratopteris richardii
GTACTAATTTTTGTTTTTTTTCTCTTTATTCCCTATATTATCTTTATTATCACATACTAATTATTTGAGTTCTTTGGTTACAAAGCAGGATGGGAGACAGTCCTCCAGTCACTCCTCATTCCATGAAAGAGGAGCAGATTTTAGAGTTTATCTCTCAGGTACCTCCAGCGTATATGGTCGCTGCGTCACAGTATTGGATGGC
The DNA here is from genome assembly GCA_020310875.1 of Ceratopteris richardii. Taxonomy (NCBI): domain Eukaryota; kingdom Viridiplantae; phylum Streptophyta; class Polypodiopsida; order Polypodiales; family Pteridaceae; genus Ceratopteris; species Ceratopteris richardii. The sequence continues at coordinate 158,061,571 of CM035414.1, forward strand.
TCGTGGTAGCACTCCTCCCGTCCTCACTCCTAGCGGCCTCACTCTTGCCGGCCTTACTCCTGTCGGCCTCACTCCTGCCGCTGTCACTCCCATCGATATCAGTCATGCCAATGTCACTCTTGTCGGTGGTGCTACTCTTGCAGGAGGTATGTCTCCTAGCTTTGTGACTCCACCACGACCATCTTCTCAGCCATCTCCTACTGGGTCTAGTAGTAGACATGTGCGTACACGCCTCCACGCAGTACAAGTTTTGGCCCGTCTCATAGATCGAGATCATGCTCTGGAGCAGGAGGTTCTAGGAGTGGATCTACAGGTAGGTCTGGAGGAGGTGTCTGTTGTGGAGGCAGTGCGACAGACGTTATCTCGTCCGCTTCTACTCCTACGAAGAGTACCTTAGATGTAGGTACACAGTATACCACGTGGAACACCACGTACACCTTGGGGTGCTCATGACCATGATGACCCCAAGGTGTATAGAATCCAAGGGTTCTCCAAGTGGTTTTGGACCCTCAAAACCCATGTCTTTTGCCACTTTGACCCATAATTATACAACATTCTTCCCCCCTTTATCATTTTTCTCCTCGAAAATGTGTGTAGGTATAATATGTGAAGTATTCCCCCGTGCACCATGATCTATACTCTTAGCATGATCATCTCTCTCTTTAGATTCATTTCTAGTAATTAGATAAGGGCTAATCCCTACCTTATTCTGAAAAGAAATGAATCAAAATCCCTGCCCAAATCACTTTCTCTTTGTCCACTTGAATGTACATGCATGCCTTGTACCTATGGACTGGTGAAGGGTGGACTTCTTTGGTGGTTGTTTTCTTTTGGCACTTTCTCAAACCTTGAGCTCCATAAAATAATATATTTCAGTACACTTTGTACTTCCTTAGAAATTTATATTTTCAGGGGTCTAGAGATCCTATCTCTATCTTGAAAGGGCCAAAACCTAGATTCATCTTACACTTTCAATAGAAAGGAGAGGAATCTTCAGATGTTCTGAACTTAACTTATTCTTTTATAGTCCTTTTTCAAATACAAATATACTTTGCTTGTATTTGATAGGACTTAGATAAAGATGTGAACTTAGCAAAGTGGAACTAATGAGTCCATGCCAAACCAAGCTCAATAAAATGAGGAGAAACACTATCTTCTCATTCCTTGGCAACTTAGGTGGACTTATTTCAATGAGCCAGGTTTTCTTGAAACATAAAGCTCAAGTATTCTGAATGATAATATACCCAATCTACAAGTTCGTGTCTACAAGTGGATCCCTATCTTGATCATGTTTGACTTTCCTTGGATGAATTCTCAGAATAGAGTTTAATCCTCTTGGAAGTTTTGACATTCAAGACTTAGATCCATAGATGACTTTAGGAATTGGAATTATTTGGTAGACCATTCTCCTAGGTCTCTACCCCACTTGTTTATCTTAGCTTAGCCTGTTCTTCCAATGAGAATCAGTACTAACTATCTTGAACCAACTACGGTGTAGGTAGTTATGTATACTAAGCTCAAAGGTCATCAAAGCTTTGCAAAGAGAAACAAATCCGATTCCTTCAAATCCTCAAAATTGAGGAAAAATACTTCATCAAGACACCCTCTAGATTTTCTATTGGATAGATTTTAGAGGATTCACGTTTTGCAGCTTTAGTTCCAAAGTCTTGCAAGAAAGATACCTGTTTCTAGGCATCATATCTCGGATCTTGCTAGGAACATTCTTGAATCACATATTCTCACCAAAGATTCAAAAGAACATATTTTACAGATCATTCTTTCATTCAAGGCTATTATACTTGAATAGTCTTGACTTACTTTTGGAGTTTAACTTCGTAAACTCCCAAAATTCTTTACCCTCTTACTTATCCAAATTTATTGTTCCACACAAAATTTGGCTCTGCATTTTATTAAGAAAAATGCATCTGCTTACGAGGATAAAGGATAGCCTTTTCTAGGATAAATGTCATGTTAATTCTATTTACCCTTTTGTTCATATAACTAGGTGTATTAAATTGGTTCAAGGAGGTATATTACTACACCTTATAATGAACGTAAGACCCTAATCTAAATGGTTTTATCTTTAAGGCTTATTGTGATGTTTCCTATCGGATCTTCAGCCTATTTTCTCTCTGGCCATCAGAGAAAAATCTCAATGGGAGTTAGTTCTCACTGTCCCATACCAGTGAGTTCGTTCTCCAATCCACATCTTTAGTGTTTCTACCTTTTTTCCCTTATCTTTTCAATGCTCTCTGATCATTTACCATGATCATAAGTTCGATCTTCGAACTCCTTGGCCTCATTTTCATGAGAGCAAAGACTAAGGTTTCTAAGTCTACTGCCAATTAACTGAAAGGTCTTTAGGTTGACCTTTGAACTTTACTTGGTATCAAACTGTAAAAGGGTTTGATCTTTCTGAGCAATGGAGGCCTCTTGGATTATCCAACCATAAAGGGTTGGATATATTTGACCAAGTTAGTTCACTTGGCTTTCTCAAAATTCCTCTATCTAATTTAACATGAGATAAGATCAATTCTTACCTCCTTTAGATCCCTTTTCTCAATGATCTTTACCCATGGGATTTTCTTGGGATCTTCAACTCATACCTTCAGGAGTTGATATCTTTGCTTAAGTCTTCAATATCAATGATGTTTTTCAAACCATTAACCATTCTCCTTTTAGGGATCAACAATTATATGTCACCCTTTTAACTTAAGGAAGTTGACGTGCTTATCGATCCAAAATTTGGATCCATTTTTATCCATTCTCAAATACCATACCCTAGGTATGCTCAAATCTTTGGCTAGTTTACCTTAGTTTACTTGCCAAATTGGAATTCTTCAATGAATTCCCTTCTTGCATATCTGGTTCTTACTTTGTTTGAGCTTTAACTCAAATACACATAGGTACTTGGACATCCAATGTACTCCTTAACTTTCATGAAAGAGTTAAGGAATATCTTTTACTTAGAAGTATCATATTGATGATACCTTTCTTCCTCCCTTGAAAGAGTTTTTCGTCCTCGAAAACTGTAGGAAATCGATGATCTTTTAATTTCCTATCCAAATGGGAGATTCAAATTCTTCACTTAAAAAGCTCTCCAATATCCTTGAGCTTAAGCTTCCATTATCTTTAAGTTCAGTGTCCAATATCACTGAACCTACTTAAGTGACATTGTAAACCTAAACGTCCCATACCATCCGATTTACAATCCCACCTTAGTGTAGACAACTTTAGCTCTTACTCAAGGATTAAATTCCATTCATTTTAGTCTTATCATATAATCAAAATCGTTGTAAGTTACATTCTTACAGAGTCTTGATTTGTTTTTTGAAAAGACTTTGAGCTTTCATTGAATTATTTCCTTGATTAGATGCAATCAAAGTTATCTCTGTTTATGTCATTTGATAATAGAGCTAGTATTCTCATACTAGATATCATCCATTGACATAATTAGGCATTTGTATCAAAGGATATAGTCAATCATAAGATTTGCTAAATGGTTACCTTGTTAACCATCTTGATAAATTGTTTCTTACTCATAGAGCACATTTTGGAGTAGAGTTCTTAAGGGTTTCTTTCAACCCTTTAATCTTCCTCTTCTCTAGATATGCTCAATGAGTTACAATTCTTCATTTTTGAAGCAATTTTCTCAAAGCTCCAAATGGATCCTACCGCTTGTCAATGAAGGAAGAAGATTATTAGGGGAGAAATGAATGCTTAAAAGGGTAAAATGGTTCAACCATTTTTTCCCTCATAGGTCATTTGAGGACATTCCTAATATGTCATGTGAGGACACTCTCTTCCCTCTTTTAGTGTGATCATTGTCCTCAATGATCAGATGTTGAAGTTCCTCTTCCTAAGTTGAATTTTGTTGGTATTTGGATTAAGCCAACATATAAAAAGCATAAGAGTTAATGGGCATAATCTCACCACATTAAACTTTTATGCTTTTGACTTCATATGAAGAAGTTATTTTTCTATCTTACGTTAAATTTACAATACTTAATTTTTCTCTCATGTCCCATTAACCCATGCATATGTGATTCAATCCATGCATCATAGTGTATACCAAAAACATTCTCATCTTTTCTTGAAGATGTTGAGCATTCATAAGGTCCAAAAATTGAACCCCTCTTTAAAGCATACATGGAATTCACATATAGAACTCCATTCAATGCATGAATTCATGCTTGTGTTTTCCATTCATGTTCATACCATGCTATGATGGGCATTCCATTTCCATTCTTTGACAACCTTCATGTGGTGACTCCATTATGTGCTAATTAGAAACCTTTTTCTATTCAATTATGCCTTCAATGCATATTTTTCAAATGAATCATTCTATGCATCATTCGATGTGCATTAGCAATTCAACTGCTTATTTGAAATGCATTTCTCTAGCATGGTTACATAAATGAGAAAAGTGAGCAATAATACTTATCTCCATTATAGCTTCGTCCATTCTTTGATCCTTTGCATGAGGAAGCTTGCCCATTTGAATACTTTGAAAGGTTGGGCCATTACATCTTTGGCTACCATACATGTCTTTCAATAGGGGGACTCGAGTTCAAAACTCCGTAGTAGCTCAAATGGTCCTTGAAAATGTATCTCTTCAAAACTCATCTCCCTCGTTCAAGATTTACCTACTTAGTGTATGCCCAAAGTATGCATCTATATTTGCAAAAACTTTAAGGATGCACGAATGCATGCTTACACCTTTTATTGTGAACAAGCATGTAAATATAACTCGTTTACCACATCACATAAGAAATGAGTTCAAATCTCATTCAATGAATACCATAGTCACATATATAATGAATTCTATGGATATTCAACGCATGTCGATAGTTAGATGGATACTAAAAGAACCATCTCACTAAGAGAGAGTACATGTCCAGCCATCCAACTCCACACATATATATACCTCAAGGCCAAGGAAGGAAATGTGAAGAGAGCTTGCCAAGTGTCCTCTGCAGATGGATTCTAATTCAAGGCCTTTTAACCTTGGAAATCACATGGAATCTCATGGCCCTCACATGGATTCTAGAAGGATTTCTCCCAAGCTTGTACGTACAAATCTCAAGGCTTGAGAGGCCTCCCTAAGGGTTAAATACCATACCCTTAGGAAATATCAGTCCTAAGGGTCAAAACCCTTCAATTGGGAGTAAATAAATCCAAATAACTCAAGGGTTCAAAACCACACTCTTGGAGATACTTTCCCAAGGGTTTCCCCATAGAATCCAAGGGTTCTCCAAGTGGTTTTGGACGCTCAAAACCCATGTCTTTGGCCACTTTGACCCATAATTATACAACAGATGTCAAAGCATGTTTGGATAAAGATAGCCCTCAAAGAAGCTCAACATTGAGAGAATGATGAGAAGGTGCATATAGCACAAGTAAAGATAGGGCCTTAAATTGTTTGAGAATTTGGTGTCTAGCGAGAAGAATAGAGTCCTAATTCAAATCTCCCAATAAACCATTATGAGTGCTCATGTTTCCATTTTGTGTTCCTCCTCTTTGCTCATTTGAGAGTTTGAGTGATAGAAAATCTCTCCTCTCTTATCATTTTTCTCTGATAGGGTCTCAAATAAAGTTTGAATAGAGATACTTCTTAAAGAAGTTTAACATTGAGAGAATGCTGGGAAGGTACATATAGCACAAATAAAGCTAGGGCGTTAAATTATTAGAGAATGTGGTGTTCCCATTGTGTGCTCGACTTCGCTCAGTTGTGAGTTTTATCTTTTTCCCTTGATAGGGTGTCAATGCATGTTTGGCTAAAGATACTTCTTAAAGAAGATTAACATTGAGAGAATGATGAAAAGGGAGAAGAATACAGTTCTATTTCAAACCTCCCTAGACAATCGAATTTCCAGATAGACACAGCGTTCCTCTAAATGGTCTACCATTTAGAACGAAAAAATGGGTCTGGCTTTCCACAGCGAAAAAGAATCAGAAAGGAAGTCGGAATAACTGGAACCGGAAACAATCCAATTTCGCTTTGGTACATCAACGTCAAGAGTATAAATATCTAATGGCCATACATGTAGACCTTTGAGAGGTCTATACAATTAGTTACTCTTAAAGGGCAAATACATTCATAGTAGCCTAAGAACATGTATAAAAATTATATAAGAGAAACGAATAAAAGGAAAAATAATTTGGAATAACCGATTGGTGTTGCGTGGGAAATATGATGAAGAATTAAATCAAAACGAAGAAACATTCTTCAAAAACATTAGTACATTTTTTATAGACGAAAATTTCATGAAAGAGAGGAAGAGCCGTCAAAAGTCCCTCGAAAATTCTTCGAAAACGAGTTTCTTCAAGAATTTCTACATTTTTACTCGAAATTGTATACAAGACAATTTAAAACTCCCCTTGAAGGATTTTCTAGAGAGCCATTCCTTATCAAATCTTTTCACTTTCTCTTTTCATGCTCTTATTGTGTTCGTTTTACTGAGTATGAGTAGTGTAATTGCTGAACATTGTCTTTATGCAAGTAGTGGCATAAGAACGGATTTTCTAGATGTTAATAATTATAAAAGAAATTCATGAACACTTTTTTTGGTATGTAACCAATGTCTACCACTTATGATTGTACGTTGTATAAGGCCCCTATTATGAGGAGAAGCCATTTGTGCATTACCCGGTTGATGGGAATCTCAACTTACATGTTGGATGAAGGTCAAATTGGACAATCTAAGGTGTATAGGGAGTTACCAGGGTCCCTAAATTCTAATTATATGGTTCATGGTAGCAGTGAGCAACTCGAACTGGCGATGATAAAGGCAGTATTCCTTGGAATATTCCTTGTTGGACTCATACATAATTTATATTTACTAGTTTCTTTGAGTAGAGCTAAGCGGTGTATCAGGATTAGGTGGGCACTTGCCACCCATCTTCTATCATCCATGATTTGCCATCCACAAAACACCATATCTCTTATTTGACCTATATATATATATATATATATATATGTGTGTGTGTGTGTGTGTATGTATGTATGTGTATGTGTATATGTATGTATGTATGTGTATGTGTTTGTATATGTATGTGTATGTGTATGTGTATGTGTATGTGTATGTGTATGTGTATGTGTATGTGTATGTGTATGTGTATGTGTATGTGTATGTATGTATGTGTTAGAGAACCAACCTAAATATCAAATTAATCTCTTTGAATAACTTAGAGTATAGATAATTTTGGCTACATGCCCTAGTACCCTAAATATTAACATCCTTGAATACTCTTTTAATACTCTTGAAATCATCATATGCATTAGTCTCGAAGCACTAGCACTATTACATATTTTTCCTGTTTGCGATGTAAGAGGTTGGCAAGAAGCTTTTCTAGGTGCAACAAACAAAGGTCCTTCTAGCATATATCCATTGAAGCATATATCCTTCTGTGTCATATAGTACATGAGTGAAATTTATAGATATAGTTCATGAGTAAACTCTCCTTCAATGCTCCAACTGTCCATTTTTCTGTAATAGAAAGACATTTGATTTTGTTATATTCTATAATTCATGATAAGTTGGAGATTCCCAGATGTTCTTGCTTCCAATCTCCATGATATATGGCTTTCTTTATTTCCTTCTTCAAGATCTATGGTCTTTTTTAAAGGAGGCTTGATAATTGAGATCTACTATTGTGAATTACTTGAATTAATTTGACATTATAATGAACTGCATGCATAGCACCATGGGACCCCTTGAATCCCATAAAGAAGGGGTCGGAATTCTAACAACTACTAGAATATAAAGACCATTCTATAACTCAAGGAAATAACCAAGCCAAACATTGTGAGGTAATTCTTAACACTTGACCATCGATTTGGGCATCCATGAGAAATAGTTTCATTCCGATTTATGACTTGAAGCAATAATCAAGCTAGACATCCTGAGATAATTTTTAAAACTTGACCAATTATCTTTCTACTTCCACCACTTGCATGGCGTATATGGCATTGAAACCTAGTTCTCCTTGTTCTAACACCACTTGCATGGCGTATATGGCATTGAAATCCCACTGATTGATGATTTTGCTATATATTGTGAGGCTAGTGAAGTTTATTCTAGTTTGAGAACTCCAATCAACTATGCAAGCCTTACGAAACTAGATAGGAAATCTTTCAAAAAACATTCTTGATGGAAGATGAATACCCAAAGACATATCAAAATAGTAAATGAACTATTGCATGTGATGGTGAAATGTGCACTGATGGTCAAAGAGCTTTTTAGAAACAGACCACAATTTATAGAAAAAATTGGCCAGCAAAGTTGTCAAACCATCTTAGGCAAAGAACTTGGGTACAAGATCTACAAAATCCTTCAAGATGTAAAACGAGTACCAATAGATAAAGTAGGTGACTATAGTAAGGGAGATGAGGAGAATGCAAGGCTCACTATTGAGTTCAATGTGTACATAACTAAATAATATTGGATGATGGAAATTTCTATGAAAGACATGTGGAATAAATGGGAAAATAGAGCTCATGGCCTACTCAAGTGAATCTATAGTTGGCCAATGGACATATAGAAAGACCAATAAGATTGCTAAAATTTGTTAAACTGATGACATGTGGAGTAGATTTTGAAGAAATTCTAGCAATCCAAACCCTAACAAATCTATCAGTTATGAAACGTAGCTAGGTGATTCCTTTGTTTGAGTACTATTTGTCTTCCGTCGAACTTGATCGTGCGAAGCGAATTGCAAACTGCATTGTCTTATGCACACACACACACACACAGAGATCTCTCTCTCTACACACATACACTCTCCCTTAGTTTGGATCTGAGATCTTGGTAAGTAGTGCATGTACTGTTAGCTGTTGTCTTTCTCTATGCTTTAGGTCTTATAATTTCTCTTCTTTTTGATATTGCAGAAGTTCTTTGGCATCGATTGTTTGGAATTCGATGATAGATGACATACATTATGCTTTGACAACAACGATCCAACAGAGGTACATACTTGTAAGTGATTGTTTTATTGTCTATTGATAGAGAGAGAAAGCGAGAGAGATGAGAGAGAGAGAGAGATAGAGAGAGAGAGAGGGAGAGAGAGAGAGAGAGAAAGAGAGGGAAAGAGAGAGAGAGAGAGAGACAAAGAGAGAGAGATAAAGAGAGAGAGAGAGAGACAAAGAGATAAAGAACGATGAAAAGAAAGGAAGATAGAGATAGGAAAATAGAGCATACACACACACACATCTATACATTTACACATGCATACATACACACACATACACATATACACACATGCATACATACACATAGGACAATAGAGCATATATACACATACACATATACACACACAAACACATATACACACACGTATATACACACACATATATACACATATGCATACATACACATACACACACACATACACACATACATGCACACACATACATACACACCATATACACACATGCATGCATACATACACACACATACACATATACAAACATGCATGCATACATACACACACATACACATATACACACATGCATACATACACACACATGCATACATACACACACACATGTACACACATGCATACATACACACACACATGCATACACACATACATACACACACATATATACACATATGCGTACATACACACACACATATATACACACATACATATACACACACATAAGCTAGTGTTTTAATTAAATATATAATTTTTTTATTTTGGGTTTTTACACTATTTACACATACATAGACATACACATATAATACATATATACATGTATATACACCTACTTACAGAAATATACATATTTTATAGATATTTAAGATTAGGGTTTAAGGGTTTAGGCATACATATAACTCAATTACATTTATACTAAGAAAAAATATAGAAAAAAATTTGAATATATAAATAAACATATATAAAAAATAGGATTAGGGGTTTAGATTTTTATAGGTGTTTAAGTATTTAGGTTTTAGTATTTTAGGTTTAACTCTAAGTCATTCTGATTAGGGTTTTAGGGTTTTAACACCTACATAACATATATACACACATACACACACACATACAAATACATATAATTAAATATTTAAACATAGAATTAATTAAGAAGAAATCTAAATATATAAATAAATATATATATAAATTAGGGTTTCAGGTTTTTAGGATTAGGATTAGGGTTTAAGGTTTTTAGGATTAGGATTATGGTTTTAGGGTAGGGTTTAAGGAAAAAATCTAAATATACGAATAAATATATATAAAAAATAGAATAATTATATAGATAAATAAATATAAAAATTAGTAGTGTTTTAAATAATTTAATTCAATATATATAATTAAATATATAAAAATAGTATTAATTAAGAAAAATCTGAATATATAAATAAATATATATATATATATAATAGGATTTTAGGTTTTTAGGATTAGGATAAGGATTTTAGGTTTTTGGGATTATGATTTTAGGGGTTTAGGATTTAAGGAAAATATCTGAATAAATAAATAAATACATATATAAAATAGGATAATTATATAGAATATATAAAATAGAATATATATATATATATATATATATATATATATATATATATATATATATATATATATATATATATATATATATATATATATATATATATATATATATATATATATATATATATATATATATATATATATATATATATATATATATATATATATATATAGGATAAATATAAAAAGTATTATTGTTTTAAATAATTTATTTAAATATATATAATTAAATATATAAAAATAGGATTAATTAAGAAAAAACTGAATATATAAATAAATATATATATATAATAGGATTTTAGGTTTCTAGATTTTTAGGATTTGGATTAGGTTTTTAGGACTAGGGTTTTAGGTTTTTATGATTAGGATTAGGATTTTAGGATTTTAAGATTTAAGAAAAAAATTTGAATTCATATATATATATATATATATATATATATATATATATATATATATATATATATATATATATATATATATATATATATAATAGAATAATTAGATAGATAAATAAATATAAAAAGTACTAGTGGTTTAAATAATTTAATTAAATATACATAATTAAATATATATAGATTAGGATTTTAAGATTAGGGTTTTAGGTTTTTCTAGGTGTTTAAGTATTTAGGTTTTAGTATTTCAGGTTTGAGTCTTTAGGAGTAAGATTTTTAGGTTTAATAAAAAAACAAATGATCTAAAATGTCCATATTGTAGCAGATAGGTTCTTTGGATCCGGAGGAGAGAATGGCATGTCCTTGCACTCAGTGCAAGTATCCAATTTATCAGAAACGATGGATTTGTACTGCACATGTTAGAGAGTATGGATCCTTTGATAGGAGTCGACTAGAAAATCTACGCTACCATTCGCATGGTCCTCCAGGTGAGCACATGGACCCAAACGACATTGCAATGCTAACCTCTCGTGGACAAAAGAGAAAAAAGAAGCACTTAGATGTGCAAGCAAGTACTAATAGCATTACATAGAATAAAAATATGGAAGAGATGCTTGAGGTATTTCATGAGATGGACGAAGATCATGATGGTGGAGAAGATGTTGAGAGTTTCATGGACACAACAAAATTTCCACGATGAGAAGTCGATGAAAAATATGAAAACATGCAAAGACTCCCTCGTTTACCACTTTAGAATGGAGCAAAGATATTTGTATTACGTGCGTCACTCGCAATGCTCAATCTGCAATCCAGTTATGGATGGTCAGATAGTAGTATCACTGAATTGTTCAGGTAAGTGGAGAACAAATTTGCTTTCATTGTTGTATCAAAATAACTTTATTTACTAATATCATTTTAATTTCTTATTGGAGGCTTCTTAAAGATCAATTATTGCTAGACGGCAATGACATGCCTCCAACACGTGGAGTTGCAAAAAAACTTTTACAGTCCATTGGAATGGATTATACTAAAATTCATGCTTATCTGAATGATTGCATTCTCTTTCAGAATGAGTATGAGCATCTCCACGTATGTCCAAAGTGTGGAGCAAATAGATTTAGAAAAGACTTTGTAGGTGAATCAATCCCCGCAAAGGTTCTTTGCCACTTTCATATCATTCCATGAGTTAAGAACATGTTTAGATGCAAATCTATAGCTGAGTTAATGTCATGGCATTCAAAGAGCAGGTCTACAGATGGTGTAATGCAAGTGCCTGTTGACTTTGATGCTTGGAAGCACATAGATAGTAAGTGGACAGACTTTGCTAGTGAGTCTCGATCCATACGTCTAGGCCTAGCTATGGATGGAGTGAATCCATTTGGTTTACGCAGTTCTTCATGGAGCACATGGTGTGTATGTTTGGTGAACTATAACATCCCACCATGGCTGGCCACAAAGAAAGGTCATTTATTATTAGCTCTTATGGTACCAAGTAAGCATAAGGTAAAAAACATGGATGTATATCTTGCACGACTTGTGGAAGAACTGTGCATTTTATGGGATGGGATTACTATGCGTGACATGTCTCAACCTATAAGAAGACGAGACGTGCGAGTGCAAGGCATACTTATGTGGAGGATGCATGATTCGTCTGGTTATGGTGAATGTTTAGGTTTAGCGATTTCGGGTTACCATGCTTGTCCCTTATGCGGACCAGGACTCGAAGCACGCTATTCCACAGCACTACGTAGACACCATAGATATTTGCCTGATAGACATGTTTTACGTGAAGGACAAATTGGTTGACAAGCACAGCGCCAAATGAAAGCTAGCGATCAAAAATAACTGTCGGATCCCGAAATACCTCGCTTATGGAGCGATGATGAAGATGCTCGTCTCGTAGGCGATGAACCACAAGGTAAAGGATTGCAAAGGAAAATGGATGCAGCTTTCATAGAGAAGGCAATGAAGTTTTGCATAGTTAATTCTGAGCCAATGCAGAACTGGTTAGAAAGGTATGAGCTTGCCAAGGAAACCAACGCCAAGGAAAGAGCTCACTTTCGAAAGAATCGTTCCACTCGATTTTTGCCTCTTCTAGAAAGTCTTCGACCTCTTCCACCTTTTCCACTTAGCAGATGGCTAGATACAGCGGTTTCTCAAGCAAAGGCAGCGGGTGAAGAAATCTCTGAAGAAGAAGAAGAACTTGCAAAGGGATGTGATTGGGAGTATACTGAATACGGTGCACTATGGTCTCATGGACGACACTTTCGGATTGCATGAATCAATAAAAATAGGTCTACTTTTGATAGTGGGGTGACGGTGAACTTTTTGCAAAAAAGTAGAGGGAGTGCAAGAGATGATAATGCTCATGAAGGCTAGCTAGATTACTGTGGTGTGATTCAAGATATCTTGAAACTATTATTTAGGAAGTTCAATTATTCTGTTTTTTATTTGAAATGGTTCAAAGTAGTCACCTCTGGAAGAAACACAACAGTGAGGCGGGATAAAAGCGGTTTGCTTCAAGTGGACTCCACAAAATTATGGACGGATGAAAGGGATACATTTGTACTTCCCGAACATTGTGAGCAAGTTGTTTTTATACCAAATTCAAAAGAACCAGAGTGGCTATTTATTTTACAAGTTGCCCCACGTAGTAGACAAATTTGTGAGAATATAGATGTACAAGACATTCCATCTATAGTGGACTCACAGATTCATTCGATAGTCGAGGAGGAAGAGATCATTGTTCAAGAATTAGAGGTCATTGAAGAAGAGGTCATTGTTCGAGAAGACGAAGCAATAGATGATGATCAGGAAGAAACCAGCATAGCAAGCGATTTAGAAGCCATCAATATAGAGATAGATATCCTTGCTGCATCGGATCTTCAAGAGGATGCTAGATTAGAGGACTTTTTAATAAAATACTTGTACGTACTAATTTTTGTGTTTTTTTTGTTTTATTCCCTATATTGTCTTTATTATCACATACTAATTATTTGAGTTCTTTTGTTACAGAGCACGATCTGAGAGAGTCCTCCAGTCACTCCTCATTCCATGACAGAGGAGCAGTTTTTAGAGTTTATCTCTCAGGTACCTCCCACGTATATGACCGTTGCATCACACTATTGGATCGCTCGTGGTAGCACTCCTCCCGTCCTCACTTCTAGCAGCCTCACTCCTGCTGGCCTTACTCCTACCGGCCTCACTCCCTCTGGTGTCACACCTATCGGTATCACTCATGCCAGTGTCACTCCTTCAGGTGGTGCTACTCTTGCAGGAGGTATGTCTCCTAGCTTTGTGACTCCACCACGACCATCATTTTAGCCATCTCCTACTGGGCCTAGTAGTAGACATGTGCGTTCCACGCCTCCGTGCAATACAAGTTTTGGCCCGTCTCGTAGATCGAGATCATGCTCTCGAGTAGCAGGCTCTAGGCGTGGATCTTCATGTAGGTCTGGAGGAGGCGCCTGTTGTGGAGGCAGTGCGACCGACATTGTCTCGCCCGCTTCTACTCCTAGGACAAGTACCTTAGATGTAGGTACGCAGTATACCACGTGGAACACCACGTACACCTTGGGGTGCTCATGACCATGATGACTCCAAGGTCTATAGAATCCAAGGGTTCTCCAAGTGGTTTTGGACCCTCAAAACCCATATCTTTGGCCACTTTGACCCATAATTATACAACATTCTTCCCCCCGTTGACATTTTTGTCCTCGAAAATGTGTGTAGGTATAATATGTGAAGTATTCCCCCCTCCACCATGATCTATACTCTGAGCATGGTCATCTCTCTCTTTAGATTCATTTCTAGTAATCAGATAAGGGCTAATCCCTACCTTATTCTGAAAAGAAATGAATCAAAATCCCTGCCCAAATCACTTTCTCTTTGTCCACTTGAATGTACATGCATGCCTTGTACCTATGGACTGGTGAAAAGGGTAGACTTCTTTGGTGGTCTTTTTCTTTTGACACTTTCTCAAACCTTGAGCTCCATAAAATAATATATTTCAGTACACTTTGTACTTCCTTAGAAATTTATATTTTCAGGACTCTAGAGATCCTATCTCTATCTTGAAAGGGCCAAAATCTAGATTCATCTTCCACTTTCAACAGAAAGGAGAGGAATCTTCAGATGTTCTGAACTTTACTTATTCTTTTATAGTCCTTTTCAAATACAAATATACTTTGCTTGTATTTGATAGGACTTAGCTAAAGATGTGAACTTAGCAAAGTGGGTCTAGTGAGTCCATGCCAAAACAAGCTCAATTAAATGAGGAGAAATACTATCTTCTCATTCCTTGGCAACTTAGGTGGACTTATTTCAATCATCCAGGTTTTCTTGAAACATAAAGCTCAAGTATTCTGAATGATAATATACCCAATCTACAAGTTCGTGTCTACAAGGGGATCCCTATCTTGATCATGTTTGATTTTCCTTGGATTCATTCTCAGAATAGAGTTTAATAGTTTTGGAAGTTTTAACATTCAAGACTTAGATCCATAGATGACTTTAGGAATTGGAATTATTTGGTAGACCATTCTCCTAGGTCTTTACCCCACTTGTTTATCTTATCTTAGCTTGTTCTTCCAATGAGAATCAGTACTAAGAATCTTGAACCAACTATGGTTTAGGTAGTTATGTATACTAACCTCAAAGGTCATCAAAGCTTTGCAAAGAGAAACAAATCCAATTCCTTCAAATCCACAAAATTGAGGAAAAATACTTCATCAAGAGACCCTCTAGATCTTCTATTGGATGGAGTTTAGATAATTCATGTTTTGCAACTTTAGTTCCAAGGTCTTGCAAGAAAGATACCTATTTCTAGGCATCATATCTTAGATCTTGCTAGGAACATTCCTGAATCACTTATTCTTACCAAAGATTCAAAAGAAGATCTTTTACAGATCATTCTTTCATTCAAGGCTATTATACTTGAATAGTCTTGACTTACTTTTGGAGTTTAACTTCGTAAACTCCCAAAATTCTTTACCCTCTTACTTATCCAAATTTATTGTTCCACACAAAATTTGGCTATGCATTTTATTAAGAAAAATGCATCTGCTTAGGAGGATAAAGGATAGCCTTTTCTAGGATAAATGTCATGTTAATTCTATTTACCCTTTTGTTCATACAACTAGGTGTATTAAATTGGTTCAAGGAGGTACATTACTACACCTTATAATGAACCTAAGACCTTAATCTAAATGGTTTTATCTTTAACGCTTATTGTGATGTTTCCTATCGGGTCTTAAGCCTATTTTCTCTCTGGCCATCAGAGAAAAATCTCAATGGGAGTTAGTTCTCACTGTTCCATACCAGTGAGTTCGTTCTCCAATCCACATCCTCAATGTTTCCACTTTTTTTTGCCCTTATCTTTTCAATGCTCTCTGATCATTTACCATGGTCATAAATTCCATCTTGGAACTCCTTGGCCTCATTTTCATGAGACCAAAGACTAAGGTTTCTAAATCTACTGCCAATTAATTCAAAGGTCTTTAGGTTGACCTTTGAACTTTACTTGGTATCAAATGATAAAAGGGTTTGATCTTTCTGAGCAATGGAAGCCTCTTGGATTATCCAACCATAAAGGGTTGGATATATTTGACCAAGTTAGTTCACTTGGCTTTCTCAAAACTCCTCTATCTAATTTAACATGAGATAAGATCAAGTCTTACCTCCTTTAGATCCCTTTTCTCAATGATCTTTACCCATGGGATTTTCTTGGGATCTTCAACTCATACCTTCACGAGTTGATATCTTTGCTTAAGTCTTCAATATCAATGATGTTCTTCAAACCATTAACCATTCTCCTTTTAGGGATCAACAATTATATGTCACCCTTTTGACTTAAGCAAGTTGACATGCTTACCGATCCAAAATCTGGATCCATTTTTATCCATTCTCAAATACCATACCCTAGGTATGCTCAAATCTTTGGCTAGTTTACCTTAGTTTACTTGCCAAATTGGAATTCTTCAATGAATTCCCTTCTTGCATATCTAGTTCTTACTTTGTTTGAGATTTAACTCAAATACACTTAGGTACTTGGACACCCAATGTACTCCTTAAATTTCATGAAAGAGTTAAGGAATATCTTTTGCTTCGAAGTATCATATTGATGATACCTTTCTTCCCCCCTTTAAAGAGTTTTTGATCCTCGAAAACTGTAAGAAATTGATGATCTTTTAATTTCCTATCCAAATGGGAGATTCAAATTCTTCACTCAAAAAGCTCTCCAATATCCTTGAGCTTAAGCTTCCATTATCTTTAAGTTCAGTGTCCCATACCACTGAACCTACTTAAGTGACATTGTAAACCTAAATGTCCCATACCATCCGATTTACAATCCCACCTTAGTGTAGACAACTTTAGCTCTTACCCAAGGATTAGATGCAATCAAAGTTATCTTTGTTTATGTCATTTGATAATAGAGCTAGTATTCTCATACTAGATATCATCTATTGACATAATTAGGCATCTGTATCAAATGATATAGTCAATCATAAGATTTGCTAAATGGTTACCTTGTTAACCATCTTGATAAATTGTTTCTTACTCATAGAGCACATTTTGTGGTAGATTTCTTAAGGGTTTCTTTCAACCCTTTAATCTTCCTCTTCTCTAGAGATGCGCAATGAGTTACAATTCTTTATTTTTGAAGCAATTTTCTCAAAGCTCCAAATGGATCCTACAACTTGTCAATGAAGGGAGAAGCTTATTGGGAGAGAAATGAATGCTTAAAAGGGTAAAATGGTTCAACCATTTTTTTCCCTAATATGTTATTTGAGGACATTCATAATATGTCATTTGAGGACATTCTCTTCCCTCTTTTAGTGTGATCATTGTCCTCAATGATCAGATGTTGAAGTTCCTCTTCCTAAGTTGAATTTTGTTGGTATTTGAATTAAGCCAACATATAAAAAGCATAAGAGTTAATGGGCATAATCTCACCACATTAAACTTTTATGCTTTTGACTTCATATGAAGAAGTTAGTTTTCTATCTTAAACCTTAAATTTACACTACTTAATTTTTCTCTCTCATGTCCCATTAACCCATGCATATGTGATTCAATTCATGCATAATAGTGTATACCAAAAACATTCTCATGTTTTCTTGAAGATGTTGAGCATCCATAAGGTCCAAAAATTGAACCCCCTCTTTAGAGCATACATGGAATTCACATATAGAACTCCATTCAATGCATGAATTCATGCTTGTGTTTTCCATTCATGTTCATACCATGGTATGATGGGAATTCCATTTCCATTCTTTGACAACCTTCATGTGGTGACTCCATTATGTGCTAATTAGAAACCTTTTTCTATTCAATTATGCCTTCAATGCATATTTTTCAAATGAATCATTCTATGCATCATTCGATGTGCATTAGCAATTCACCTACTTTATTTGAAATGCATTGCTCTAGCATGGTTACATAAATAAGAAAAGTGAGCAATAATACTTATCTCCATTATAGCTTTGTCCATCCTTTGATCCTTTGCATGAGGAAGCTTGCCCATTTGAATACTTTGAAAGGTCGGGCCATTAAATCTCTGGCTACCATACATGTCTTTCAATAGGGGGTCTCGAGTTCAAAACTCAGTAGTAGCTCAAATGGTCCTTGAAAATGTATCTCTTCAAAACTCAAGTCCCTCATTCAAGATTTACCTACTTAGTGTATGCCCAAAGTATGCATCTATATTTGTAAAAACTTTAAGGATGCACGAATGCATGCTTACACTTTTATTGTGAACAAGCATGTAAATAAAACTCCTTTACCACATCACATAAGAAATGAGTTCAAATGTCATTCAATGAATACCATAGTCACATATATAATGAATTCTATGGATATTCAACGCATGTCGATAGTTAGATGGATACTAAAAGAACCCTTACTATAAAACATCCATTCATTCAATTGCAGAATATATCAAATGCATGATGAATTTAAAAAAAAAGTACTTAACTTTTCTTGCTACGTGAAGACCTTTCCGTGTTGTAATTGGAAACTATCAATCCACATCCCTTCTTTTAATAACGCAAAGGTCGCAGGTTCGAGACCTGGATGGGCCAATCATCATGGATGCACTTAGGTCCCGTTTCTTAGTATATTTGCTACGAAGGGCATAAATCCCATATTGGCGATATGTTCGAATTTAAATCTTCATAAATTGGGCGAAGAGCGAAAGTGTTGTATCACCAAATGAGGCAGTAGGCTCGCGATTGGGTGCCTCTCAGTTGCTGAGTTCTCACGAGGAGGGCCTAAAATTGACAGGCAAAATGCCTGTCATTGGCCATTTTGCCTGTCAAAACAGGTGTTTTTTGAAACTTCCTGTCAAATGACAAGCTCTAATTGATAATTTGCCTGTCATTTTTTATGCATTTGTATATATATTATATGTATATGCCTTGTATAAATATGTCAAAATTTTTGTTATGAAAGGTAAAAGAAAAATCTGCCTGCCATATGACATTTTGTCTTGGCCGTGAAATTTAGGCCCTGGAGTCACGAGCCCATCACATGGGGTGTGTCCGTCTGTACCGACCGCCTCTTTTGGAGTGGAGTCGCTTGTAGGACTGCCAACTACTCTTGAAGGGATGTGCAATTGTCACCTGTCAGGAGGGCCACCTTCTTGAGGGGACGCGCAGCTCCGTACTAGACGGGGTAGATATGTTTTACTCCCCTAAAATGGACATAGCACAATCAAAGACCCACGCGCACTCAGTTGGCCTTGACTGACATAAATTCTCAGATATGGACAGAAATTTGAAAACCACATAAATCTGGGATCTAATTGGCTCTACATACCAATGTTGTATTCAAGGCCTTCTAACCTTTGAAATCACATGGAATCTCATGGCCCTCACATGGATTCTAAAAGGATTTCTTCCAAGCTTGTACGTACAAATCTCAAGGCTTGAGAGGCCTCCCTAAGGATTAAATACCATACCCTTAGGAAATATCAATCCTAAGGATCAAAACCCTTCAATTGGGAGTAAATAAATCCAAACAACTCAAGGGTTCAAACCACACTCTTGGAGATACTTTCCCAAGGGTTTCCCTAGAGAAGCATGGTCATCTCTCTCTTTAGATTCATTTCTAGTAATCAGATAAGTGCTAATCCCTACCTTATTCTAAAAAAAAATGAATCAAAATCCCTGCCCAAATCACTTTCTCTTTGTCCACTTGAATGTACATGCATGCCTTGTACCTATGGATTGGTGAAAAGGGTGGAATTCTTTGGTGGTCTTTTTCTTTTGGCACTTTCTCAAACCTTGAGCTCCATAAAATAATATATTTTAGTACACTTTGTAATTCCTTAGAAATATATATTTTCAGGAGTCTAAAGATCCTATCTCTATCTTGAAAGGGCCAAAACCTAGATTCATCTTCCACTTTCAACAGAAAGAAGAGGAATCTTCAGATGTTCTGAACTTAACTTATTCTTTTATAGTCCTTTTCAAATACAAATATACTTTGCTTGTATTTGATAGGACTTAGCTAAAGATGTGAACTTAGCAAAGTCGGTCTAGTGAGTCCATGCCCAACACGCTCAATAAAATGAGGAGAAATACTATCTTCTCATTCCTTGGCAACTTAGGTGGACTTATTTCAATCATCCAGGTTTTCTTGAAACACAAAGCTCAAGTATTCTGAATGATAACATACCCAATCTACAAGTTTGTGTCTGCAAGTCGATCCCTATCTTGATCATGTTTGATTTTCCATGGATTTATTCTCAGAATAGAGTTTAATCCTTTTGGAAGTTTTAACATTCAAGACTTAGATCCATAGATGACTTTAGGAATTGGAATTATTTGGTAGACCATTCTCCTAGGTCTCTACCCCACTTGTTTATCTTAGCTTAGCCTCTTCTTCCAATGAGAATCAGTAATAACTATCTTGAACCAACTATGGTTTAGGTAGTTATGTATACTAACCTCAAAGGTCATCAAAGCTTTGCAAAGAGAAACAAATCTGATTCCTTCAAATCCTCAAAACTGAGGAAAAATACTTCATCAAGACACCCTCTAGATTTTCTATTGGATGGAGTTTAGATGATTCACGTTTTGCAGCTTTAGTTCCAAGGTCTTGCAAGAAAGATACCTGTTTCTAGGCATCATATCTCAGATCTTGCTAGGAACATTCTTGAATCACTTATTCTCACCAAAGATTCAAAAGAAGATCTTTTACAGATCATTCTTTCATTCAAGGCTATTATACTTGAATAGTGTTGACTTACTTTTGGAGTTTAACTTCGTAAACTCCCAGAATTCTTTACCCTCTTACTTATCCAAATTTATTGTTCCACACAAAATTTGGCTATGCATTTTATTAAGAAAAATGCATCTGCTTAGGAGGATAAAGGATAGCCTTTTCTAGGATAAATGTCATGTTAATTCGATTTACCCTTTTGTTCATACAACTAGGTGTATTAAATTGGTTCAAGGAGGTACATTACTACACCTTATAATGAACCTAAGACCTTAATCTAAATGGTTTTATCTTTAATGCTTATTGTGATGTTTCCTATCGAATCTTGAGCCTATTTTGTCTTTGGCCATCAGAGAAAAATCTCAATGGGAGTTAGTTCTCACTGTCCCATACAAGTTAGTTCGTTCTCCAATCCACATCCTTAGTGTTTCCACCTTTTTTGCCCTTATCTTCTCAATGCTCTCTGATCATTTACCATGATCATAAATTCCATCTTGGAACTCCTTGGCCTCATTTTCATGAGAGCAAAGACTAAGGTTTCTAAATCTACTGTCAATTAATTCAAAGGTCTTTATGTTGACCTTTGAACTTTACTTGGTATCAAACTATAAAAGGGTTTGATCTTTCTGAGCAATGGAGGCCTCTTGGATTATCCAACCATAAAGGGTTGGATATATTTGACCAAGTTAGTTCACTTGGCTTTCTCAAAGTTCCTCTATCTAATTTAACATGAGATAAGATCAAGTCTTACCTCCTTTAGATCCCTTTTCTCAATGATCTTTACCCATGGGATTTTCTTCGAATCTTCAACTCATACCTTCACGAGTTGATATCTTTGCTTAAGTCTTCAATATCAATGATGTTCTTCAAACCATTAACCATTCTTGTTTTAGGGATCAACAATTATATGTCACCCTTTTGACTTAAGCAAGTTGGCATGCTTATCGATCCAAAATTTGGATCCATTTTTATCCATTCTCAAATACCATACCCTAGGTATGCTCAAATCTTTGGCTAGTTTACCTTAGTTTACTTGCCGAATTGGAATAATTCAATGAATTCCCTTCTTGCATATCTGGTTCTTACTTTGTTTGAGATTTAACTCAAATACACTTAGGTACTTGGACATCCAATGTACTCCTTAACTTTCATGAAAGAGTTAAGGAATATCTTTTGCTTAGAAGTATCATATTGATGATACCTTTCTTCCCCCCTTTAAATAGTTTTTCGTCCTCGAAAACTGTAGGAAATTGATGATCTTTTAATTTCCTATCCAAATGGGAGATTCAAATTCTTCACTCAAAAACCTCTCCAATATCCTTGAGCTTAATCTTCCATTATCTTTAAGTTCAATGTCCCATACCACTCAACCTACTTAAGCGACATTGTAAACCTAAATGTCCCATACCATCCAATTTACAATCCCACCTTAGTGTAGACAACTTTAGCTCTTACTCAAGGATCAAACTCCATTCATTTTAGTCTTATCAATTATAATCAAAATCTTTGTAAGTTACATTCTTACAGAGTCTTGATTTGGTTTTTGAAAAGACTTTGAGCTTTCATTGAATTATTTCCTTGATTAGATGCAATCAAAGTTATCTTTGTTTATGTCATTTGATAATAGAGCTAGTATTCTCATACTAGATATCATCTATTGACATAATTAGGCATCTGTATCAAAGGATATAGTCAATCATAAGATTTGCTAAATGGTTACCTTGTTAACCATCTTGATAAATTGTTTCTTACTCATAGAGCACATTTTGGAGTAGAGTTCTTAAGGGTTTCTTTCAACCCTTTAATCTTCCTCTTCTCTAGATATGCTCAATGAGTTACAATTCTTCATTTTTGAAGCAATTTTCGCAAAGCTCCAAATGGATCCTACCGCTTGTCAATGAAGGAAGAAGCTTATTGGGGGAGAAATGAATGCTTAAAAGGGTCAAATGGTTCAACCATTTTTTCCCTACTATGTCATTTGATGACATTCCTAATATGTCATTTGAGGACATTCTCTTCCCTCTTTTAGTGTGATCATTTTCCTCAATGATTAGATGTTGAAGTTCCTCTTCCTAAGTTGAATTTTGTTGGTATTTGAATTAAGCCAACATATAAAAAGCATAAGAGTTCATGGGCATAATCTCACCACATTAAACTTTTATGCTTTTGACTTCAGATGAAGAAGTTAATTTTCTATCTTAAACCTTAAATTTACAATACTTAATTTTTCTCTCATGTCCCATTAACCCATGCATATGTGATTCAGTCCATGCATCATAGTGTATACCAAAAACATTCTCATCTTTTCTTGAAGATGTTGAGCATGCATAAGGTCCAAAAATTGAACCCCTCTTTAAAGAATAGATGGAATTCACATATAGAACTCCATTCAATGCATGAATTCATGCTTGTGTTTTCCATTCATGTTCATACCATGCTATGATGGGCATTCCATTTCCATTCTTTGACAACCTTCATGTGGTGACTCCATTATGTGCTAATTAGAAACCTTTTTCTATTCAATTATGCCTTCAAATGAATCATTCTATGCATCATTGGATGTGCATTAGCAATTCACCTGCTTTATTTGAAATGCATTGCTCTAGCATGGTTACATAAATGAGAAAAGTGAGCAATAATACTTATCTCCATTATAGCTTCGTCCATCCTTCGCATGAGGAAGCTTGCCCATTTGAATACTTTGAAAGGTCGGGCCATTACATCTATGGCTACCATACATGTCTTTCAATAGGGCGACTCGAGTTTAAAACTCGGTAGTAGCTCAAATGGTCCTTGAAAATGTATCTCTTCAAAACTCATCTCCCTCGTTCAAGATTTACCTACTTAGTGTATGCCCATAGTATGCATCTATATTTGCAAAAACTTTAAGGATGCACGAATGCATGCTTACACCTTTTATTGTGAACAAGCATGTAAATAAAACTCCTTTACCACATCACATAAGAAATGAGTTCAAATCTCATTCAATGAATACCATAGTCACATATATAATGAATTCTATGGATATTCAACGCATGTCGATAGTTAGATGGATACTAAAAGAACCCTTACTATAAAACATCCATCCATTCAATTGCAGAATATAGCAAATGCATGATGAATTTAAAAAAAAAAAGTACTTAACTTTTCTTGCTACGTGAAGACCTTTCCGTGTTGTAATTGGAAACTATCAATCCACATCCCTTCTTTCAGCTTTAGAGCGTTGTGCTAATAGCGGAAAGGTCGCAGGTTCGAGACATCATGGATGCATGTAGGTCCCGTTTCTTAGTATATTTGCTTGGCTGTATACTCTTCCTTGAATCGCGGTCGGGAATAGTGCAGCCATTCAAGTAATCGCATGGTACTTCTTAAGGAGGGCATAATAATGCTTTTTGGAATCGCAATGGCTTTCTTGAAACGGGCTGAGACTAGGGAGCTACGAAGGGCGAACAGCAAACATGTTGCACAACCAAATGAGGCAGTAGGCTCGCGATTTTTTTTTTTTTTTGAGAAAACAGGAAAAGAGAGTAAATTAATGAGTAAAAGTACAATGTACACAGGGAAGCAGAGATCCCATCAGGAGACATTGAAGACCATGATAAATCTATCACTAAAATAACATTCCAGAAGGGATTCCCTCCATTTACAGGGCGGAAGAGACCTAATAATAGTTGTTTGGTCCTGGGGGGCCTGTTTGATAGACTGTAAACTCTGCATTCCAGAAAGATACAAGGATTTTCTAAGGGAAAAAATATAATTCTTTTTGCCATTTTTAAAAAGGACTTGGTTCCTACTAATCCATATATGCCATAGGATGTGTCCCCTCCACAAATTCCAAAGCACCAGGTCCAGCTTATTACAGCAACCAAGGATAATTTCTCTGATCCCCAGTTGAGGGAGCTTTTTGACAGCCAGAATAGGGTCCAACATCTTCCAAAACTGTTTAGCATGCCAACAGTAACAAAAGAGATGGGTTAAATCCTCTTCCCTGCTGCACAGAGCACATTTACCATTATTGGGATTTACTCTCTTGGCCCTGTTGCCAGTCCATAGCCCATTATGAAGAATCAGCCATTCCAAGTAGGAATGCTTGATATTGTAGGGGAATGCCCAGATGGCTTTGAACCTGATCTCCATTGTTTGGTTGTCCAATTACATCCCCATCTGATGTTAAGCTTGTTAGTAACACTGAGAACAGAGCCTTTGTTGAGCTTGAACCTTTTCCACATATCTTTGGCAACTTCAGTGATATGGATGTTGACTAATCTGCATTCCTCAATCTTTGACTTCATGAGATACTTCATTTCCAAAAGAATCTGCAAACATCCAGAGGAAAAATGAGTCAATGCAAGGATATAATCATCAGATATCAACTCACCTGAGTTAAAAAACGAGGCCCAATTTTTGACACCAAGCTTAAAGCATTTGTGCTCTCTAATCTCAAAACTTTTGTTACTCCACAGGGCAATCCAGCCCATCCAAGGAGATTCCTGAAGGAAAAAATTGAGGTTAGACGTATACTTTGAATTTGGAGAAAAACAGGCTTTGACTTTCGTCCACACAGACCAGAACCTGCAAGAGAGGAGACTACCCACAGGGACAAAGGGGGTGGGGGAGATAACAATATCCCAAAGACGATTATTAGTCCAGGCTTTATAGTTTTTGACATGAAACTTTTGAATGTTTCTTTTAAGAAGAGAAGCCCAAATGTCACTAGAGCTTAAGGCCCTGAACACCCATTTAGCAGCCAAGTTCTCAGCCATTTTTAAAGGGTAGATGATACCCAATCCTCCTTCATGCTTAGGCAAGCAGCAAATCTTCCAAGAAACTTTAGGGACTTTGTTAGTTTGGTCATTACCTCCCCATAAGAATCTTCTAGCCAGAGCAATCACCTGATTTAATTGCTTTTTGGAAGGGCTCCAACAAGCCAGGAAGTAAACCAGAGAAGGGAGGAGATAGTGCTTTAAAACAAAACATCTGTGAGAGAGGGAAGCATAAACATTATACCACCTGAGCATTTTTCCCTTAAATTTTTGAAGCACCCAGTCCCATCTTTGCTACATAGAAACATTAAAACCCATGGGGATACCCAATAACCTAAAGATCATTTGATCCTGCAGAATAATACAACCAGTGTCAGTAATGCAGTTGGGAGTAATATGATTTGAAGACCTAAAACCAGTTTTAGAATGATTGATATGAGAACCACTGGCAAGACAAAAGGTATTCAGACAGGCCAAGAAATTTTCAGCATACAGAGGATCAGCAAGAGTACACATATTTGTATCATCAGTAAACATTTGAAGCCCAAGTTGATGATTGGAATTGGGAATGGGGATACCTTTGATTTTTCCACTAGCCATTTCATGATTCACAAGCCATCCAAGAGCATCACTTGAAATAGCAAACAGAAGGGGGGCCAAGGGGCATCCCTGCCTAATGGATCTAGCAATCTTAAAAGGAGGGGAAAGATGACCATTATAAAAGACTCTGGACCAAGCATTTCTGAAAAGGGTACTGACATATTTGATGAATTTTTTACCAATGCCAATATCATGAAGAGACTGAAGGATAAAGTCCCACTCTATTCTATCATAAGCCTTGTCAATGTCCACTTTGAAGAAATAGTAGTCAAGCTCAGCTTCATTAGCATAATCAAAACCTTCCCACAGAGAGATAATAGCATCCAGAATGTATCTGCCTTTAATAAATCCTTTCTGCATGGGAAGAATGATAGTGTTCATGATCGGGCTAAGCCTTCTAGCAAGGGCAGAAGCAAAGATTTTATAGACAGAGTTGAGGCAAGTTATAGGTCTCCAGTTATTAAGATCTTCCTTAGGGCCCCTTTTGTGGATGAGTCTAATAACCCCCATATTCATGTCAGAGGACAAAGCCCCTTTCCTAGTGGCCTCTTTCCAAATCTCCAGAAGGTAGGGAGTGATGAAATCTTTAAGATCTTTGAATAATTCATTAGGAATACCATCAATACCAGGGGATTTACAAAGTTTCAATTTATCAATGGCTTCTTTAATCTCGCCAACAGAGAGGGGCAAGTCCAGGAGAGCAGCCAGTCCCTGAAGGAGAGTTTTCACCCTGACAGAAGCAATATGGGCCCTGGCTCTCTGGATTTCTTCCCCCCTCTTGGGAGGACTAGAGAAGACATTCATAAAGAAACTAGAGGCTTCATGCAAGCACTCTTCCATATTAGCAGCAATACCACCATTACTTTTAGCAAGAAGAGGAATGAAATCCTTATTTTTCTTTTGCTTGAGCATCTCATACATATGTTTATTAGGTCTGTCCATGTTCCTCTCCCAGAACCTTCTGGAGTTAGTCAGAGACCAGCTAGCTTCCAGATACTCCTCACATCTCAGTTTGTGTTTTAAATCAATGAAGTCCTTACAGGGGTTATTAGGATCATACACCTTAAGAGATTTCAGGATTTTCTCTTTTCTGAGAGCTCTTGCCTTAGACACTTTGAATTTATAAAAGGTAAAGACCTTCTGGATATCCTTCACAGCATTTTCCCAACTTTTGAAAGCAGAGGTGTTCTGGGAAAAGTGCCAACTAATGGTCATCTTAAGTTGATTGATAATCGACGGGATCTTGAGCAATCTAGAATCAAGGTGGGGCCAGCCAGCTCTAAAGGGCTTATGGTTCCTCTTAAAACACAGACAAAGGGGAACATGATCGGACAACATCATAGAATGGTCCGTATTAGCACTTATTTCCCAAAAATCTTTAGCATAAGAAGAATTAACATAACATCTATCAAGTCTAGCACCCAGGGCATTATCATTAGATTGTTTATTGTGCCACGTGAAAACAGTATGCTCAGAGTGATCAATCAGGTCATGAAAGTGACAAAGAGAGTACCAACTAGTTTTTTCAGAACCGTAGATGCAAGCCCCCTTATTATTAAGTCTATCATTGATGTTGGTCACCATATTGAAATCTCCAATAATGCAGATATTACCTTGAAGATTTTTTAACTCCTCCTAGCAAGTGCTTCTCGTATTCCTGTAATTAGAGGCATAAAGACTGACAATACACACATCCATAGGGAGATCAAAAGAGACAGCTACCCATTAAAAGGAAGGACTTTTAAACACTCCTTTAATGAGATGACAAATCTTCGGGTTAACACCTATGGCAGCACCACCTTTTCCTTGATCATGATCAGTAAAAAATCAATTGAAGTGTCTATCAATGATATTCAGCTGGTGAACTAACTTATTACCACCAATCTTCAGCTCCTGTAGACAAACAACATCAGGGGGCTTGGACAGATTCCTTTTCCAGTTGTTAATGACTTTAGCTCTGACAAGATCAGACAATCCTTTGCTGTTGAAAGAAACTAAATTCAGAGAATCCATAAAAAAACAGTAAGAGAGAAAAACACAAAGGAACTTAGAATTTCGAAGTTTTACTAGGTTGGAGATTAGAACTTGATGTTCTAACCCCCTCTTTCCTTTTAGGTTTTCCTTGTAACTTCACCACAACATTGTTCACTTTATTAAGAGCCGAAGGGAGTTCATAATCAACAGGAACTTCATTAGACATTTGAATCAGGATTTCATCGTCTGCTTTATTTATCTCATCCATTAACACATCTTCATTAAGGTCTGTATACCTGTAATTATGAGACTTTTTTTCCCGACAATCTTCCACTCATTGACAGTGTTAGAATCTTCGAGAACCTGTTTACCTGTGGCTTCCAAATTGTTACCTTCAGTGGGATGATTTTCTGGATAATTTTCCTTGTTCGATTCACCTTCATCTATGAACGAAGGATTAGTAGCCTCAAGGAGAACACTGTAAGGATTAGACAACTTCCCTGACTTTTTCCTGTAAGGTTTAGGGTTGGGCTTTTTGATATTTGGCACTGCTTGACCATTTGTATTGGTCTTATTGGGAGGAGCACCACGAACATCTGTCTCAGGGGCTGAAGAAACATTATTAGAACCCGAGGGGGAATTATTAAGCAGAGGACAGTCCTTGATGAGGTGCCCCTGTTTAAAACATTTAAAGCAAGCATTAGGAAGATTCCTATATATAATTTGTTGTTCATGGAGAAAAAAACCGTCAGAGTCCTTGATACGAATATTTTGTTTGATCGGTTTAGAAACATCTATTTCAATCATCAACTGGGGGTCCCATTTGGGGTTGATCCCCCCAGACCTAGATTTCTGTCCTAGCACTTTACCTAGCATAGAGCCTAATTTATTTAGCCAAGGATAGAAATCAACTGGAAGATCAGGGAAATCCACCCAAATAGGAAGTTTGGTAGGCTTGGGCCCTTTGGGGTTGAACCCAACATGCCACCTAAAGAAGGAAATAGGGATATTCTTGACAAGCCATTGACCTTCTGAGATAACCTTGAAAGCACTGGTAGAGTCGTCAAAGAAGAACAGATAATAATTATTGGGTAAGTATTGAACCTGTTTAACGAATAGCCCCCTAGATTCCCAGTTCATTTTCATCCAGTTTCTGAGAATATCTTGGGCAGGTCTCGGCCCATGGCAGAGACCAATAACCGCTTTCTCTGTTAGTTGCGTATGCCAGTTAGAGAGGGAGTTCCTATCAATGATGAACTCCTCCTCATCATGAGCTTCTTGGTTTCCTATATTCAGAAAGTGAGGAGATTCCTCCACAGATCCCTTACCTTTTTCCATAGCCGTGTGGGAGCGGGGGGAGAGAATCATACCTGTTTTAGAGTCAAAAGGGAAGGCATTGTTGACCTGTGTATGTTGTTGCAAAGACCGTTCCGGTGACCTTGTAATATCTGCAAAGGATCTTGAAGTCGAGCCTTTGTTCACGACGTCTTGGAGGGACATGTTAACCCCCTAGAGAGGGATGAAGAGAGGAGGGAGCTCCCACAGCGACACGCCAGGCCCTGAGCCAGAGGGACGACACCCAGAGTAAACCCCCGGCGGGGAGGCCACGCAGGAGTAAAACCCTAGACCTTCATGCACGGAGGGAGACTTAACTCGCCACTCGCCACTCAACTAATCCAAGTTGTTCAACAGACATAAATTTTACTGCAGTAGGCTCGTGATTGGGTGCCTCTTAGTTGCTGAGTTCTCACGAGCCCATCACATGGGGTGTGTCTACCTGTATCGGCCGCCTCTTCTAGGACTACCATCTACTCTTGAAGGGACGTGCAGCTGTCGCCTGTCAGGACTACCGCCTTTTTGAAGGGACGCGCAGCTCCGTACTAGACGGGGTAGATATGTTTTACTCCCCTAAAAGGGACATACCACAATCAAAGACCCACGCGCACTCGGCTGGCCTTGACTGACAGAAATTCTCAGATATGGACAGAAATTGGAAAACCACATAAGATCTGGGATCTAATTGGCTCTGCATACCAATGTTGTATAACAACAAACTACTACCTAGCAAAACCACCTCACTAACCAAGGACCGGAGGTCACGTTTCGCGTCACGAAGAGCTTGGCGAGGGTTTTAGGGTTTTGGGCCTTCTGTTGTTCCTCTCTTCCCCCTCGTTCTAAGGGGGGGCTTTACCCTCTCTCCTGCCCTGTGTCGGCTTGGGGCTCCCTTTATGGCTCTGCATGAGGCGCTGCGCGACGGTTTGCTGGGCTCTAAGACTGGTGGTGCAGATGTCGTACTGAACTCGATGCTTAATCCTATTTTCGAAGGAAACAATGGCTCGTCCCTAGCATTGGGAGTTAACCCGAGCTCCGTGAAAGCCACAGAAGAACCGGTAAGTGGCAACCCCAAAGTTCAACAACAGTCGCAAGGTCATGTTTCATATGCCAAGGCTGCTCAGAGTCAACAACATGGATACTACTCTATGTTTGCTAATCAGGAGTCACCAGGTATGCTTTTCCCTCACTCTATTCTCACTGATTACAAAGGTAAGGGCAAGGCTATAGAGACTAATGTGATTGGCAGTTCTTCTCCTGAGAAGGAACATGCTATAGACCTAGATACTGAAGTGGAAGATAAGGACGAATGCACTCTTATTATAGAGAGCTCTGCGCTCAATAGCTGGAACATTCACCTTGAAGATAAGGTTGTGATAGCCCTCTGTCATGGCCCTCGACCAGCTTAGGACCTCCTTAAAAACTGGACCTCCTTAAAAACTGGATGAGAGTTAACTGGGAAAGCAAGGGGCTATTTGCCAGACATGTGCAATACCTGCCTAATAACTTTTTTCTTTTTTTCTTTGAAGATGTGAATAACGCTATGCAGGTCATAGCAGAGGGACATTGGATTATTAGGAACACTCCTATTTCTTTTTATAAATGGTACCCTGGCTTTAACCCTAGGAGTAACAGGCCGACCAAAATTCTAGTCTGGGTGGAATTTCTAGATTTTCCTGTGGAATACTACCCTTGGCTTGAAAAACTTGGATCGTTAATTGGCAAAGTGCTCGGACAGAAACCTAAAAAAGAGTTTAATCCTAAATGGGAGCCCCAGATGCTTATAGAGGTAGACATCTCTAAAAGTATTAAAACTGAATTGGTTATTAAGAATTCTGAGGGTTGTAAGGTCATTTAATAAAAGACTGCCTTATGCTAGCAAAAAACCACGTAAAAGAGCCAGGTTGTGGTGAAGAGACCCCCACTGTCACAGCACCCAATAGCTCGGTCCATCCCAAAGAAGAGCAAGGTTTCAAAAAGGTTGCTTACAAACAAAGGAAAAAAAACCCTAATATGGGGATCAGATCGGAGCCCCTAGTCAAAGGGGTTTTCAATCCCTTTCAGGTTCTTGAAGACATCACTCACAGTGACTCTGATCCTTCGGGAGCTGAGGCTTATGAGGAGCAAATAATTCAGGAAAGTAAGGTTCTTGATGACATCTCACACAGTGACACTCAACCTTTGGGAGCTAGGGTTTATGAGAAGATAAATTTCCAAGAAAGTAAGGTAAACTTTAATATGCAGGATAAAGTTGAAGGGAGAAAAAATGAGGTAAAAGATTCCTCCTTCAGACCCACTTCAGGCTCCACCCCTGTTTCGGTGTCTTCTGAAGAGGATAACATTAGTACTTGTGATGAAATGTTTTTGGACCAAATTAACAGGTTTGATGAGAATACTATTGTCCAGGAAGGTATTGGTTGCCCCATCGATCAAGATGTTTGTATGTCAAATGCCAGGTCCCCTAGCCCTAAAGGCAAAGAAAAGAATAAATCCAAGAGGAAAGAAATTGTTAGGTCTTCGATCTTTGCTGTGAAGCCAGGTAAGAACCATAAAAAGTAATTTTTTCCTTTCCTACTTGTTTCCCATGGATAGTATTAAATTGATATCTCTTAACACCAAGGGGCTCTCTGACCCGGTCAGAGGTAAGATCATTAACAACTGGATCAAAGATGCTTCTCTTGCTCCTGACTTCATCTGCTTACAGGAGCTGAAGATTGGGGGACCCCCTCTCATGTCGAATTTGAAAATTACTTCTAACAATTGCCTTTGGGTGCACACGGATCATAATGGCAAAGGTGGTGCGGCCATTGGCATTGCTAATGGTGTTTGTCACCTTATTGAGGAGGTGCAAAGGAGCCCCACTAATCAGTGGATTGCAGTGAAGTGTAAAGAGCCCCTCAACTTCACTGTTGTGTGTGTTTATGCTGCTAATCAGGCTTTGCAGAGGTCCAAATGCTAGGAAGAAATTTTCAGGATCAATGGTGATATTTTGTTGACTGGGGACTTCAACATGGTCACTAATCTTGGAGACAGGAATGGTAAAAGGATAATGTTGTCTCTGGTTTTGAAAAACAGTGTTGGTATAATCTGATTAATAAACATAACCTGTTGGATCTCTCTGCTAACACTGGGCATACTTGGAATAACAAGAATCATAATAACTATTTGTCTGCCAGGTTGGACAGATTTTATATGCATGCTGGCAGGAGTCAAGATTTGTGGAATTATTGTTGTTCTACTGATCATTCTGTGCTTCTGTCTGATCATTTGCCTTTGACTGTGAATTTATTCAATAACAACCCCAACTATAGAGCAGGTTGGCCGCACATGGACTCTACCCTTTTTAAGATCCCTATAGTGAAGGAAAATATCTCTAATACTCTTAAGCTGCATTTCAATAAGGATATGTCGCCTTTTGTGGCTTGGGAATGTGTTGTTAGAGAAATCCAGGATTTAATTAAGTACTACAAGATTCAAGCCAAAAAAATCAGGTACAAGAGGAGGAGGATGATTCTGCAGGAGATGAATTTGATAGAGTGTTCTAATCTTGATTTGGTTGCCAAGAGCTAAGATTACGGAGTTGCAGGAACAAGTGAAGAATGTGGACTACCTCCTTGCTAGAGGTGCCCTTGCCACGTCTAGAGAATTCTGGGCAGGAAAATTTGACAAGCCTAATAAGCACATGTTTGACCTAATGAGGAAGAAAAAAGCCAGGGACTTTATCCCTCTGCTCAAGAATAATTCTGGTATTCTTGCTAATAATATGAAGGATAACCTTCAGGTTGCTCATAGGTTCTTTGCCAATGTATTCTCTCCACCTCCCAAGAGAGGGGATTCTGTGTGGAGTGCAAGAGCTGCCATTGCCCTTTGTAGGAAGAAGATGGTTCCTCAGGGAATGGACTCCCTCCTTGACATGCCCCTCTCTGAGGGTGAGGTTAGAGAATCCATTAGCAAATTGAAGCCTGGTAAGTCTCCTGGGCATGATGGTTTGCCTTATGAGTTTTTTCAGGAATTTAAGGAAATGTTGGTGCCCATTATTCTCAAGATCTGGCAAGAAGCCTCTAGAAGAGGTTCCCTTTCTCCTTTCATTAACACTGGAGTGATAAAGTTAGTTCACAAAAAAGGTCCCAAGGATGATTTAAACAATTGGAGACCCATCTCCTGCCTGACTTCTCTGTACAAAATCTTTGCTTCCATTCTAGCCAGAAGGCTGAGTCCCTTAATGGATAGTATAATTCTCCCTGAGCAAAAAGGTTTTATTAAAGGAACATTTATTTTGGACAACATTATCACTATCTGGGAAGGTCTAGAGTATTACAATGAGCTTAATGTTGACACCTACTTCTTCAAAATAGACTTTGATAAGGCTTATGACAGGATAGAATGGGATTTCATTCTTCAATCTTTGCATGACATTGGTTTTGGCAAAAGTTTAATTAAATATGTCAGTATTCTCTTTGGTAATGCCTTTTCTAAAGTGGCTATTAATGGTTATCTTTCTAACCCTTTTAGACTTTGCAGGTCCATTAGGCAAGGATGCCCCTTGGCTCCCCTTCTTTTTGCTATTGCTAGTGATGCTTTAGGTTGGCTGGTTAAGGATTGTATCAGACAAGGAACCATTTCTGGATTGGATATTTCCCAGGCTCACTCTCCCCTGGGTCTGCAGATGTTTGCAGATGACACTAACATGCTGATGCAGGCTGATGGTAATTCAGCTAATCAATTCCTTAAATGTCTTGAGATGTTTTGTTTGGCCAGTGGATCTGTGGTTAATCATAAGAAAACGGGCCTTTTTGCCACTAATAATAAGATTCCTTATTGTGTTGAGGCAGCAGGTTGTGACATCATCAAGAAAGGGACGATATTCAGGTTGTTGGGTATTCCCATGGGCTTTGGCATCACTAATGAACAAAGATGGAACTGGATGCTTGATAAATTTAGAGCTAAAATTTATAAGTGGATTGATATGCAGCATAGTATGTCTCAAAGAACTTTTGCTTTGAAGCATTATATCCTCCCCTCCCTGACTTATTTTCTGTCCTGCTGGCAACCTAATAAAAAACAGTTAGGTCAGGCCATCTCTCTGGCTAGAAGATTTTTGTGGGGTGGCTCTAAAATTCCCAAAGTTGCCTAGAATATTTGTTGTATGAAGAAGACTGAAGGAGGTCTTGGTCTCATTTGTCCTTCCAGGATGGCTATTCAAATGGCTGCCAAGTGGATCTATAGATCCCTTTCCTCTAATGATTTTTGGGCCTGTTTGATTAAAAGAAATATTAACAGGTTCAATGTTAAGCATAATAAAAGTTGGGTCAACTGCTCTCTCTCGGATGTGATTACTTCTCCTGTAGATTTTGTGCCTAAGGGCAGCCAGCTTATTTGCAATTTCTGGAAAGCCTGGATTATTGTAAAGACTAAGTATAATCTCCCTATTTGGTTTGCTCACAATTCTTCCTTTTTAGTGCACGACTCCATTTGGTTTGGCTGGGCTAATACTGGTACCCTCCCATCCCTCCCTATCAGATGGAATAAATGCAGAAAGAAAGGCTTTGGGCACTGGAAGGACTTGATAAGAGCAGGTGAAGTTCTTGATGATAATGCTATCCTAGATACTGACGGTCTTTCTTTTCAATGTAAACAGATTCTTATGAGCAAGAAGGAGATGCTGATGGAGAAGTTGGAGACCAACATGTGGAGGAAGGAGATTACTCTCCAGGATGTTGCCTGGGATATGTTAAATTTCTACAAAAGGAATGGCAGAAGTATTAAAGAGATCACTGGAAAGCTAAACAAGAAGTGGGGACTACAGTGGTCCCACCTGCAGTGGAAGTACAGATTCCAGTGCTCCTGGGCCTTCCCTCTCTCTAACAAGCAATCCTGCCAGAACTGGCTCATTCTCCACCAAGGCATTTGGACAGGCAGCCATGCAAGGAAGTATAAAATTGATGCTGGACTTTGTAAACTCTGTGGTAAAGAAGAGGACTTGGAACACTTGTTCATTAAGTGTAAATTTGCTTCCAGATTCTGGGTCGGCATCTGGTCTTTCTACCAAATACAGGGCCTCAAAACTCCTAGCTGCAAAGATATTCTGATAGGTGAATCAAGTGGCATGGACATTCTTCTGTGGCAGCTCATCAGAAATCATTTTATGTGGTTTATTTAGAAGAATAGAAATAGTGCCATCTACAATAAAAGGGGAAAGGATCACTTTTTCTCCTGTCTGCTGGGAATGAGAAAAATCTTCAATCTCTGTCTTTCCTCTTGTTATGAATCCCAATCGGTTCTTAAGAGCCCTTTTGTAATCTTAAAAAATAACCACTTTAATGTGTGGAAAGCCAAGCTCCTTCTGTATTCAAAGCCTAGATGTGACATGATCACTTTTCTTGGTGATTATGTTGACTCTATCCTCTTGTGAGGCAACCCTACCTCTTCAGAGTTTTGCTCTCCTTTGCCTGCCTTGTGCTCTCCTGTGGACCTGCTCTAAGTTTGTAATTTTTTTCTAGCATCAATTTTATTCTTCCTCTTTTTATCAAAAAAAAAAAAAACCACCTCACTAAGAGAGAGTACATGTCCACCCATACAACTCCACCCATATATATACCTCAAGGCCAAGGGAGGAAATGTGAGGAGAGCTTGCCAAGTGTCCTCTCTAGATGGATTCTAATTCAAGGCCTTCTAACCTTGGAAATCACATGGAATCTCATGGCCCTCACATGGATTCTAAAAGGATTTCTCCCAAGCTTGTACGTACAAATCTCAAGGGTTGAGAGGCCTCCCTAAGGGTTAAATACCATACCCTTAGGAAATATCAGTCCTAAGGGTCAAAACCCTTCAATTGGGAGTAAATAAATCCAAACCACTCAAGGGTTCAAACCACACTCTTGGAGATACTTTTCCAAGGGTTTCCCCATAGAATCCAAGGGTTCTCCAAGTGGTTTTGGACCCTCAAAACCCATGTCTTTGGCCACTTTGACCCATAATTATACAGCAGGTGTCAAAGCATGTTTGGATAAAGATAGCCCTCAAAGAAGCGCAACATTGAGAGAATGATGAGAAGGTGCATATAGCACAAGTAAAGATAGGGCCTTAAATTGTTTGAGAATTTGGTGTCTAGGGAGAAGAATATAGTCCTAATTCAAATCTCCCAATAAACCATTATGAGTGCTCATGTTTCCATTTTGTGTTCCTCTTTGCTCATTTGAGAGTTTGAGTAGTAGAAAATCTCTCCTCTCTTATCATTTTCCCTCTGATAGGGTCTCAAATAAAGTTTGAATAGAGATACTTCTTAAAGAAGTTTAACATTGAGAGAATGTTGGGAAGGTACATATAGCACAAATAAAGCTAGGGCGTTAAATTATTAGAGAATCGAGTTCTATTTGAAATATCCCATTGTGTGCTCGACTTCGCTCAGTTGTGAGTTTTATCTTTTTCCCTTGATAGGGTGTCAATCCATGTTTGGCTAAAGATACTTCTTAAAGAACATTAACATTGAGAGAATGTGGTGTCTAGTGAGAAGAATACAGTTCTATTTCAAACCTCCCTAGACAATCGAATTTTCAGATAGACACAGCGTTCCTCTAAATGATAGAAATAGCTTCCGAAATACCCTAAGTCTACTCCGAAATACCTATATATATATGTATGTATATATATATATACATATATATATATATATATATATATATATATATATATATATATATATATATATATATATATATATATATATATATATATATATATATATATATATATGTATGTATGTATGTATGTATGTATGTATGTATGTATGTATGTATGTGTGTATATATATATATATATATATATATATATATATATATATATATATATATATATATATATATATATATGACTTCTACACTACCCCACACATTCAAGTGAGCTAGCATACCTCTACCTTGTAAATTTCTATCTAGAATTGCATAGGTCACCATTCAATCTCTTACTTGAGAGCACATGGATAGCAAATGACATCATCTTCTTACTTATTATGAGTAGGGATTTTTTGGAATTCTACTATTTTTCCTCTCTTCTCTAGTATTGCTCCTGTGTTTTCTTGTGAAACTCCTTTCTTACATACTTCATCTATGTTTTCAAATCAAGATAATTAATTTTTGAGTATATAAATATATTTCAATGCTTAAAACAAACACTTTAGACAATTAACCCACGTTGAAAGATTGGTAATGGAGATTCTTGGTATTTCTTGAAAAATCACACTTTCATGCCTATTTTTTTCGCATTTCCTTGTAAATGTCTGAACATTTGCATCTTGTAAGAATCTTGAGATTTCATATGCGTTAGCTTAAGAGATCACGAATTCTCCATGAGAAAGAATGAGGCTCTCGTTAGAATATTGTGATGTCATTTAATTAGCACTTTTAAAGAGGGTGTGTGTAAAGGTTCTACAGTAACATTTTAATATAGAATCAACTTCGAAGTATCTGTTGTTACACGTGTAAGAGGAGGTCTTTCAACACCCTGCACAATGTTCCACAATCCTTTTGCAACCAATACATGTCGCATCATATAAGCCCATAATGGGTAGTTGGTACCATCCAACTTACCCTCAACAGCCAACATACGGAATACATCACTGCTTTCAGCCATGGCCAGTGACTAAAATACCTTGATGCAGAAAATTGACTGTATCTCAAAAAGTTGAACAGAACTGCCCAGATGAGTTCTGCTAGACTTATAGCAGACTTCAAGATGCTTAAACTGGCGAACAGAAACTGGTATATACCTTTGGCACAAAAAGATGAAATAGCCTGGACAAGTGCTACGATAGTGCGTTCGGAGGTCGAAATCGAGCTCAGATCGCGATTTCAGCACGACAGAACAAAGCTGTTTTGATCTCCAAAACACGCTGAGTATGCTCACCAAAATTCGTGCGATTCTGAGATTGCAAATGGAGGAGTGTCGATTGCACCCTAGATGAAGCGACGACCTACTCTGATACCAATTGTTGGAGTTAGACATCTACGGAAGCACGCGAACAACACAAGGAAGAAGAAGAAGCTTGGAGCACAACACACAATACTGAATGTATTACTAGAGAATGTACAAAGATAAGTAGCCCATTAGGGCAATAGGCGTATATACAAGCCGAGGGAAAAAAACCTCCTAAAGAGGGAAAAAAGTGACCGCCGTTCACACACATCACTACCTAAATATATCAACAATAATGGCATGATTGACAAAAAAAAAATCAATGCATTGCCTAAGCATCTTTGCCATCCGAACAAAGTTTCTGTATAGTAGGTGAAGCAATAATCACAGGAGGAAGAGGAATTTGAAGATCATCATCTTCAATGACATTTACACACCCTCAATAATTGTATTTGCAAGTGTAGTAGGACATTTTTCAACACCTTGCATAATATTCCACAACCCTTTCTCTAGCAATACATAATCCATGATGTATCCCCACAATGGGTAATTAGTACCATTGAACCTATCCTCAATAGCCAACATATAAAATACATAATTGCTTTTAGCCATGGCCACTAAATAAATACCCTAATGTGAAAAAATGACTGTATCTCAAAAACTTGAACATAAACACCCTGTCAATTGTGCTAAACATCAAGCACACTTTGAGATGCTTGTACTAACAAATCAAAACCTATATATACGTTTGGTAAAAAAAGGCCAAAATTTCTTGCATTGACACTATGACATTGCTTTCGGAGGCCAAAAGGAGCTGATATCAAAATTTTGATGCCACACAAAGAAGATATTTCAAATTCCTAATTGCCCTGAGTATGCTCACCAATTTTTGTGCAATTCTAAGACTAAGACCGGAGGGATATTGATGACACCTTACATGAAGTGGTGACTTGTTTTGATACTAACTGTTGGAGTTTGAGGTTTGTGGAAGCACATGAACAACACAAGGAACAAGAAGAAGCTTGGATCACAAAAAAAGATTGAATAAATTACTAAGCGAATGTACAAAGACGAGTAACCCATTAGGGTTATATGCATATATACAAGCTCGGGGGGAAAAGACCTCCTAATACATAGTTTGCACACATGATTGCTCCATCCAAAACTTATCTAGAAGATGCTTTCCTTAATCATACATAGTGCCATATCAAGAAGTGTTCTATTCTTGTGATCCGAAACACCATTTTCTTGAGGTGTATATGAAATTGTACATTGGTGTGCAATACATCTTTCACAAAGAAACTTATTAAATGCATGTGACATGTATCCACCGCCACGATTCATGTGAATAATCAAAAGCTAATATCCACAAAACATTTAAGCCATAACTAAAAATATTTGAAAGAAAGATAGTAGCTCATTTTTCACTTTCATAGGATACACCCAAGTATGGCATGACACATCATCAATGAAAGTAACAAAGTATGGGGAGTGATGGCCTCGGGCGTGCTTATTAGCCCGATTCTCACTTACAAGCACACACATGATAGTACTATCCTCTATGTATATACGCCTATTGCCCTAATGGGCTACTTATCTTTGTACATTCGCTAGTAATACATTCAGTATTGTGTGTTGTGCTCCAAGCTTCTTCTTCTTCCTTGTGTTGTTCGCGTGCTTCCGTAGATGTCTAACTCCAACAATTGGTATCAGAGCAGGTCGTCGCTTCATCTAGGGTGCCATCGACACTCCTCCGTTTGCAATCTCAGAATCGCACGAATTTTGGTGAGCATACTCAGCGTGTTTTGGAGATCAAAACAGCTTTGTTCTGTCGTGCTGAAATCGCGATCTGAGCTCGATTTCGACCTCCGAACGCACTATCGTAGCACTTGTCTAGGCTATTTCATCTTTTTGTGCCAAAGGTATATACCAGTTTCTGTTCGCCAGTTTAAGCATCTTGAAGTCTGCTACAAGTCTAGCAGAACTCATCTGGGCAGTTCTGTTCAACTTTTTGAGATACAGTCAATTTTCTGCATCAAGGTATTTTAGTCACTGGCCATGGCTGAAAGTAGTGATGTATTCCGTATGTTGGCTGTTGAGGGTAAGTTGGATGGTACCAACTACCCATTATGGGCTTATATGATGCGACATGTATTGGTTGCAAAAGGATTGTGGAACATTGTGCAGGGTGTTGAAAGACCTCCTCTTACACGTGTAACAACAGGTCCTAAAAAGTAGATATGAATGTCTTTTACACTCTTTGAGGTTCAATGTGTTAGACTATTTGCCTCCATCTTCGTGTGCTCCTCTTTGCTTGGTTGTGAGTTTGTGCAGTAGAAAATCTCTCTACTCTTATCTTCTTCCCTTGATAGGGTGTCAAAGCATGTTTGGATAAAGATAGCCCTCGAAGAAGCTCAACATTGAGAGAATGATGAGAAGGTGCATATAGCACAAGTAAAGATACATCCTTAAATTGTTTGAGAATTTGGTGTCTAGGGAGAAGATTAGAGTCCGAATTCGAATCTCCCAATTTGGTGTTCCTCTTTGCTCATTTGAGAGTTTGTGTAGTAGAAAATCTCTCTACTCTTATCATTTTCCCTTGATAGAGTCTCAAATAAAGTTTGAATAGAGATACTTCTTAAAGAAGTTTAACATTGAGAGACTGTTGGGAAGGTGCATACATCACAAATAAAGCTAGGGCGTTAAATTGTGTGCTCCACTTTGCTCAGTTGTGAGTTTTATCTCTTTCCCTTGATAGGGTGTCAATGCATGTTTCGCTAAAGATACTTCTTAAAGAAGATAAACTTTGAGAGATAGATGAAAAGGTGCATATAGCATAAGTTAACCTCGGGCCCTAAATTGTTGGAGAATGTGGTGTCTAGGGAGAAGAACAGATTTCTATTTCAAACCTCTCAATAAACCATCATGAAGAGCTAATACTTCCATTGTGTGCTCCTCTTTGCTTGATTGTGAGTTTTATCTTTTTTGCATGATAGGGCATCAAAACATGTTTGGATAAAGATAGTTCTTAAACAATCTTAGCCTTTAGAGAATGTTGAGAAGGTGCATATAGCACATGTAAATCTAGGGCCTTAGATTGTTAGAGAATATGGCATCTAGGAAGAAGACTAGGTTCCTATTTCAAATCTCCCAATAAACCATCAATGGGTGCTCATGTTTCCATTGTGTGCTCCTCTTTCCTTGGATGTGATTTTTATCTTTTTCCCCTTTTAGGATGTCAACACATGTTTGGATAAAGGTAGTTCTTAAAGAAGCATAACATTGAAAGAATGATGAGACGGTGCATACAGCACAAGTAAAGCTAGGGAATGTGGTATCTAGATAGAAGAACAGAGTCCTATTTGAAATCTTCCAACAAACCATCATGAGTGCTCATGTTCCCATTGTGTGCTCCTCATTTTATACTTTTTGCATGATCGAGTGTCAAAGCATGTTTGGATAAAGATAGTTTTATAGAAGCTTAACATTGAGAAAATGATGACAATGTCCATATAGCAAAAAGTAACGCTAGGGACTTAAATTGTTAGAGAATGTGGTTGGTGCCTAGAGAGAAGAATAGATGCCTATTTGAAATCTCCAAAAAAACCATCATGACTGCTCATGTTTCCATTGTGTGCTACTCTTTGCTCGGTTGTGAGTTTTATCATTTTCCCTTCAAAGCATGTTTGGATAAAGTGAGTTCTTAAAGAAGCTCAACATTAAGAGAATGATGAGAAGGTGGATATAGCATAGTTTAGGGCCTTAAATTGATAGGGAATGTAGTTGGTGTCTAGGGAGAAAAATAGAGTCCTACTTGAAATCTCCTAACAAAGCATCATGAGTGTTTATGCTTCGAGTGTGATCCTCTTTGATCGATTGTGAGTTTTATCTTTTTCCCCTAATAGGGTGTCAAATCATGTTTGGATAAACATAGTTCTTAAAGAATCTTAACATGGAGAGAATGATGAGAAGGTGCATAGAGCACAACTAAAGCTAGGGACTTAAATTGTTAGAGAATGTGGTTGGCATCTAGAGAGAAGAATAGAGTCGTATTTGAAATCTCCCAACAAACCAACATGAGTGCTCATGTTTCCATTGTGTGCTCCTTTTTGCTCGGTTGTGAGTTTATCTTTTTGTGATAGGGTTTCAAAGCATGTTAGGATAAACATAGTTCTTAAAGAAGCTTAACATTGAGAGAATGATGAGAAGGTGCATATGGCATTAAATAACATCTAGGAAGAAGAATAGAGACCTATTTGAAATCTCCTCACAAACGATCATGAGTGCTCATATTTCCATTGTGT
Organism: Ceratopteris richardii; assembly: GCA_020310875.1. Lineage (NCBI taxonomy): Eukaryota > Viridiplantae > Streptophyta > Polypodiopsida > Polypodiales > Pteridaceae > Ceratopteris > Ceratopteris richardii. The sequence continues at coordinate 158,104,585 of CM035414.1, forward strand.
GCTCCACTTTGCTTGGTTGTGAGTTTTACGCTTTTTCCACCTCATAGGTTGTCAGAGCATGTTTGGATAAACATAATTATGAAATAAGCTTAACATTGAGAGAATGTTGAGAAGGTGCATATAGCACAAGTAAAGCTAGGGCCTTAAATTGTTAGAGAATGTGGTTTCAAGGTAAACAATGGAGTCCTATTTGAAATCTCCCATCAAAGCATCATGAGTGCTCTTGGTTCCATTGTGTGCTCCCCTTTGCTGGGTTGTGAGTTTTATCTTTTTCCTCTGATAGAGTGTTCAAGCATGTTTGGATAAAGATAGTTCTTAAAGAAGCTTAACATTTTGAGAATGATGAGAAGGTTCATATAGTAGCAGTAGATTTAGGGCCTTAAATTGTTAGAGAATGTGGTATCTAGGGAGAAGAAAAGAGACCTATTTGATATCTCCCAAAAAACCATCATGAGTGATCATGTTTCCATTGTGTGCTCCTCGTTTCTACATTGTGAGTTTTATCAATTTCCCCTGAAAAGGTGGTAAAGCATGTTTGAATAAAGATGGATCTTAAAGAACCTTAACATTGAGAGAATGATGAGAAGGTACAAATAGCGCAAGTAAAGCTAGGGCCTCAAATTGTTAGAGAATCTGGTGTCTAACTAGAAGAAGAGTGTCCTATTTAAAATCTCCCAAACACAAAGCATCATGTGTGCCCATGTTTCCATTGTGTGCTCTTCTTTGCTCGATTGTGAGTTTTATCTTTTTCCCCTGATAGAGTGTCAAAGAATGTTTTGATAATTTTTTTTTTTAAAGAAGATTAACATTGAGAGAATGATGAGAAGATGCATATAGCACAAGTAAAGGTAGGGTCTTAAATTATTAGAGAATGTGGTGTCTAGGAAGAAGAATAGAGACCTATTTCAAATCTCCCAACAAACCATCATGAGTGCTCATGTTTCCATTGTGTGCTCCTCTTTGCTCGATTGTGAGTTTTATCTTTTCACCTTGATAGGGTGTCAAAGCATGTTTGGATAAAGATGGTTCTTAAAGAAGCAAAACATTGAGAGAATGATGAGAGGGTGCATATAGCACAACTAAAGTTAGGGCCTTAAATTAATAGAGAATGAGGTTTCTAGGGAGAAGACTAGAGAAATATTTAAAATGTACCAACAAACCATCATGAGTTCTCATGTTTCCGTTGTGTGTTCCTCTTTTTTCGATTGTGCTCATGATTGGATAAAGATCATGTTTAAAGAACTATAACATTGAGAGAATGATGAGAACGTGCATATAGCACAAGTGAAGCTAGCACCTTAAATTGTTAGAGAATGTGGCGCCAAGGGAGAAGAAGAGATTCCTATTTGAAATCCCTCAACAAACCATCATGAGTGCTCATGTTTCCATTGTGTGCTCCTCTTTTCTCACTTCAGAATTTTATTTGTTTCATCGATACGATGTCAAAGCATGATTGGATACTGATAGTTCTTAAAGAATCTTAACATTGAGAGAATGATGAGAAGGAGCATATAGTACAAGTAAATCTAGGGCCTTAAATTGTTAGAGAATGTGGTGTCTAAGGTGAAGAATAGAGTCCTATTTCAAATCTCTCAACAAACCATCATGAGTTCTCATGTCTCCATTGTGAGCTGCTCTTTGCTCGGTTGTGAGTTTTATCTTTTTCCCTTGATATGGTATCAAAGCATGTTTAAATAAAGATAGTTATTAAAGAAGCTTAACATTCAAAGAATTATGAGAAGGTTCATAGAGAAAAAGTAAACCTAGGTCCTTAAATTGTTAGAGAATGTGGTGTCTATGGAAAAGAATTAAGTCCTATTTGAGATCTTCCAACAAACCATCATGAATGCTCATGTTTCCATTGTGTGCTCCTCTTTGCTTGGTTGTGAGTTTTATCTTTTTCCCCCGATAGGGTGTCGAAGCATGTTTCGATAAAGATAGTTTTTAAAGAAGCTTAAAATTGAGAGAATGATGAGATAGGTTTAAAAGAAGCTTAACAAGTAAAGTTACGGCCTTAAATTGTTAAAGAATGTGGTGTCTAGGGAGAAGAATAGAGTGCTATTTGAAATCTTCAAACAAATCATCATGAGTGCTCATGTTTCCATTGTGTGCTCCTCTTTGCTTGATTGTGAGTTTTATGTTTTTCCCTTGATAGGGTCTCAAAGCATGTTTGGATAAAGATGGTTTCTAAAGTTGCAGAAGAAGCCATAGAAGTCAGAAAGAGTCAAAAAATGAAAATTTTCACTTGAATACTAACAAAGCAAGGCCAACAAATGTGGACGCATAAGAAATGGCTAATTTTGAGCCCGGGAGCATAGAAGACCTCCCATTTTTTCATATTCCTTAAGGATGGACTAGGGAACATATTATGAAGGATATGCTAAATTCCACTCCTGCATACAGTGTGGATGATTTTTCAAATAAGGCCAATCCTAAAACACTTGTTCAAGAAGTAAACCTAGGAGATGAAGACAATCCTCAAATAGTCCACTCGGCCTCCTAGTTGTGGCACTCTCCCCCTTTACTACAAAAGGTAACCTCTTTACTTTCTTCCTACAAAAATGTCTTCCAGAGGAGCTTGGATTACACGGAATACCCTTAGTTGATGGAGCTGCACTTGGAAGAAGTTGGCCTTCTCAACTAATCGGAAATATGCAGAGGTAGTTAAGCTAGAAATTACAAAACTAGAGGAGGCAGGTATTATTGTTCCTATAGAACATTCCAGGTGGATTTCCTCCATGGTCATTGTACCAAAGAAAACTAGTGGCAAAATAAGAGTATGTGTTGATTTCCATGCTTTAAATAAGGTGACTATTCAAGATGGCTTTCCTCAATCCTTCATGGAACAGGTACTTGAAGAAGTAGCGAGACACACTTTATATAGTTTTCTTGATCGTTTTAGTGGCTACAACCAGATACTGATGCATCATGATGATAGAGACAAAATAACCTTTGTTACTCCATGGGGCACCTAGTTTTATACACACATGGCTTTAGACCTAAAACATACACCGGCCTAGTTTAATAGAACAATGTATCTGATATTGGGAAAATGGTTAACAACCTTTCTATGCATTTTCATGGATGAATATTCAATGTTTTCAAGCATAGATAGGACAGTAGTAGTTCAAGATTTCCATGATCACTTGGAAAATCTGAAGGTAATCTTTGAGGAGTGTCTCATAACAAGTTTAGAGGCTAAATCCTGCTAAATGTCATTTTTTGGTCACTAAAGGCACTCTTCTTGGTCACATGGTATTGGCCGAAGGGATAATCTAACAAACATCACTGCTATCCTTTCCATGCCTATTCTAGGAACTCCAAAGGAAGTACAAAGTTTTTTAGGTCATGTAGGATACCATAGAAGATTTATCCAAATGTACTCAGAAATAGCTAAAACTTTGTCATGGCTTGCTAGTAATTGTCCCTAACTAGTCCTTAGAATTTCATGTGCATATAGATGCTAGTGTTCATGCAGTTGGAGCAGACTTGGCTCATCCATCATCACACAAGGTAGACCAACCTATCGTGTATGCTAGCAGATTACTCACCAAAGCAAAAAGAAACTACAACACTACCAAATGAGAAGGTTTGGCTATCATATTTGCTCTTCAAAAGTTTTGGCACTACCTCCTAGGTGTGCATTTTATTGTCATATCTAATCATTTGCCTTTAAATTATTTGATTAACAAGCCTAGAGTGGCTAGAAGGGTTTGGTGATGGTTGTTGCTATTTCGAAAATTTGACTTTGAGATTCATATTAAGCTAGGAAAAGAGCACTACATGGTGGATCAGGTGTCAAGGACTACCTAAATGAAAATGCAATAAGTATTAATGATGAACAAGTAGATAGCAATATCTTCTTGGAGGCAACTCAAACTGGTTGGTATGATGGAATTTTACAATTCCTCACCTTTGGAAAATTTCTAGAACACTTAACACCAATAGAGAAGAGGAGATTACTATTTAAAGCACATCTTACTCACTTATAAATTGAAATTTGTATAAATATTGCCAGGATGGTATCTTAAGAAAGTGTGTTTGTCTAGAGGAGTTGAACTTTTTGCTTGAAGTAGCACATAGCAAAGGGCATCTAAAGGGAGACGAATTAGCTCAGAAAATCATCCACAAAGGACTACGGTGGCCCATATCCACAAAGATGAAATCAAATTTGCTTAAGAATGTGACATGTGCCAAAGATATTCTCCTAGGCTAACCAGATTGAATTTTCAACCATTAGCCATCTCCATGGGATGTCTACCTTTCAAACAATGGGATCTTGAT
>CM035414.1:158113868-158118868 GCA_020310875.1 Ceratopteris richardii
AAGAACTTGCAAAGAGATGTGATTGGGAGTATACTAAATACGGTGCACTATTGTCTCATGGACGACACTTTCGGATCGCACGAATCAATAAAAATAGGTCTACTTTTGATAGTGGGGTAATAATGAACTTTTTGCAAAAAAGTAGAGCGAGTGCAAGAGATGATAATGCTCATGAAGGTTAGCTAGATTACTGTGGTGTGATTCAAGATATCTTGAAACTATCTTTTAGGAAGTTCGATTATTTTGTTTTTGATTTGAAATGGTTCAAAGTAGTCACCTCTGGAAGAAACGCAACAGTGAGGCGGGATAAAAGCGGTTTGCTTCAAGTCGACTCCACAAAATTATGGACGGATGAAAGGGATACATTTGTACTTCTCGAACATTGTGAGAAAGTTGTTTTTATACCAGATTCAAAAGAACCAAGGTGGCTATTTATTTTACAAGTCGCCCCACGTAGTAGATAAATTTATGAGAATATAGATGTACAAGATATTCCATCTGTAGTGGACTCAGAGATTCATTTGATAGTCGAGGAGGAAGAGATCATTGTTCGAGAAGCAGAGGTCATTGAAGAAGAGTTCATCGTTCGAGAAGACGAAGCAATAGACGATGATCAGGAAGAAACCAGCATAGCAAGCGATTTAGAAGCCATCAATATAGAGATAGATATTCTTGGTGCATCGGATCTTCAAGAGGATGCTAGATTAGAGGATTTTTGAATAAAACACTTGTACGTACTATTTTTGTTTTTTTTCTGTTTATTCCCTATACTATCTTTATTATCACATACTAATTATTTGAGTTCTTTTGTTACGGAGCATGATGGAGACAGTCCTCCAGTCACTCCTCATTCCATGACAGAGGAGCAGTTTTTAGAGTTTGTCTCTCAGGTACCTTCCGCGTATATGGTTGCTGCATCACAGTATTGGATCGCTCCTGGTAGCACTCCTCCCATCCTCACTCCTAGCGGCCTCACTCCTGCCGACCTTACTCATGTCAGCCTCACTCCCGCCGGTGTCACTCCCATCGGTATCACTCATGCCAGTGTCACTCCTACGGGTGGTGCTACTCTTGCAGGAGGTATGTCTCCTAGCTTTGTGACTCCACCACGACCATCTTTTCAGCCATCTCCTACTGGATCTAGTAGTAGACATGTGCGTTCAACGCCTCCGCGCGATACAAGTTTTGGCCCATCTCATAGATCGAGATCATGCTCTAGAGCAGGAGGTTCTAGGAGTGGATCTACAAGTAGGTCTGGAGGAGGCGGGTGTTGTGGAGGTAGTGCGACAAACATTCTCTCGCCCGCTTCTACTCCTAGGATGAGTACCTTAGATGTAGGTACGCAGTATACCATGTGGAACACCACCTACACCTTGGGGTGCTCATGGCCATGATGACTCCAAGGTGTATAGAATCCAAGGGTTCTCCAAGTGGTTTTGGACCCTCAAAACCCATGTCTTTCGCCACTTTGACCCATAATTATACAACATTCTTCCCCCCTTTAATATTTTTATCCTCAAAAATGTGTGTAGGTATAATATGTGAAGTATTCCCCCGTACATCATGATCTATACTCTGAGCATGGTTATCTCTCTCTTTAGATTCATTTCTAGTAATCAGATAAGGGGTAATCCCTACCTTATTCTGAAAATAAATGAATCAAAATCCTTGCCCAAATCACTTTCTCTTTCTCCACTTGAATGTACATGCATGCCTTGTACCTATGGACTGGTGAAAAGGGTGGACTTCTTTGGTGGTCTTTTTCTTTTGAGACTTTCTCAAACCTTGAGCTCCATAAAAAAATATATTTCAGTACACTTTGTACTTCCTTAGAAATTTATATTTTCACGGATCTAGAGATCCTATCTCTATCTTGAAAGCGCCAAAACCTAGATTCATCTTCCACTTTTAACAAAAAGGACAGGAATCTTCAGATGTTCTGAACTTTAACTTATTCTTTTATAGTCCTTTTCAAATACAAATATACTTTGCTTGTATTTGATAGGACTTAGCTAAAGATGTGAACTTAGAAATGTGGGTCTAGTGAGTCCATGCCAAAACAAGCTCAATAAAATGAGGAGAAATACTATCTTCTCATTCCTTGGCAACTTAGGTGGACTCATTTCAATCATCAAGGTTTTCTTGAAACATAAAGCTCAAGTATTCTAAATGATAATATACCCAATCTAGAAGTTCCTGTCTACAAGTGGATCCCTATCCTTATTATGTTTGATTTTCCTTGAATTAATTCTCAGAATAGAGTTTAATCCTTTTGGAAGTTTTCACATTCAAGACTTAGATCCATAGATGACTTTAGGAATTGGAATTATTTAGTAGACCATTCACCTAGGTCTCTACCCCACTTGTTTATCTTAGCTTAGCCTATTCTTCGAATGAGAATCAGTACTAACTATCTTGAACCAACTATGGTTTAGGTAGTTATCTATACTAACCTCAAAGGTCATCAAAGCTTTGCAAAGAGAAGCAAATCCAATTCCTTTAAATCCTCAAAATTGAGAAAAAATACTTCATCAAGACACCCTCTAGATTTTATATTGGATGGAGTTTAGATGATTCACGTCCATCTTTAGTTCCAAGGTCTTGCAAGAAAGATACCTGTTTCTAGGCATCATATCTTAGATCTTGCTAAGAACATTCTTGAATCACTTATTCTCACCAAAGATTCAAAAGAAGATCTTTTACAGATCATTCTTTCATTCAAGGCTATTATACTTGAATAGTATTGACTTACTTTTGGAGTTTAACTTCGTAAACTCCCAAAATTCTTTACCCTCTTACTTATCCAAATTTATTGTTCCACACAAAATTTGGCTATGCATTTTATTAAGAAAAATGCATCTACTTAGGAGGATAAAGGATAGCCTTTTCTAGGATAAATGTCATGTTAATTCTATTTACCCTTTTGTTCATATAACTAGGTGTATTAAATTGGTTCAAGGAGGTACATTACTACACCTTATAATGAACCTAAGACCTTAATCTAAATGGTTTTATCTTTAAGGCTTATTGTGATGTTTCCTATCGGATCTTGAGCCTATTTTCTCTCTGGCCATCAGAGAAAAATCTCAATGGGAGTTAGTTCTCACTGTCCCATACTAGTGAGTTCTTTCTCCAATCCACATCCTCAGTGTTTCCAGCTTTTTTTCCCTTATCTTTTCAATGCTCTCTGATCATTTACCATGATCATAAATTCCATCTTGGAACTCCTTGGCCTCATTTTCATGAGAGCAAAGACTAAGGTTTCTAAATCTACTACCAATTAATTCAAAGGTCTTTAGGTTGACCTTTGAACTTTACTTGGTATCAAACTAGAAAAGGGTTTGATCTTTCTGAGCAATGGAGGCCTCTTGGATTATCCAACCATAAAGGGTTGGATATATTTGACCAAGTTAGTTCACTTGGCTTTCTCAAAATTCGTCTATCTAATTTAACATGAGATAAGATCAAGTCTTACCTCCTTTAGATACTTTTTGTCAATGATCTTTACCCATGGGATTTTCTTGGGATCTTCAACTCATACCTTCACGAGTTGATATCTTTGTTTAAGTCTTCAATATCAATGATGTTCTTCAAACCATTAACCATTCTCCTTTTAGGGATCAACAATTATATGTCACCCTTTTGACTTAAACAAGTTGACGTGCTTATCAATCCAAAATTTGGATCCATTTTTATCCATTCTCAAATACCATACCCTAGGTATGCTCAAATCTCTGGCTAGTTTACCTTAGTTTACTTGCCAAATTGGAATTCTTCAATGACTTCCCTTCTTGCATATCTGGTTCTTACTTTGTTTGAGATTTAACTCAAATACACTTAGGTACTTGGACATCCAATGTACTACTTAACTTTTATGAAAGAGTTAAGGAATATCTTTTGCTTAGAAGTATCATATTGATGATACCTTTCTTCCCCCCTTTAAAGAGTTTTTCGTTCTCGAAAACTGTAGGAAATTGATGATCTTTTAATTTCTTATCCAAATGCAAATTCTTCGCTCAAAAAGCTCTCCAATATCCTTGAGCTTAAGCTTCCATTATCTTTAAGTTCAGTGTCCCATACCACTGAACCTACTTAAGTGACATTGTAAACCTAAATGTCCCATACCATCCGATTTACAATCCCACCTTAGTGTAGACAACGTTAGCTCTTACTCAAGGATTAAACTCCATTCATTTTACTCTTATCAAATATAATCAAAATCTCTGTAAGTTTCATTCTTGCAGAGTCTTGATTTGTTTTTTGAAAAGACTTTGAGCTTTCGTTGAATTATTTCCTTGATTAGATGCAATCAAAGTTATCTTTGTTTATGTCATTTGATAATAGAGCTAGTATTCTCATACTAGATATCATCTATTGACATAATTAGGCATCTGTATCAAAGGATATAGTCAATCATAGGATTTGCTAAATGGTTACTTTGTTAACCATCTTGATAAATTGTTTCTTACTCATAGAGCATATTTTGGAGTAGAGTTCTTAAGGGTTTCTTTCAACCCTTTAGAAACCCTTTAATCTTCCTCTTCTCTAGATATGCTCAATAAGTTACAATTCTTCATTTTTGAAGCAATTTTCTCATAGCTCCAAATGGATCCTACCGCTTGTCAATGAAGGAAGAAGCATATTGGGGGAGAAATGAATGCTTAAAAGGGTAAAATGGTTCAACCATTTTTTCCCTAATATGTCATTTGAGGACATTCCTAATATGTCATTTGAGGACATTCTCTTCCCTGTTTTAGTCTGATCATTGTCCTCAATAAAGTTCCTCTTCCTAAGTTGAATTTTGTTGGTATTTGAATTAAGCCAACATATAAAAAGCATAAGAGTTAATGGGCATAATCTCACCACATTAAACTTTTATGCTTTTGACTTCATATGAAGAAGTTATTTTTCTATCTTAAACCTTAAATTTACAATACTTAATTTTTCTCTTATGTCCCATTAACCCATGCATATGTGATTCAATCCATGCATCATAGTTT
>CM035414.1:158123868-158143868 GCA_020310875.1 Ceratopteris richardii
TAAAAACTAACGATCAGAAACAACTGTCGGATCCCAAAATGCTTCGCTTATGGAGCGATGATGAAGATGTTCGTCTCATAGACGATGAACCACAAGGTAAAGGATTGCAAAGGAAAATGGATGCAGCTTTCAGAGAGAACGCAATGAAGTTTTGCATAGTTTACTCTGAGCCTATGCAGAAGTGGTTAGAAAGGTATGAGCTTGCCAAGAGATAAACCGCAAAGGAAAGAGCTCAGTTTTGAAAGAATCGTTTCACTCGATTTTTACCTCTTTTAGAAAGTCTTCGACCTCTTCCACCTTTTCCAATGAGCAAATGGCTAGATACAACGGTTTCTCAAGCAAAGGCAACGATATCTCTGAAGAAGAAGAAGAACTTGCAAAGAGATGTGATTGGGAGTAAACTAAATACAGTGCACTATTGTCTCATGGACGACACTTTCGGATCGCACAAATCAATAAAAATAGGTCTACTTTTGATAGCGGGGTGATGGTGAACTTTTTGCAAAAAAGTAGAGCGAGTGCAAGAGATGATAATGCTCGTGAAGGCTAGCTAGATTACTATGGTGTGATTCAAGATGCCTTGAAACTATCTTTTAGGAAGTTCAATTATTTTGTTTTTTATTTGAAATGGTTCAAAGTAGTCACCTCTGGAAGAAACGCAATAGTGAGGAAGGATAAAAGCGGTTTGCTTCAAGTCGACTCCACAAAATTATGGAAGGATGAAAGGGATACATTTGTACTTCCCGAACATTGTGAGAAAGTTGTTTTTATACCAGATTCAAAAGAACCAGAGTGGCTATTTGTTTTACAAGTCGCCCCACGTAGTAGACAAATTTGTGAGAATATAGATGTACAAGATATTCCATCTGTAGAGGACTCACAGATTCATTCGATTGTCGAGGAGGAAGAGATCATTGTTCGAGAAGCAGAGGTCATTGAAGAAGAGATCATTGTTCGAGAAGACGAAGCAATAGACGATGATCAGGAAGAAACCAGCATAGCAAGCCATTTAGAAGCCATCAATATAGAGATAGATATTCTTGGTGCATCGGATCTTCAAGAGGATGCTAGATTAGAGGATTTTTGAATAAAACACTTATACGTACTAATTTTTGTTTTTTTTCTGTTTATTCTCTATATTATCTTTATTATCACATACTAATTATTTGAGTTCTTTTTTTATAGAGCACGATGGGAGACAGTCCTCCAATCACTCCTCATTCCATGACAGAGGAGCAGTTTTTAGAGTTTATCTCTCAGGTACCTCCCGTGTAAATGGCCGATGCGTCATAGTATTGGATCACTCGTGGTAGCCCTCCTCCCGTCCTCACTCCTAGCGGCCTCACTCTTGTCGGGCTTACTCCTGCCGGGCTCACTCCCGCCGGTGTCACTCCCATCGGTATCACTCATGTCAGTGTCACTCCTGCGGGTGGTGCTACTCTTGCAGGAGGTATGTCTCCTAGCTTTGTGACTCCACCACGACCATCTTTTCAACCATCTCCTACTGGATCTAGTAGTAGACATGTGCGTTTGACGCCTCCGCGTGATACAAGTTTTGGCAAATCTCGTAGATCGAGATCATGCTCTAGAGCAGGAGGTTCTAGGAGTTGATCTATAGGTAGGTCTGGAGGAGGCGGCTGTTGTGGAGGCAGTGCGACAGACGTTGTCTCGCCCGCCTCTACTCCTAGGACGAGTACCTTAGATGTATGTACGCAGTATACCACGTGGAACACCATGTATACCTTGGGGTGCTCATGACCATGATGACTCCAAGGTGTATAGAATCCAAGGGTTCTCCAAGTGGGTTTAGCTTCTCAAAACCCATGTCTTTGGCCACTTTGACCCATAATTATACAACATTCTTCCCCCCTTTAACATTTCTGTCCTCGAAAATGTGTGTAGGTATAATATGTGATGTATTCTCCCGTGCACCATGATCTATACTCTGAGCATGGTCATCTCTCTCCTTAGATTCATTTCTAGTAATCAGATAAGTGCTAATCGCTACCTTATTCTGAAAAGAAATGAATCAAAATCCCTGCCCAAATCACTTTCTCTTTCTCCACTTGAATGTACACGCATGCCTTGTACCTATGGACTCGTGAAAAGGGTGGACTTCTTTGGTGGTCTTTTTCTTTTGGCACTTTCTCAAACCTTGAGCTCCATAAAATAATATATTTCAGTACACTTTGTACTTCCTTAGAGATTTATATTTTCAGGAGTCTAGAGATCCTATCTCTATCTTGAAAGGGCCGAAGCCTAGATTCATCTTCCACTTTCAACAGAAAGGAGAGGAATCTTCAGATGTTTTGAACTTAACTTATTCTTTTATAGTACTTTTCAAATACAAATATACTTTGCTTGTATTTGATAGGACTTAGCTAAAGATGTGAACTTAGCAAAGTGGGTCTAGTGACTCTCCATGCCAAAACAAACTCAACAAAATGAGGAGAAAACTATCTTCTCATTCCTTGGCAACTTACGTGGACTTATTTCAATCATCCACGTTTTCTTGAAACATAGAGCTCAAGTATTCTGAATGATAATATACCCAATCTACAAGTTCATGTCTACAAGTGGATCCCTATCTTGATCATGTTTGATTTTTCTTGGATTAATTCTCAGAATAGAGTTTAATCCTTTTGGAAGTTTTAACATTCAAGACTTAGATCCATAGATGACTTTAGAAATTGGAATTATTTGGTAGACCATTCTCCTAGGTCTCTACCCCACTTGTTTATCTTAGCTTAGCCTATTCTTCCAATGAGAATCAGTACTAACTATCTTGAACCAACTATGGTTTAGGTAGTTATGTATACTAACCTCAAAGGTCATCAAAGCTTTGCAAAGAGAAACAAATCCGATTCCTTCAAATCCTCAAAATTGAGGAAAAATACTTCATCAAGACACCCTCTAGATTTTATATTGGATGGAGTTTAGATGATTCACATTTTGCAACTTTAGTTCCAAGGTCTTGCAAGAAAGATACATGTTTCTAGGCATCATATCTCGGATCTTGCTAGGAACATTCTTGAATCACTTATTGTCACCAAAGATTCAAAAGAAGATCTTTTACAGATCATTCTTTCATGCAAGGCTATTATACTTGAATAGGCTTGACTTACTTTTGGAGTTTAACTTCGTAAACTCTCAAAATTCTTTACCCTCTTACTTATCCAAATTTATTGTTCCACACAAAATTTGGCTATGCATTTTATTAAGAAAAATGCATCTACTTAGGAGGATAAAGGATAGCCTTTTCTAGGATAAATGTCATGTTAAATCTATTTAGCCTTTTGTTCATACAACTAGGTGTATTAAATTGGTTCAAGGAGGTACATTACTACACCTTATAATGAACCTAAGACCTTAATCTAAATGGTTTTATCTTTAAGGCTTATTGTGATGTTTCCTATCAGATCTTGAGCCTATTTTCTCTCTAGCCATGAGAGAAAAATCTCAATGGGAGTTAGTTCTCACTGTCCCATACCAGTGAGTTCGTTCTCCAATCCACATCCTTAGTGTTTCCACCTTTTTTTCCCTTATCTTTTCAATGCTCTCTGATCATTTACCATGATCATAAATTCCATCTTGGAACTCCTTGGCCTCATTTTCATGAGAGCAAAGACTAAGGTTTCTAAATCTACTGCCAATTAATTCAAAGGTCTTTAGGTTGACCTTTGAACTTTACTTGGTATCAAACTATAAAACGGTTTGATCTTTCTGAGCAATGGAGGCCTCTTCGATTATCCAACCATAAAGGGTTGGATATATTTGACCAAGTTAGTTCACTTGGCTTTCTCAAAATTCCTCTATCTAATTTAACATGAGATAAGATCAAGTGGTACCTCCTTTACAGATCATTCTTTCATACAAGGCTATTATACTTGAATACTCTTGACTTACTTTTGGAGTTTAACTTCGTAAACTCTCAAAATTCTTTACCCTCTTACTTATCCAAATTTATTGCTCCACACAAAATTTGGCTATGCATTTTATTAAGAAAAATGCATCTACTTAAGAGGATAAAGGATAGCCTTTTCTAGGATAAATGTCATGTTAAATCTATTTAGCCTTTTGTTCATACAACTAGGTGTATTAAATTGGTTCAAGGAGGTACATTACTACACCTTATAATGAACCTAAGACCTTAATCTAAATGGTTTTATCTTTAAGGCTTATTGTGATGTTTCCTATCGGATCTTGAGCCTATTTTCTCTCTAGCCATCAGAGAAAAATCTCAATGGGAGTTAGTTCTCACTGTCCCATACCAGTGAGTTCGTTCTCCAATCCACATCCTCAGTGTTTCCACCTTTTTTTCCCTTATCTTTTCAATGCTCTCTGATCATTTACCATGATCATAAATTCCATCTTGGAACTCCTTGGCCTCATTTTCATGAGAGCAAAGACTAAGGTTTCTAAATCTACTACCAATTAATTCAAAGGTCTTTAGGTTGACCTTTGAACTTTACTTGGTATCAAACTATAAAAGGGTTTGATCTTTCTGAGCAATGGAGGCCTATTCGATTATCCAACCATAAAGGGATGGATATATTTGACCAAGTTAGTTCACTTGGCTTTCTCAAAATTCCTCTATCTAATTTAACATGAGATAAGATCAAGTGGTACCTCCTTTAGATCCCTTTTATCAATGATCTTTACCCATGGGATTTTCTTGGGATCTTAAACTCATACCTTCACAAGTTGATATCTTTGCTTAAGTCTTCAATATCAATGATGTTCTTCAAACCATTAACCATTCTCCTTTTAGGGATCAACAATTATATGTCACCCCTTTGACTTAAGCAAGTTGACATGATTATCCATCCAAAATTTGGATCCATTTTTATCGATTCTCAAATACCATACCCTAGGTATGCTCAAATCTTTGGCTAGTTTACCTTAGTTTACTTGCCAAATTGGAATTCTTCAATGAATTCCCTTCTTGCATATCTGGTTCTTACTTTGTTTGAGATTGATGATACCTTTCTTCCCCCTTTAAAGAGTTTTTTGTCCTCGAAAACTGTAGGAAATTGATGATCTTTTAATTTCCTATCCAAATGGGAGATTCAAATTCTTCACTCAAAAAGCTCTCCAATATCCTTGAGCTTAAGCTTCCATTATCTTTAAGTTCAGTGTCCCATACCACTGAACCTACTTAAGTGACATTGTAAACCTAAATGTCCCATACCATCCGATTCACAATCCCACCTTAGTGTAGACAACTTTAGCTCTTACTCAAGGATTAAACTCCATTCATTTTAGTCTTATCAAATATAATCAAAATCTTTGTAAGTTACATTCTTACAGAGTCTTGATTTGTTTTTTGAAAAGACTTTGAGCTTTCATTGAATTATTTCCTTGATTAGATGCAATCAAAGTTATCTTTGTTTATGTCATTTGATAATAGAGCTAGTATTCTCATACTAGATATCATCTATTGACATAATTAGGCATCTGTATCAAAGGATATAGTCAATCATAAGATTTGCTAAATGGTTACCTTGTTAACCATCTTGATAAATTGTTTCTTACTCATAGAGCACATTTTGGAGTAGAGTTCTTAAGGGTTTCTTTCAACCCTTTAATCCTCCTCTTCTCTAGATATGCTCAATGAGTTACAATTCTTCATTTTTGAAGCAATTTTCTGAAAGCTCCAAATGGATCCTACCGCTTGTCAATGAAGGAAGAAGCTTATTGGGGGAGAAATGGATGCTTAAAAGGGTAAAATGGTTCAACCATTTTTTCCCTAATATGTCATTTGAGGACATTCCTAATATGTCATTTGAGGACATTCCTAATATGTCATTTGAGGACATTCTCTTCCCTCTTTTAGCGTGATCATTGTCCTCAATGATCAGATCTTGAAGTTCCTCTTCCTAAGTTGAATTTTGTTGGTATTTGAATTAAGCCAACATATAAAAAGCATAAGAGTTAATGGGCATAATCTCACCACATTAAACTTTTATGCTTTTGACTTCATATGAAGAAGTTATTTTTCTATCTTAAACCTTAAATTTACAATACTTAATTTTTCTCTCATGTCCCATTAACCCATGCATATGTGATTCAATCCATGCATCATAGTGTATACCAAAAACATTCTCATCTTTTCTTGAAGATGTTGAGCATGCATAAGGTCCAAAAATTGAACCCCTCTTTAAAGCATACATGGAATTCACATATAGAACTCCATTCAATGCATGAATGCATGCTTGTGTTTTCCGTTCATGTTCATACCACGCTATGATGGGCATTCCATTTCCATTCTTTGACAACCTTCATGTGGTGACTCCATTATGTGCTAATTAGAAACCTTTTTCTATTCAATTATGCCTTCAATGCATATTTTTCAAATGAATCATTCTATGCATCATTTGAAGTGCATTAGCAATTCATCTGCTTTATTTGAGATGCAGTGCTCTAGCATGGTTACATAAATGAGAAAAGTGAGCAATAATACTTATCTCCATTATAGGTTCGTCCATCCTTTGATCCTTTGCATGAGGAAGCTTGTCCATTTGAATACTTTGAAAGCTCGGGCCATTACATCTCTAGCTACCATACATGTCTTTCAATAGGGGGACTCGAGTTCAAAACTCGGTAGTAGCTCAAATGGTCCTTGAAAATGTATTTCTTCAAAACTCGTCTCCCTCGTTCAAGATTTACCTACTTAGTGTATGCCCAAAGTATGCATCTATATTTGCAAAATCTTTAAGGATGCACGAATGCATGCTTACACCTTTTATTGTGAACAAGCATGTAAATAAAACTCCTTTACCACATCACATAAGAAATGAGTTCAAATCTCATTCAATGAATACCATAGTCACATATATAATGAATTCTATGGATATTAACGCATGTTGAAAGTTAGATGGATACTAAAAGAACCCTTACTATAAAACATCCATTCATTCAATTCAGCTTTAGAGCGTTGTGCTAGTAACGCGAAGGTCGCAGGATGCATGTAGGTCCCCCCGTTTCTTAGTATATTTGCTTGGCAATATACTCTTCCTTGAATCGCGGTCGAAAATAGTGCAGCCATTCAAGTAATGGCTTTTTTTTTTTTTTTTGAGAAAAACAGGAAAATATAGATTAACAGGGTAAAATGTACATGTGCAGGGGGCAGGAGCACCAGACCACCCTAAGTTACAAGGATGCTACCATTGCAAACCTGCAAGGGGAATATAATTGACTCAAAATCACTTTCCATCTTGTGTAGTGATGGGTAGCTAAGATACAATGAATATCATGTGAGGGAAGAGAAGGTTTGGTGATTCTCTTGATACAGTTATCAGAAACTCTTTTCAGAGAGTGATGTAGGGGAATGTTAAAATTTTTTCTCCCCTTGCCAAAAATTTGATTATTTCTACTAAGCCATATGGCCCACAGAATGTGACCACGCCAGGTGTTCCAAAGAAGGATATCCATATTTTTACAGCATCCGATCAAAGCATCCATCCTTTGAAGTTTGGGAGCTCCCCTAGAGTTAAGAAAGTTGTCAACACATTTCCAGAAGGGCTTAGCATGATAACAGTCAAAGAAGAGGTGAAAAACATCCTCCACCCTGCCACAAAATGCACATTTACCACCATCAATAAATATTTTCCTGACTCTGGGGCCCACCCAAAGCCCTTGATGAATTATCAACCATTGAAGACAAGAATGTTTGATGCTTTCAGGGTAGGCCCACAGAGCTTTAAACCTGTAGGACCACTGAGCAGAAGACCAACTTAACATCCACAATCTGTTCAATTTGGAAGTGACCAAATCCATAGAGTCCTTCTTTTTCTTGAAGTTTTTGTAGATGTACTCAGCGACTTCATGGAGATTTATTCCTTTCCAGTTGCACTGCGTCAGCTGATCAACAAGCATTTCCTTGTGGGACAGCAAGACCTGCAAACAGGCAGCAGAAGCATTAGTACTATTTACCAGACCATGATCAGATCTCATTCCATTAGTCATATAATCCTTCCAAGTTTTGAATCCATGCTTCTTATGGCATTTATGTTCCTTGATAGAAATGTTCCCATTGTTCCTATTGGCTAGCCAACCTAGCCAAGGGGATTCCTGCAGATAGTACTGAGCCATGAAAGACATCTTGTCATTAGGACAGAAAACACTTTTAGCTTTGAACCAAGAATTCCAGAACCTACAAACCAGAGGACTTCCAACAGGGGAGATGGGGTGAGGGCAAGTAATAATATCCCAAAGATTAATATTATTCCAAGCCCTGTAGTTAGTCAAAAAGAATTTGTTAACAGATCTTTGAATCAGAGAAGCCCATATCTCATTGTTGTCAATGCTTCTAAGAATCCATTTAGCTGACAGGATGTCAGCCATTTTTTTTGGGCACCTCAGCCCCAAACCCCCTTTTTCTTTATTCATACAGCAGATATCCCAAGGAACTTTGGCAATTTTCTTTCTGTTGGCAGAACCCCCCCATAAGAATCTTTTGGCCATCGAGATCACCTGATTAAGCTGTTTTTTGGACGGAGTCCAACAAGACAGGAAGTAAACAAGTTTAGGTAAAAGATAATGATTGAGAATGAACGAACGATGAGGAAGGGAAGAATTAGAATCATACCACACAGCCAGACCTTTTTTAAATTTGTCACAGACCCAATCCCACCTTTGACCAAAAGTAACATTGAAGCCCATAGGGATCCCAAGAAGCCTAAAAATCACTCCTTCTTTTATAATACTACACCCAAGTTGGGAAATGATAACAGGGACAGAATTATCTGAGGCTTTGAAGCCAGTTTTACTGTGGTTGACCCTAGAGCCACTAGCCAGACAGAAAACATCCAAACAATCCAAAAACTTGGTAAGGGATTGGTTTTCATTTTTTAAAACAACATTGGTATCATCAGCGAACATCTGCAGACAAAGAGGGGTAGGGGAGTTAGGAATGCTCACACCATTAATTTTACCTTCAGTCAGGGCATCCTTCACTAACCAACCCAAAGCATCACTAGAAATGGCAAAAAGAAGAGGGGCCAAAGGGCACCCTTGTCTTATAGATCTAGTCAGCTTGAAAGGTTTAGACATATGACCATTAATAGAGACTCTAGAGAAAGCATTTCCAAACAGAGTACTCACAAATTTTATAAATCTCCTTCCCAAACCTAAGTCATGCAGGGACTGCAGAACAAAATCCCACTCAATCCTATCATAGGCTTTGTCAAAATCAATTTTAAAGAAGTAGTAGTCTTGGCCAGAATCCTTAGCAAAATCCATGCCTTCCCAAAGGGAGATGATAGCATCAAGAATAAACCTACCTTTAATAAAACCTTTTTGTTCAGGGAGGATCAGCTTGTTCATCAAAGGGCTAAGCCTCCTAGCAAGAGTAGCAGCAAAGATTTTGTAGATAGAATTTAAGCAGGTGATGGGCCTCCAGTTGTTAAGGTCATCTTTGGGACCTCTCTTATGAATAAGCTTAATAACCCCTGTGTTAATAGAGCAAGGGAGATAACCTTTACTAGAAACCTCCTCCCATATCAAGAGAATGTATGGAGTGAGAAAATCCTTGAGAATAATAAAAAATTCATTAGGCAGACCATCCATCCCAGGAGATTTACCAGGTTTCAGTTTATTGATAGTTTCTTTGATCTCACCACCAGTGAGGGGCAGGTCCAGAATGGAAACCAGGCACTCAGGAAGCATTTTTTTCCTTTTTAAAGCAATAGTAGCCCTGGCCCTCTGGATGACCTCCCCCCACTTGGGAGACACAGAGAAAACATCCATAAAGAATCTCTTGGCCTCCTGCAGAGTCTCTTCCATATTGGAGGTAACACTCCCATCACTTTTCTTAATCGGGGGGACAAAGTCCCTAACTTTCCTCTTTTTCATAAGAGCAAACATGTGTTTATTGTTCCGATCCATGTTCTCACTCCAGAATTCTCTTGAAATAGCAAGGGAGCTCCTAGCTTCCAGATACCTCTCTTTACTCAATCTCACAGAGCAGTCAAAATACTCTTTAGAGTTAACATCAAAGGCATTTAGCTGATCCATAAGCGCAAGTCTCCTCTGAGTCCTCAACTCCAAGGCATGCTTCCTATAAGCAGTGAACAGCTTTTGAATCCCGTAAACAGCATGCTCCCAAGCAGCTGAAGGGGAACTATCAACCTTAAAATAGTGGGTAATGATATCTTTAGTCCGAGCCAAAATGCTAGGAATCTTGAGAAGACTATAATCAATGTGAGGCCGACCAGATCTATAATTAGGAGTGCCTTTTCTGAAGGTCAAAAAAAGGGGTTTATGATCCGAGACAAGCAGAGAATGATCAATCTTACTACTAATATCCCAACAGTCTTGGGCAAACTCCGTACTCGCATAACATCTATCAAGCCTAGCCGCTCTATAATTGACCCCAACTTGATTGTTAGACCAGGAAAAACCCGAATTACAAGACAGATCAGACAAGTCCAGGAGATTACATAACTTAAACCAGGAAATTTTTTCAGAGCCAAAAATACAGTTCCCTTTTCTTTCCCATCTATCTTGCACATTAGTAACCATATTAAAATCCCCAGCCAAAATAACAGGACTGTCAAAAGAACATAACTCTTCCCGAGACTTTCCTTTCAGCACACTGATTAGAAGCATAAACAGATATAATAGCACAGTTAAACGGAACTCCCAGCTTAACAGCACACCACTGATGGGAGTTACTAAGTAAAACATCCTTAACAGACTTAGAAATAGAACTTGACAGACCAACTACTGCACCGCCTTTGCCACTATTGTGGCTGGTGAAAAACCAAGTGTAATTTGAGGCCAGAATGTTCAGGTGCAAACGCAAAGAATCTCCACCCAATTTGACTTCCTGTAAGCAGATAACATCAGGCATGTATGGAAGCAACTTAATCCAGCAGTTAATCACTTTGGGCCTGACAATATCTGTCAACCCTTTTACATTTAAAGAGATAATTTTAAGATCAAACATCAAAAAACGAAAACTCATTTACGACTATTTTTAGTCGGCTTGGGCGCAGAGGCAGATGACCTGACAGCTTCCTTCCTTTTAGGCTTATTTACCTTATTGTGAACAGAGACCACATCCTGAGACATGGGTACAATTTCACAATGATCCCCTTCCTCATCCATACAGTTGATTGAATCTTGATCCATCGCGTCAAGTTCCTTACTGAAATGATCAAGAGAGGGGGGGGGCACATCATTGACCTGTTGGGAGAAACACGGGTTATCCCTTAGACATGCTGAGTCATGAAGAACCTTATTTTTTTTACCAATAACTTTCCAGCTTCCTGCAGCGCAATTGTCATCTTTACCTGCCTGGGCAGACTTGGTAATACCTGTAGCATCCTTATTGGGATCAATGTTCTCGACCTGTTCTTCCACAGATGGAGCTCCACCTGTATTGTTGTTATCATCAAAAGGATTAGAAATGTTTTCTAGCAAAACATCAAATGGGTTCTCTGACTTGAAGGTCTTTTTTTTAGGTTTTTGAACCTGCTTTTTTCCCGGAGCATTAGTAGAATTATTGTTAACAGACTGTAGAACCTGTTTTTCCTGGTTACCTTCCTCGTTCCGCGAGATGATGAGGGGACAATCCCGAATTAAATGACCCTGCTTATAACAATTGTAACAGGCGTTAGGTAAATTTCTGTACATAATCCTTTGGGTGTGTAACTTCTTACCCTGAGAATCCTTGATAACTATTTGAGTCTTGATCTCTTTGGACACATCTATTTCTATTAAAACCTGAGGGTCCCATTTGGTATTTATGATACTGTTTCAGGATTTTTGACCCAATACCCTACCGATCATATTACTAAGTTGCTCAATCCATGGGTAAAAGTCTATGGGAAGCTCAGGGAATTCAACCCATACAGGGATCTTAGTAGGCTTTGGGCCCTTGGGGTTAAAACCAACATGCCATTTGAAAAAAGACATGGGGACATTCCTAATAAGCCATTGAGCTTCACTGATAACCTGCAAGGCACTGTTAGCCTCTTCAAAAAAAAAGAGGTAGAAATTGTTTGGACAATACTGGATGTGCTTAACCATTAACCCCCTAGCTTCCCAGTGGGATTTAATCCAACTTTTTAGCACATCATGCGGCGGCCTGGGGCCGTGACAAAGCCCTATCACTACCCTACCCAGCAGATGCTCCTGCCAACTGTCCAAAGAGGTTCTATCAATAATGAAGGAGTCTTCTTCATCATCTTCACTAGAAATGTCGTTCACAAGCAGACTATGTGGGTTTTCCGAGCATTCAGCTCTCTCTAACCCTTTTTCTTTAACCATACCGCCTCGAACAGAAATAACAGGAGCAGAAAAGAGATTACCTTTGTTCTTTATGGAGTCTGCATAAGATTTCTGGGGAGAGTGCGCGACAGAGATTGTACGAGTCTCCAGGTTGCCACCAGGGGCATCAACCATCGGCAAGTCCTTATTACCAGAGTTGCAGACACTTACCTGCTGCTTCCCCAAAGCATTAGACAGAGCGCGGGCGTTCTCTTCTAAACCCTCGGTCGGAGGAGCATCAACCACAGATATACCATTGCGCAGCGCTTCGAAGAGCGCCATGAGAAGGAAGAGGAACAGAAGACAGAGCCAGCCAGAGAGAGCAGCCCCCCGCAGGGGCGGAGCACGCAGGCGAGCGCCCTCCCGACTGAGGGGAGGGACTCGCGGGGGGGGAGGAAAAACCCTCAACCCTAGAGCATTAACACTCCACTACGCACGATCCTCGAAGCGAGAGATCCTAATTCAGTAATGGCTTTTTTGAAACGGGCGGAGACTAGGGAGCTACGAAGGGCCGTTCGAATTTGAATCTCCATAAATTGGGCGAAGAACGAGGCAGTAGGCTCGCGAGCCCATCACATGGAGTGGACTGCCGCCTTCCTGAAGGGACGTGCAACTCCCCTAAAAGAGACATAGCACAATCAAAGACCCACGCGTCCTTAAATTGTTTGAGAACTTGGTGTCTAGGGAGAAGATTAGAGTCCGAATTCAAATCTCCCAATAAACCATCATGAGTGCGCATGTTTCCATTTTGTGTTCCTCTTTTCTCATTTGAGAGTTTGTGTAGTAGAAAATCTCTCCTCTCTTATCATTTTCCTTTGATAGGGTCTCAAAATAAAGTTTGAATAGAGATACTTCTTAAAGAAGTTTAACATTGAGAGAATGTTGGGAAGGTGCATACAGCACAAATAAAGTTAGAGAATGTGGTGTCCAGGGAGAATCGAGTCCTATTTGGTGCTCATGTTCCCATTGTGTGCTCCACTTTGCTAGGGTCAATGCATGTTTCTCTCAAAGTTTTATCTTTTTCCCTTGATAGGGTCAATGCATGTTTCGCTAAAGATACTTCTTAAAGAAGATAAACTTTGAGAGAATGATGAAAAGTTGCATATAGCATAAGTTAACCTCGGGCCCTAAATTGTTAGAGAATGTGGTGTCTAGGGAGAAGAACAAATTTCTATTTCAAACCTCCCAATAAACCATCATGAAGAGCTAATATTTCCATTGTGTGTTCCTCTTTGCTTGATTGTGAGTTTTATCTTTTTTTCATGATAGGGCATCAAAACATGTTTGGATAAAGATAGTTCTTAAACAATCTTAGCCTTTAGAGAATGTTGAGAAGGTGCATATAGCACATGTAAATCTAGGGCCTTAGTTTGTTAGAGAATGTGGCATCTAGGAAGAAGAATAGGTTCCTATTTCAAATCTCCCAATAAACCATCAATGGGTGCTCATGTTTCCATTGTGTGCTCCTCTTTGCTTGATTGTTTCTACGGAGAAGAATAGAGTGCTATTTGAAATCTCCCAACAAATCATCATGAGTGCTCATGTTTCGGTTTTTTGCTCCTCTTTGCTCGATTGTGAATTTTATCTTTTTCCCTTGATAGGGAGTCAAAACATGTTTGGATAAAGATGGTTTCTAAAGAATCTTAATCTTAAGAGAATGATGAGAAGGTGCATATAGCACAAATAAAGCTAGGGCCTTAAATTGGTAGAGAATCAGCTTTCTAGGGAGAAGAATAGAGTCCTATTTAAAATCTCCCAACAAACCATCATGAGTGCTCGTCTTTGCTTGGTTGTGAGTTTTATCTTTTCCCCTGATAGGGTGTGAAAGCATGGTTCAATAAAGATAGTTCTTAAAGAAGCTTAACATTGGGAGAATGTTGAGAAGATGCATATAGCAAAACTAAAGCTAGGGCCTTAAATTAATACAAAATGTGTTGTCAAGGAAGAAGAATAGACCTATTTGAAATCCCAGAACAAACCACATGAGTGCTCATGTTTTCATTGTGTGCTCCTCTTTTCTTACTTCCGAGTTTCGATAAAGATAGTTAGAGAATGTAAATCCTTTGTGTGCTCCTCTTTGCGTGATTGTGAGTTAGAGAAAGTGGTGTCTAGGGAGAAGAATATAGACCTATTTGAAATCTCTCGACAAACCATCATGCATGCTCATGTTTCCATTATGTGGTCCTCTTTGCTCGGTTGTGAGTTTTATCTTTTTTCCCTTGCAAGGTGTCAAAGCATTTTTGGATAACCATATTTCTTATGGAAGATTAACATTGAGAGAATGAGGAGAAGGTGCATATTGCACAAGTAAAGCTAGGGCCTTAAATTGTTATAGAAGAATAGAGTCTTATTTGATATCTCCCATCAAACCATAATGAGTGCTCATTTTTCCATTGTGTGCTCCTCTTTCCTGGGATGTGATTTTTATCTTTTTCACCTTTTAGGGTGTCAACACATGTTTGGATAAAGGTAGTTCTTAAAGAAGCATAACATTGAGAGAATGATGAGACGGTGCATATAGCACAAGTAAAGAACAGAGTCCTATTTGAACAAACCATCATGAGTGCTCATGTTCCCATTGTGTGCTCCTTATTGTATACTTTTTGCATGATCGAGTGTCAAAGCATGTTTGGATAAAGATAGTTCTTATAGAAGCTTAACATTGAGAAAATGATGGCAATGTCCATATAGCAAAAAGTAACGCTAGGGACTTAAATTGTTAGAGAATGTGGTTGGTGCCTAGAGAGAAGAATAGATGCCTATTTGAAATCTCCAAACAAACCATCATGAGTGCTCATGTTTCCATTGTGTGCTACTCTTTGCTCAGTTGTGAGTTTTATCATTTTCCCTTCAAAGCATGTTTGGATAAAGTGAGTTCTTAAAGAAGCTCAACATTAAGAGAATGATGAGAAGGTGGATATAGCATAGGTTAGGGCCTTAAATTGATAGGGAATGTAGTTGGTGTCTAGGGAGAAAAATAGAGTCCTACTTGAAATCTCCTAACAAAGCATCATGAGTGTTTATGCTTCGAGTGTGATCCTCTTTGATTGATTGTGAGTTTTATAGGGTGTCAAATCATGTTTAGATAAACATAGTTCTTAAAGAATCTTAACATGGAGAGAATGATGAGAAGGCGCATAGAGCACAACTAAAGCAACATGAGTGCTCATGTTTCCATTGTGTGCTCCTTTTTGCTCGGTTGTGAGTTTATCTTTTTGTGATAGGGTTTCAAAGCATGTTAGGATAAACATAGTTCTTAAAGAAGCTTAACATTGAGAGAATGATGAGAAGGTGCATATGGCATTAAATAACATCTAGGAAGAAGAATAGAGACCTATTTGAAATCTCCTAACAAACGATCATGAGTGCTCATATTTCCATTGTGTGCTCCACTTTGCTTGGTTGTGAGTTTTACGCTTTTTCCACCTCATAGGTCGTCAGAGCATGTTTGGATAAACATAGTTATGAAAGAAGCTTAACATTGAGAGAATATGAGAAGGTGCATATAGCACAAGTAAAGCTAGGGCCTTAAATTGTTAGAGAATGTGGTCTCAAGGTGAACAATAGAGTCCTATTTGAAATCTCCCATCAACGCATCATGAGTGCTCATGGTTCCATTGTGTGCTCCTCTTTGCTGGGTTGTGAGTTTTATATTTTTCCTTTGATAGAGTGTTCAAGCATGTTTGGATAAAGATAGTTCTTAAAGAAGCTTAACATTTTGAGAATGATGAGAAGGTTCATATAGTAGAAGTAGATTTAGGGCCTTAAATTATTAGAGAATGTGGTGTCTAGGGAGAAGAAAAGAGACCTATTTGAAATCTCCCAAAGAACCATCATGAGTGATCATGTTTCCATTGTGTGCTCCTCGTTTCTACATTGTGAGTTTTATCAATTTCCCCTGAAAAGGTGGTAAAACATGTTTGAATAAAGATGGATCTTAAAGAACCTTAACATTGAGAGAATGATGAGAAGGTACAAATAGCACAAGTAAAGCTAGGGCCTCAAATTGTTAGAGAATCTGGTGTCTAGCTAGAAGAAGAGTGTCCTATTTCAAATCTCCCAAACACAAAGCATCATGTGTGCCCATGTTTCCATTGTGTGCTCCTCTTTGCTCAATTGTGAGTTTTATCTTTTTCCCCTGATAGAGTGTCAAAGAATGTTTTGATAAAATTTTTATTAAAGAATATTAACATTGAGAGAATGATGAGAAGATGCACATAGCACAAGTAAAGGTAGGGGCTTAAATTATTAGAGAATGTGGTGTCTAGGAAGAAGAATAGAGACCTATTTCAAATCTCCCAACAAACCATCATGAGTGCTCATGTTTCCATTGTGTGCTCCTCTTTGCTCGATTGTGAGTTTTATCTTTTTACCTTGATAGGGTGTCAAAGCATGTTTGGATAAAGATGGTTCTTAAAGAAGCAAAACATTGAGAGAATGATGAGAGGGTGCATATAGCACAAGTAAAGCTAGGGCCTTAAATTAATAGAGAATGATTTTTCTAGGGAGAAGACTAGAGAAATATTTAAAATGTCCCAACAAACCATCATGAGTAGTCATGTTTCCGTTGTGTGTTCCTCTTTTCTCGATTGTGCTCATGATTGGATAAAGATAGTGTTTAAAGAACTATAACATTGAGAGAATGATGAGAACGTGCATATAGCACAAGTGAAGCTAGCACCTTAAATTGTTAGAGAATGTGGCGCCAAGGGAGAAGAAGAGAGTCCTCTTTGAAATCCCTCAACAAACCATCATGAGTGCTCATGTTTCCATTGTGTTCTCCTCTTTTCTCACTTCAGAATTTTATTTGTTTCGTCGATACGATGTCAAAGCATGATTGGATACAGATAGTTCTTAAAGAATCTTAACATTGAGAGAATGATGAGAAGGAGCATATAGCACAAGTAAAGCTAGGGCCTTAAATTGTTAGAGAATGTGGTGTCTAAGGAGAAGAATAGAGTCCTATTTCAAATCTCTCAACAAACCATCATGAGTTCTCATGTTTCTATTGTGAGCTTCTCTTTGCTCGGTTGTGAGTTTTATCTTTTTCCCTTCATATAGTATCAAAGCATGTTTAAATAAAGATACTTATTAAAGAAGCTTAACATTCAAAGAATTATGAGAAGGTTCATATAGAAAAAGTAAACCTAGGTCCTTAAATTGTTAGAGAATGTGGTGTCTATGGAGAAGAATAAAGTCCTATTTGAGATCTTCCAACAAACCATCATGAATGCTCATGTTTCCATTGTGTCCTCCTCTTTGCTCGGTTGTGAGTTTTATCTTTTTCCCCTGATAGGGTGTCGAAGCATGTCTGGATAAAGATAGTTTTTAAAGAAGCTTAAAATTGAGAGAATGATGAGATAGTTCTTAAAGAAGCTTAACAAGTAAAGTTACGGCCTTAAATTGTTAAAGAATGTGGTGTCAAGGGAGAAGAATAGAGTGCTATTTGAAATCTTCCAACAAATCATCATGAGTGCTCATGTTTCCATTGTGTGCTCCTCTTTGCTTGATTATGAGTTTTATCTTTCTCCCTTGATAGGGACGCAAAGCATGTTTGGATAAAGAGGGTTTCTAAACTTGCTGAAGAAGCCATAGAAGTCAGAAAGAGTCAAAAAATGAACATTTTCACTTGAATACTAACAAAGCAAGGCCAACAAATATGGACGCATAAGAAATGGCTAATTTTGAGCCCGGGAGCATAGAAGACCTCCCATTTTTTGATATTCCTTAAGGATGGACTAGGGAACATATTATGAAGGATAGGCTAAATTCCACTCCTGCATACAGTGCGGATGATTTTTCAAATAAGGCCAATCCTAAAACACTTGTTCAAGAAGTAAACCTAGGAGATGAAGACAATCATCAAATAGTCCACTTGGCCTCCTGGTTGTGGCACTCTCCCCCTTTACTACAAAAGGTAACCTCTTTACTTTCTTCCTACAAAAATGTCTTCCAGAGGAGGTTGGATTACACGGAATACCCTTAGTTGAGGGAGCTGCTCTTGGAAGAAGTTGGCCTTCTCAACTAATCGGAAATATGCAGAGGTAGTTAAGCTAGAAATTACAAAACTAGAGGAGGCAAGTATTATTGTTCCTATAGAACATTCCAGGTGGCTTTCCTCCATGGTCATTGTACCAAAGAAAAATAGTGGCAAAATAAGAGTATGTGTTGATTTCCATGCTTTAAATAAAGTGACTATTCAAGATGGCTTTCCACAATCCTTCATGGAACAGCTACTTGAAGAAGTAGCGAGACAGACTTTATATAGTTTTCTTGATGGTTTTAGTGGCTACAACCAGATACTGATACATCGTGATGATAGAGACAAAATAACCTTTGTTACTCCATGGGGCACCTAGTTTTACACACACATGGCTTTAGACCTAAAACATACACCGGCCTAGTTTAATAGAACAATGTATCTGATATTGGGAAAATGGTTAACAACCTTTCTATGCATTTTCATGGATGAGTTTTCAATGTTTTCAAGCATAGATAGGACAGTAGTAGTTCAAGATTTCCATGATGACTTGGAAAATCTGAAGGTAATATTTGAGGAGTGTCTCATAGCAAGTTTTGAGGTTAAATCCTGCTAAATGTCATTTTTTGGTCACTAAAGGCACTATTCTTGGTCACATGGTATTGGCCGAAGGGATAATCTGACAAACATCGTTGCTATCCTTTCCATGCCTATTCTAGGAACTCCAAAGGAAGTACAAAGTTTTTTAGGCCATGTAGGATACCATAGAAGATTTATCCAAATGTATTCAGAAATAGCTAAATATTTGTCACGGCTTGCTAGTAATTGTTCCTAACTAGTCCTTAGAATTTCATGTGCATATAGATGCTAGTGTTCATGTAGTTGGAGCAGTCTTGGCTCATCCATCATCACACAAGGTAGACCAACCTATCGCGTATGCTAGCAGATTACTCACCAAAGCAAAAAGAAACTACAACACTACCAAATGAGAAGGTTTGGATATCATATTTGCTCTTCAAAAGTTTTGGCACTACCTCCTAGGTGTGCATTTTATTGTCATATCTAATCATTTGCCTTTAAATTATTTGATTAACAAGCCTAGAGTGGCTAGAAGGGTTTAGTGATGGTTGTTGCTATTTCGAAAATTTTACTTTGAGATTCATATTAAGCTAGGAAAAGAGCACTACATGGTGGATCAGGTGTCAAGGACTACCTAAGTGAAAATGCAATAAGTATTAATGATGAACAAGTAGATAGCAATATCTTCTTGGTGGCAACTCAAACTGGTTGGTATGATGGAATTTTACAATTCCTCACCTTTGGAAATTTTCTAGAACACTTAACACCAATAGAGAAGAGGAGATTACTATTTAAAGCACAGCTTACTCACTTATAAATTGAGACTTTTATAAATATTGTCAGGATGGTATCTTAAGAAAGTGCGTTTGTCTAGAGGAGTTGAACTTTTTTCTTGAAGTAGCACATAGCAAAGGGCATCTAAAGGGAGACGAATTAGCTCAGAAAATCATCCACAAAGGACTACGGTGGCCCATATCCACAATGATGAAATCAAATTTGCTAAATAATGTGACATGTGCCAAAGATGTTCTCCTAGGCCAACCAGATTGAATTTTCAACCATTAGCCATCTCCATGGGATGTCTACCTTTCAAACAATGGGGTCTTGATTTCATTGGATTGATCATTCCAATTGGTCAACTCGGGGTTAGGAAGTATATTATCAT
>CM035414.1:158148868-158151368 GCA_020310875.1 Ceratopteris richardii
ATAAAAATAGGTCTACTTGTGATAGTGGGATGATAGTGATCTTTTTGCAAAAAAGTAGAGCGAGTGCAAGAGATGATAATGCTCATGAAGGCTAGCTAGATTACTATGGTGTGATTCAAGATATCTTGAAACTATCTTTTAGGAAGTTCGATTATTTTGTTTTTGATTTGAGATGGTTCAAAGTTGTCACCTCTGGAAGAAACGCAATAAAGAGGCGGGATAAAAGTGGTTTGCTTTAACTCGACTCCACAAAATTATGGACGGATGAAAGCGATACATTTGTACTTCTCGAACATTGTGAGCAAGTTGTTTTTATACCAGATTCAAAAGAACTAGAGTGGCTATTTGTTTTACAAGTCGCCCCACGTAGTAGACAAATTTGTGAGAATATAGATGTACAAGATATTCCATCTGTAGTGGACTCAGAGATTCATTCGATAGTCAAGGAGGAAGAGATCATTGTTCGATAAGCAGAGGTCATTGAAGAAGAGGTCATTATTGGAGAAGACGAAGCAATAGATGACGATCAGGAAGAAACCAGCATAGCAAGCGATTTAGAAGCCATCAATATAGAGATAGATATTCTTGGTGCATCGGATCTTCAAGAGCATGCTAGATTAGAGGATTTTTGAATAAAACACTTGTAAATACAAATTTTTGTTTTCTTTCTGTTTATTCCTTATATTATCTTTATTATCACATACTAATTATTTGAGTTCTTTTGTTACAGAGCAAGATGGGAGACAGTCCTCCAGTCACTCCTCATTCCATGACAGAGGAGCAGTTTTTAGAGTTTATCTCTCAGGTACCTCCCGTGTATATGGCTGCTGCATCACAGTATTGGATCGCTCGTGGTAGCACTCCTCTCGTCCTCATTCCTAGCGGCCTCACTCCTGCCGGCCTTACTTCTACCAGCCTCACTCCCGCCGGTGTCACTCCCATCGGTATCACTCGTGCCAGTGTCACTCCTGCGAGTGGTGCTACGCTTGTAGGAGGTATGTCTCCTAGCTTTGTGACTCCACCACAA
Organism: Ceratopteris richardii; assembly: GCA_020310875.1. NCBI lineage: Eukaryota > Viridiplantae > Streptophyta > Polypodiopsida > Polypodiales > Pteridaceae > Ceratopteris > Ceratopteris richardii. The sequence goes on from CM035414.1 coordinate 158,149,896, forward strand.
CCATCTTTCAGCCATCTCCTACTCGATCTAGTAGTTGACATGTGCGTTCGACGCCTCCGCGCGATACAAGTTTTGGCCCGTCTCGTACATCGAGATCATGCTCTAGAGCAACAGGTTCTAGGAGTGGATCTACAGGTAGGTCTGGAGGAGGCGGCTGTTGTGGAGGCAGTGCGATAGACGTTGTCTCGCCCGCTTCTACTCCTAGGACGAGTACCTTAGATGTAGGTACGCAGTATACCACGTGGAACACCACGTACACCTTGGGATGCTCATGACCATGATGACTCCAAGGTGTATAGAATCTAAGGGTTCTCCAAGTGGTTTTGGACCCTCAAAACCCATGTCTTTGGCCACTTTGACCCATAATTATACAACATTCTTCCCCCCTTTAACATTTTTGTCCTCAAAAATGTCTGTAGGTATAATATGTGAAGTATTCCCCCGTGCACCAAGATCTATACTCTGAGCATGGTCATCTCTCTCTTTAGATTCATTTCTAGTAATCAGATAAGGGCTAATCCCTGCCTTATTCTGAAAAGAAATGAATCAAAATCCTGCCCAAATCACTTTCTCTTTGTCCAGTTGAATGTACATGCATGCCTTGTATCTATGGACTGGTGAAAAGGGTGGACTTCTTTGGTGTTCTTTTTCTTTTGGCACTTTCTCAAACCTTGAGCTCCATAAAATAATATATTTCAGTACTTTTTGTACTTCCTTAGAAATTTATATTTTCAAGAGTTTAGAGATCCTATCTCTATCTTGAAAGGGCCAAAACCTAGATTCATCTTCCAGTTTCAACAGAAAGGAGAGGAATCTTCAGATGTTCTGAACTTAACTTATTCTTTTATAGTCCTTTTCAAATACAAATATACTTTGCTTGTATTTGATAGGACTTAGCTAAAGATGTGAACTTAGCAAAGTGGGTCTAGTGAGTCCATGCCAAAACAAGCTCAATAAAATGAGGAGAAATACTATCTTCTCATTCCTTGGCAACTTAGGTGGACGTATTTCAATCATCCAGGTTTTCTTGAAACATAAAGCTCAAGTATTCTGAATGATAATATACCCAATCTACAAGTTGGTGTCTACAAGTGGATCCCTATCTTGATCATGTTTGATTTTCCTTGGATTAATTCTCATAATAGAGTTTAATCCTTTTGGAAGTTTTAACATTCAAGACTTAGATCCATAGATGAATTTAGGAATTTGAATTATTTGGTAGACCATTCTCCTAGGTCTCTACCCCACTTGTTTATCTTAGATTAGCCTGTTCTTCCAAGGAGAATCAGTACTAACTATCTTGAACCAACTATGGTTTAGGTAGTTATGTATACTAACCTCAAAGGTCATCAAAGCTTTGCAAAGAGAAACAAATCCGATTCCTTCAAATCCTCAAAATTGAGGAAAAATACTTCATCAAGACACCCTCTAGATTTTCTATTGGATGGAGTTTAGATGATTCACGTTTTGCAG
>CM035414.1:158156368-158171368 GCA_020310875.1 Ceratopteris richardii
CTTCACCAACTTCAGTGATTCAAAGCTTGTTGGATTCAAAGCTTGCTGTCAAAATTTGAAGACATTGTATTTAGCCATTGTGGAGAAATCCGCGTCAAGGTGATCTCTGGTCATTTTTTGCTACAGTCCTAAAAAGTCGGGGGTATATCTTAACTTGCTAAATTGATTTCTCTTAGCATAATTTATCATTTTACATAATTCCACTTGGAATAGGTAGCTTACTAAGCTAATTAGATACCCCTAAAAGGAATTTTTCCAATTCCTACTGTGTTGGTCATACTGAGCAAAATACTCAGCAAGTGTCAAGACAAAAATAGAAGGTTTTCTTGAGTTTGTGACTTCCAAAGTTATCTGTTTTGATTCAATCATTGCACACATCATTTCCAAAGTACATAGGACATTTTAGGGTGTCATTGGAAAGCTAAGGAGGTCTAGTTATCAACTCTGAAGCAAAAGAGGGCTGGTACAAAGCAGGTTTAGCAGTACCTACTCAGTCTCTTGGAGCATCCATCCATCTTTCCCAACAGTGGTATCAGAGCAAATTAAGGTAAAATGGGAGATGTTTTTCCTTCATTTATTGACAAATTGGACAGGAACAATTATCAAGCATGTTCTCTAAGGATGAAGACCTACTTACAAGGAAGGAGTCTCTATGGATACATCTCAAGAGATGAGGAATTTCCCTCATTCAAAACAAGAGGATTACCAACCAAGGAAGAACATGAAAGGCTCAACACATGGTGTGCTAAGGATACATTGGCAAGGTCTTATTTACTCAACTCTATATCTGATTTTCTTTTGCCACATATTAGAAATTGTAAGACATCCCAAGAGACTTGGGAAACCTTGTCATCATATTTTTCCTCCAACACAAGGGCTAGGAAAAATCAGTTGTGGATTAAATTCACAACATTAAGGAAGCAACCTAAGCAAGCTGTTTCAGAATTTGTGACCAAGATTAAAGATGTAGCAGATCAGTTAGCAAGCATAGGGGAAGAGATTGAAGAACATATTGTAAGGCAACTGATCAATGGGATCAAGGCTGATGACAAATGGGAAAGCTTCACCACAACTATGGATCTTTACATGGACATACGCACTCCAGATCTTACAACTCTCATGGGACAATTATTTACTCATGAAGCAAAGCTCAACAAAAATGGAGAGACATCCAAAGGTAATAACTCTTCTGTCCTATACACTGATAACAAGTCTAAAGATAAAGGCAAAAGCAAGAAGGTGGAAGACGAAGGCTCTACTTCTCAAGCCAACTATGCAAGAAGAGGTAGATCTTCAAGAGGAAGAGGCAGAGGAGGTAAGTGAGGTAGGGGGAGATCTTATAACTCCTCACCATGCAACATTTGTGGTCTATCAAATCATACTATAGATGAGTGTTTGAGGAATTACAAGAATCACAGAGGAAGAGGATATCAAAGAGGTGGCTACTCACAGTCCAGAGGTAGATTCAACCATCACCAAGGCTACAACAATAACTACAACAACAACTACAACAATAATTACAATGGCAACTACCAAGGAGGATTCAAATCTAGGAAGGATTACAACAACTACACAGAAGAGCAGGATGACTCTCTTCTAATCATGAACATGACTTCAAAATCAGGTACAAATGATGACCACCTATTCTACATTGACTCAGGATGTTCAAACCATGTGGCTGGCAATGTAGCATTACTCTCTGATCTTGAGGAACCAAAAGGTAAACATCAAGTCCAAACAGGTGATGACACAAAGCATTTTGTAGTTAAAGTTGGAAATGTTAAGACCTGTGATGGAAATCAGAATTTGTTAAGTAGGGTACTCTATGTACCACCTATTATAAAAAATTTGATGAGTGTTGGTCAGATTGTGGAGAAAAGTTTGCACGTCAGATTCAATCAACATGGAGCATATGTGGAGGATCCAATTCATGGGTTCAAGAGGATTGCAAAAGGAGAAAAATCAGGTAGACTTTTCACTTTTGAGTTGGAAGATACAAAGAACATTGCACTATACAGTTATAAAGATCAAACACTTTCAGAGCTTGAGATTTGGCACAAAAGGTTAGGGCACATAGGAGAAAGAACCTTGAAACAAATGTGCAGGGACCAATGTGTGCTTGGGATACCTAATGTATCCAAGCAACATATGATTTATAAGTGTGGTGCTTGTCAATTTGGGAAGTCTCACAGGTTACCCTTCTCCAAGAAAGGATATATGCATGAAGACTACCTAGAGCTTGTCCACACAGATGTATGGGGACCAAGCAAAGACCCCTCAGTCTCAGGTTCAAGGTACTATGTGTCTTTCATTGATGATTATAGCAGATGGACTATATTGTACTTCATGAAGCACACATGAGGTATTTAATTGCTTTAAAAAATATCTTGCATTAGTTGAAAACCAGACAGGAAGGAATTTGAAAAGGCTAAGGTCAGATGGAGAAGGTGAGTACTTCTCCAATGAATTTGTTGATTTGAAGACTTCTTGTAGGACAGAGGCATCAAAAGAGAGATAACCACAAGGTATTCTCCTGAACAGAATGGGGTAGCTGAGAGAAGAAATAGATTAATTATTGAGACAATTAGATCTATGCTTAATGAGAAAAATTTACCTAATTATCTATGGACAGAGAGTGTTTCTATTGCCACTTACCTCATAAACAGGTTACCATCTAAGTCTCTTGATGGCATGACACCCTATGAAGCATGGCATGGTAAGAGACCCTCACTTGACAATTGCAAAATATTTGGATGTGTAGCATATGTACACATTCCTTCTCAGATAAGAGGTAAGCTAGATCCAAAGGCTGAAAAATGCATCTTTATTGGGTATGACTTAAATAAAAAAGGTTACAGGTTTTATAATCCCATCAATAAGGGATTCATGGTAAGCAGAGATGTTGTCTTTGATGAAAATGATTCTTGGTATGAGAATGAATGCAGGAAGGTAAAATTACCCTATGATTTGGAAGAGGAATTTCCAAGTCTTACAAAGGAAGAACCTACTCAGAATGAAGCCTCAAGTTCAGATGATGAAGATACTATCAACCTTGAAGAATTCAAAGCATGGAAGTCCAAAGGCAAAATGAAGATGAAGAAACTTGAAGACATACCTGAATCTTCAACTCAACCATTTAGAAGATCACAAAGAGAAAGCAAGAAACCTATCAGATATGGGTATGAAGGACTCAATGACACATGGGAATTAGTACCTAAGAAGGACTCAATGAAGGTAATAGGATCCAGATGGATCTATAAGCTTAAAAGAAATTCTGATGGCACAATTAATAGGTACAAAGCCAGATTGGTAGCTAAGGGTTTTGCACAAACCCAAGGCATTGACTATGAGGAGACATTCTCACTTGTGGCCAAGATGCCAACAATTAGAGTGTTGGTAAGTGCGGCTGCATCAAAAAATTGGAATATGTGCCGATTGGATGTCAAGAATGCTTTCTTGAATGGATGGATTTCAGAGGAGGTATACATGTCACAACCTCCTCGCTATGAAGACCCTAAGAAGGTAACATATGTTTGCAAATTGAAAAAGGCTTTATATGGATTGAAGCAGGCACCTTGGGCATGGAATTACAGGTTAACTACATACCTCCAAGACCAAGGATTTGTCATGATCAAGGCAAATACTTCTCTGTTCATCAAGAGAAGTAATTCAGAAGTAATATACCTTTGTGTTTATGTTGATGACATCATCATTATAGGTAATGATTTCAATGGAATCAGATATATCAAAAGTCAAATGATGAAGGAGTTCAAGATCAATGATCTTGGTCTATTGAAGTATTTTTTGGGACTTGAATTAGTCTACACTAATTCAGGGATATATATTACTCAGAAAAAATATATACAGGACATGTTGAAGAAATTTCACTTGCAGGATGCCAAAGTAGCAAGCACTCCAATGGAGATAAACCTAAAACTAAGTGCCCATGAAGGTGATGAAGTCAATGATATTACAAGTTATCAAAGTATGGTGGGTAGTTTGAACTATGGTACCTTAACAAGGATAGATATTGCATATGGAGTTAGTGTGCTAAGTCAATTTATGCACAAGCCAAGGATACCTCACTTAGAGGCTGCCAAGAGAATCATGAAGTATCTCAAGGGTACACAAAACCATGGTTTGTATTTCCCTTACACTTCAGATATTGATATCAAAATCTATTCAGATGCAGATTGGGCAGGATGTAAGGATGATAGGAGGAGCACTTCTCGATATATCTCTTTTGCAGGTAACAAACCAATTTCATGATCTTCAAAGAAGCAACCTATTGTTGCTTTGTCTTCCACAGAGGCAGAATATAGAGGACTGGCTAATGCCACACAAGAAGCAATTTGGATTAAAATTTTGTATACAGAATTGGGTTTGTTTACTAGGTCTCCAATAATCTTTGGAGATAATATAAGTTCTCTTCACCTTGCAGCTAATCCTATTTATCATGCTAGGATCAAACACATAGAGGTCCATTACCATTATGTGAGAGAGAAATTCATAAGCAAGGACATTCAACTAACCTATGTATCAACCAACATGCAATGTGCAGATTTGTTGACTAAAGCTTTGGATGGAACCAAACTTTACAGGTTCAAATCCATGATTGGATTGCAGGATATACTTGAAGATTGAAGATGAAGACTTAAGCCAAAATTTTTGGCTTGAGGGAGAGCTGTTGGTGTGAAATACAAGCCTACACATTTGGCTCAAAGGATGCATTGAAGTCCATACACACATGAAGAAGCATAGGAACATATGCTAGTGGTTAATTACCACTTTATCTCATTGTAAAAGTCAAATTGACTTGGAATCTCTTGTAATCAACTACCAACAGGATTCGTGGAAAAATTAGTTGTTTGATTGAAAGAATATCTCGAAGCATTTTGGAGCTTGATCATAGGGAGCCAAAAGTTTCAATTTGAATTCAAATTTTTAGTCATCTCTTATAAAAATGGACATGAAAAGCCGCGGGCAAGAGAGAAAGCACTCCCGAGCATAGCATTATTGATTTTTGAGTGTGTGTGAGGTCTACACTCTAGCCCACATCTCTCTACACCATTTGGCAATGATATTCATGCCAATGGAGTTGTAAACAAATGTTCATTAATACATACATTCACATTGTCCATCTCTGAGTTCTTTGTTAGTCTACTCAAACGTCTGTCAACTTGTCAAGGGCATATCTCGGTCAATTCTTCACCAAATTTAGTGATTCAAAGCTTGTTGGATTCCAACTTGAAGTAATCTACACGCTGTCAAAATTTGAAGACATTCTATTTAGCCATTTGGGAGAAAAACGCGTCGAGGTGATCTCTGGTCATTTTCTACTACAGTCCTAAAAAGTCGTGGGTATAGCTTAACTTGCTAAATTGATTTCTCTTAGCATAGTTTATCATTTTACATCATTCCACTTGGAATAGGTATCTTATTAAGCTAATTAGATACCCCTAAAAGGAATTTTTCCAATTCCTACTATGCTGATCATACTGAGTAAAATACTCAGCAATTGTCAATACAAAAATAGAAGGTTTTCTTGAGTTTGTGACTTCCAAAGTTATCTGTTTTGATTCAATCATTGCACACATCATTTCCAAAGTACATAAGACATTTTATGGTATCATTGGAAAGCTAAGGATGTCTAGTTATCAACTCCGAAGCAAAGAGGGCTGGTACAAAGCAGTTTTAGCAGTACCTACTCAGTCTCTTAGAGCATTCCATCCATCTTTCCCAACATATATGTCTGGTGAACAATAACATCCCACCATGGCTGGCCACAAAGAAAGGTCATTTATTATTAGTTTTTATCAGATAAGTATAAGGTAAAAAACATTGATGTATATCTTGCACCACTTATGGAAGAACTGTGCATTTTATGGGATGGGATTACTGTGCGTGACATGTCTCAACCTATAAGAAGACGAGATGTGCGAGTGCAAGGCATACTTATGTGGAGGATGCATGATTGGCCTGGTTATGGTGAATGATCAGGTTTATCGATTTTGGGTTACCATGCTTGTCCCTTATGCGGGACCAGGACTCGAAGCACGCTATTCCAAAGCACTACGTAAAACTATCTATGAAGGATACCATAGATATTTGCCTGATAGATATGTTTTACGTGAAGGACAAATTGGTTGACAAGCACAATGCCAAATGAAAGCTAGCAATCAGAAACAACTGTCGGATCCCGAAATGCCTCGCTTATGGAGCGATGATGAAGATGTTCGTCTCGTAGGCGATGAACCACAAGGTAAAGGATTGCAAAGGAAAATGGATGCAGCTTTTAGAGAAAAGGCAATGAAGTTTTGCATAGTTAACTCTGAGCCTATGCAGAAGTGGTTAGAAAGGTATGAGCTTGCCAAGGAAACCAACGCAAAGGAAAGAGCTCAGTTTCGAAAGAACGGTTCCACTCGATTTTTACCTCTTCTAGAAAGTCTTTGACCTCTTCCACCTTTTCCAATGAGCAGATGGCTAGATACAGCGGTTTCTCAAGCACAGGCAGCGGGTGAAGATATCTCTGAAGAAGAAGAAGAACTTGCAAAGGGATGTGATTGGGAGTATACTAAATACGGTGCACTATGATCTCATGGACGACACTTTCCGATCACACGAATCAATAAAAATAGATCTACTTTTGATAGTGGGGTGATGGTTAACTTTTTGCAAAAAAGTAGAGCGAGTGCAAGAGATGATAATGCTCATGAAGGCTAGCTAGATTACTGTGCTGTGATTCAAGATATCTTCAAACTATCTTTTAGGAAGTTCGATTATTTTGTTTTTTATTTGAAATGTTTCAAAGTAGTCACCTCTCGAAGAAACTCAACAGTGAGGCGGGACAAAAGCGGTTTGCTTCAAGTCGACTCCACAAAAGTATGGACGGATGAAAGGGATAAGTTTGTACTTCCCGAACATTGTGAGCAAGTTTTTTTTATACCAGATTCAAAAGAACAAGAGTGGCTATTTGTTTTACAAGTCATCCCACGTAGTAGACAAACTTGTGAGAATATAGATGTACAAGATATTCCATCTGTAGTGGACTCAGAGATTCATTCGATAGTCGAGGAGGAAGAGATCATTGTTCGAGAAGCACAGGTCATTGAAGAAGAGGTCATTGTTCGAGAAGACGAAGCAATAAATGATGATCAGGAAGAAACCAGCATAGCAAGCGATCTAGAAGCCATCAATATAGAGATAGATATTCTTTGTGCATCGGATCTTCAAGAGGATGCTAGATTAGAGGATTTTTGAATAAAACACTTGTAGGTACTAATTTTTGTTTCTTTTCTGTTTATTCCCTATATTATCTTTATTATCACATACTAATTATCTGAGTTCTTTTGTTACAGAGTACAATCAGAGACACTCCTCTAGTCACTCCTCATTCCATGACAGAGGAGCAGTTTTTAGAGTTTATCTCTCAGGTACCTCCCGCGTATATGACCGCTGCGTCACACTATTGGATTGTTCGTGGTAGCACTCCTCCCATCCTCACTCCTAGCGGCCTCACTCCTGTCGGCCTTACTCCTGCCGGCCTCACTCCCGCCCATGTCACTCCCATCGGTATCACTCATACCAGTGTCACTCCTGCCGGTGGTGCTACGCTTGCAGGAGGTATGTCTCCTAGCTTTGTGACTCCACCACGACCATCTTTTCAGCCATCTCCTACTAGGTCTAGTAGTAGACATGTGCGTTCGACGCCTTCGCGCGATACAAGTTTTGGCCCGTCTCATAGATCGAGATCATGCTCTGGAGCAGTAGGTTCTAGGAGTGGATCTACAGGTAAGTCTAGAGGAGGCAGCTGTTGTGGAGGCAGTGCGATAGACATTGTCTCGCCGGCTTCTACTCCTACAATGAGTACCTTAGATGTAGGTACGCAGTATACCATGTGGAACACCACGTACACCTTGGGGTGCTCATGACCATGATGACTCCAAGGTGTATAGAATCCAAGGGTTCTCCAAGTGGTTTTTGACCCTCTAAAACCCATGTCTTTGGCCACTTTGACCCATAATTATACAACATTCTTCCCCCCTTTAACATTTTTGTCCTCGAAAATGTGTGTAGGTATAATATGTGAAGTATTTCCCCATGCACCACGATCTATACTCTGAGCATGGTCATCTCTCTCTTTAGATTCATTTCTAGTAATCAGATAAGGGCTAATCCCTACCTTATTCTGAAAAAAAATGAATCAAAGTCCCTGCCCAAATCACTTTCTCTTTGTCCACTTGAATGTACATGCATGCCTTGTACCTATGGACTGGTGAAAAGGGTGGACTTCTTTGGTGTTCTTTTTCTTTTGGCACTTTCTCAAACCTTGAGCTCCATAAAATAATATATTTTCAGTACACTTTGTACTTCCTTAGAAATTTATATTTTCAGGGGTCTAGAGATCCTATCTCTATCTTGAAAGGGCCAAAACCTAGATGCATCTTCCACTTTCAACAGAAAGGAGAGAAATCTTCAGATGTTCTGAACTTAACTTATTCTTTTATAGTCCTTTTCAAATACAAACTTTTGGAAGTTTTAGCATTTAAGACTTAGATCCATAGATGACTTTAGGAATTGGAATTATTTGGTAGACCATTCTCCTAGGTCTCTACCCCACTTGTTTATCTTAGCTTAGCCTGTTCTTCCAATGAGAATCAGTACTAACTATCTTGAACCAACTATGGTTTAGGTAGTTATGTATACTAACCTCAAAGTTCATCAAAGCTTTGCAAAGAGAAACAAATCCGATTCCTTCAAATCCTCAAAATTGAGGAAAAATACTATCAAGACACCCTCTAGATTTTCTATTGGATGGACTTTTAGATGATTCATGTTTTGCAGCTTTAGTTCCAAGGTCTTGCATAGGCATCATATCTCATATCTTGCTAGGAACATTCTTGAATCATTTATTCTCACCAAAGATTCAAAAGAAGATCTTTTAGAGATTATTCTTTCATTCAAGGCTATTATACTTGAACAGTCTTGACTTACTTTTAAAGTTTAACTTCGTAAACTCCCAAAATTCTTTACCCTCTTACTTATCCAAATTTATTGTTCCACACAAAATTTGGCTATGCATTTTATTAAGAAAAATGTATTTGCTTAGGAGGATAAATGATAGTCTTTCCTAGGATAAATGTCGTGTTAATTCTATTTACCCTTTTGTTCATATAACTAGGTGTATTGAATTGGTTCAAGGAGGTACATTACTACACCTTATAATGAACCTAAGACCTTAATCTAAATGCTTTTATCTTTAAGGCTTATTGTGATGTTTCCTATCGGATCTTGAGCCTATTTTCTCTCTGGCCATCAGAGAAAAATCAAAATGGGAGTTAGTTCTCACTGTCCCATACCAGTGAGTTCGTTCTCCAATCCACATCCTCAGTGTTTCCACCTTTTTTTCCCTTATCTTTTCAATGCTCTCTAATCATTTACCATGATCATAAATTCCATCTTGGAACTCCTTGGCCTCATTTTCATGAGAGCAAAGACTAAGGTTTCTAAATCTACTGCCAATTAATTCAAAGGTCTTTAGGTTGACCTTTGAACTTTACCTGGTATCAAACTATAAAAGGGTTTGATCTTTCTGAGCGAGGCCTCTTGGATTATCCAACCATAAAGGGTTGGATATATTTGACCAAGTTAGTTCACTTGGCTTTCTCAAAATTCCTCTATCTAATTTAACATGAGATAAGATCAAGTCTTACCTCCTTTAGATCCCTTTTCTCAATGATCTTTACCCATGGGATTTTCTTGGGATCTTCAACTCATACCTTCACGAGTTGATATCTTTGCTTAAGTCTTCAATATCAAACCATTAACCGTTCTCCTTTTAGGGATCAACAATTATATGTAACCCTTTTGACCTAAGCAAGTTAATGTGCTTATCGATCCAAAATTTGGATCCATTTTTATCCATTCTCAAATACCATACCCTAGGTATGCTCAAATCTTTGGCTAGTTTACCTTAGTTTACTTGCCAAATTGGAATTCTTCAATGAATTCCCTTCTTGCATATCTGGTTCTTACTTTGTTTGAGATTTAACTCAAATACACTTAGGTACTTGGACATCCAATGTACTCCTTAACTTTCATGAAAGAGTTAAGGAATATCTTTTGCTTAGAAGTATCATATTGATCATACCTTTCTTCCCCCCTTTAAAGAGTTTTTCGTCCTCAAAAACTGTAGGAAATTGATGATCTTTTAATTTCCTATCCAAATGGGAGATTCAAATTCTTCACTCAAAAAGCTCTCCAATATCCTTGAGCTTAAGCTTCCATTATCTTTAAGTTCAGTGTCCCATACCACTGAACCTACTTAAGTGACATTGTAAACCTAAATGTCCCATACCATCCGATTTACAATCCCACCTTAGTGTAGACAACTTTAGCTCTTACTCAAGGATTAAACTCCATTCATTTTAGTCTTATCAGATATAATCAAAATCTTTGTAAGTTACATTCTTACAGAGTCTTGATTTGTTTTTTGAAAAGACTTTGAGCTTTCATTGAATTATTTCCTTGATTAGATGCAATCAAAGTTGTCTTTGTTTATGTCATTTGATAATAGAGCTAGTATTCTCATACTAGATATCATCTATTGACATAATTAGGCATCTGTATCAAAGGATATAGTCAATCATAAGATTTGCTAAATGGTTACCTTGTTAATCATCTTGATAAATTGTTTCTTACTCATAGAGCACATTTTAGAGTATATTTCTTAAGGGTTTCTTTCAACCCTTTAATCTTCCTCTTCTCTAGATATGCTCAATGAGTTACAATTCTTCATTTTTGAAGCAATTTTCTCAAAGCTCCAAATGGATCCTACCGCTTGTCAATGAAGGAAGAAGCTTATTGGGGGAGAAATGAATGCTTAAAAGGGTAAAATGGTTCAACCATTTTTACACTAATATGTCATTTGAGGACATTCCTAATATGTCATTTGAGGACATTCTCTTCCCTCTTTTAGTGTGAACATTGTCCTCAATGATCAGATGTTAAAGTTCCTCTTCCTAAGTTGAATTTTGTTGGTATTTGAATTAAGCCAACATATAAAAAGCATAAGAGTTAATGGGCATAATCTCACCACATTAAACTTTTATGCTTTTGACTTCATATGAAGAAGTTATTTTTCTATCTTAAACCTTAAATTTATAATACTTAATTTTTCTCTCATGTCCCATTAGCCCATGCATATGTGATTCAATCCATGCATCATAGTGTATACCAAAAACATTCTCATCTTTTCTTGAAGATGTTGAGCATGCATAAGGTCCAAAAATTGAACCGCTCTTTAAAGCATACATGGAATTCACATATAGAACTCCATTCAATGCATGAATTCATGCTTGTGTTTTCCATTCATGTTCATACCATGCTATGATGGGCATTCCATTTCCATTCTTTGACAACCTTCATGTGGTGACTCCATTATGTGCTAATTAGAAACCTTTTTCTATTCAATTATGCCTTCAATGCATATTTTTCAAATGAATCATTCTATGCATCATTCAATGTGCATTAGCAATTCACCTGCTTTATTTCAAATGCATTGCTCTAGCATGGTTACATAAATGAGAAAAGTGAGCAATAATACTTATCTCCATTATAGCTTCGTCCATCCTTTGATCCTTTGCATGAGGAAGCTTGCCCATTTGAATACTTTGAAAGGTCGGGCCATTACATCTCTGGCTATCATACGTGTCTTTCAATAGGGGGACTCGAGTTCAAAACTCGGTAGTAGCTCAAATGGTCCTTGAAAATGTATCTCTTCAAAACTCATCTCCCTCGTTCAAGATTTACCTACTTAGTATATGCCCAAAGTATGCATCTATATTTGCAAAAACTTTAAGGATGCACGAATGCATGCTTACACCTTTTATTGTGAACAAGCATTTAAATAAAACTCCTTTACCACATCACATAAGAAATGAGTTCAAATCTCATTCAATGAATACCATAGTCACATATATAATGAATTCTATGGATATTCAACGCATCTCGATAGTTAGATGGATACTAAAAGAACCCTTACTATAAAACATCCATTCATTCAATTGCAGAATATATCAAATGCATGATTAATTATAAAAAAAAGTACTTAACTTTTCTTGCTACGTGAGGACCTTTTCCTGTTGTAATTGGAAACTGTCAGTCCACATCCCTTCTTTCAGGTTTAGAGCGTTGTGCTAATAACGCAAAGGTCGCAGGTTCGAGACCTGGATGGGCTAATCATCATGGATGCATGCATGTAGGTCCCGTTTCATGGTGGGGAATAGGCGCTATTCAAGTAATGGCATGGTACTTCTTAACGAGGGCATAATAATGCTTTTTGAATCGCAATGGCTTTTTTGAAACGGGCAGAGACTAGGGAGCTACGAACATTTTGCACAACCAAATGAGGCAGTACGCTCGTGATTGGGTGCCCATCACGAGCCCATCACATGGGGTCTGTCTCCTCTGGAGCGGAGTCGCTTGTAGGACTGCCGCCCACTCTTGAAGGGACGTGAAGTTGTCGCCTGTCAGGACTGCCGCCTTCTCAGATATGGACAGAAATTCGAAAACCACATAAGATCTGCATACCAATGTTGTATAACAACAAACTACTACCTAGCAAAACCACGTCACTAAGAGAGACTACATGTCCACCCATATATATACCTCAAGACCAAGGGAGGAAATGTGAGGAGAGCTTGCCAAGTGTCCTCTCCAGATGGATTCTAATTCAAGGCCTTCTAACCTTGGAAATCACATGGAATCTCATGGCCATCACATGGATTCTAAAACGATTTCTCCCAAGCTTGTTCTAATTCAAGGCCTTCTAACCTTGGAAATCACATGGAATCTCATGGCCATCACATGGATTCTAAAAAGATTTCTCCCAAGCTTGTAGCAAAACCACCTCACTAAGAGAGACTACATGTCCACCCATCCAACTCCACCCATATATATACCTCAAGGCCAAGGGAGGAAATGTGAGGAGAGCTTGCCAAGTGTCCTCTCCACATGGATTCTAATTCAAGGCCTTCTAGCCTTGGAAATCACATGGAATCTCATGGTCATCACATGGATTCTAAAAAGATTTCTCCCAAGCTTGTACGTACAAATCTCAAGGCCTGAGAGGCCTCCCTAAGGGTTAAATACCATACCTTTAGGAAATATCAATCCTAAGGGTCAAAACCCTTCAATTGGGAGTAAATAAATCCAAATAACTCAAGGGTTCAAACCACACTCTTGGAGATACTTTCCCAAGGGTTTCACCATAGAATCCAAGGGTTCTCCAAGTGCTTTTAGACCCTCAAAACCCATGTCTTTGGCCACTTTGACCCATAATTATACAACAGGTGTCAAAGCATGTTTGGATAAAGATAGCCCTCAAAGAAGCTCAACATTGAGAGAATGATGAGAAGGTGCATATAGCACAAGTAAAGATAGGGCCTTAAATTGTTTGAGAATTTGGTGTCTAGGGAGAAGAATAGAGTCCTAATTCAAATCTCCCAATAAACCATTATGAGTGCTCATGTTTCCATTTTGTGTTCCTCTTTGCTCATTTGAGAGTTTGAGTAGTAGAAAATCTCTCCTCTCTTATCATTTTCCTCTGATAGGGTCTCAAATAAAGTTTGAATAGAGATACTTCTTAAAGAAGTTTAACATTGAGAGAATGTTGGGAAGGTACATATAGCACAAATAAAGCTAGGGCGTTAAATTATTAGAGAATGTGGTGTCCAGGGAGAAGAATCGAGTTCTATTTGAAATATCCCATTGTGTGCTCGACTTCGCTCAGTTGTGAGTTTTATCTTTTTCCCTTGATAGGGTGTCAATGCATGTTTGGCTAAAGATACTTCTTAAAGAAGATTAACATTGAGAGAATGATGAAAAGGTGCATAACCTAGGGCCCTAAATTGTTAGAGAATATGGTGTCTAGGGAGAAGAATTCAGTTCTATTTCAAAACTCCCTAGACAATCGAATTTCCAGATAGACACAGCGTTCCTCTAAATGGTAGACACAGCTTCCGAAATACCATAAGTCTATTGAAGTGAAATACCATAAGTCTATTCAAGTGATTGAAGAAGAACGGGTTTCCTAAGCGGGTAAGAGTCTTCAGAATGAACGAACAGTAATGAACGATAGAAAATACTTCCTGATAAGCTTTCGCTTGAACAATGGGGTAGCGTAACCTCCTCCGTTAACTGGTCTGGCTTTCCACAGTCCCGATTGCAAGATCACGTTCGGCTTCAAGCAGCCCATCTCATATAGAGATATGCCACTAGGATCAACCTTGCAAATCACTCATATAGAGATATGCCACCTATTAAGTGGAATGTAGTTGACTGAGATGAAGATGACTTTGAGCAATAGATAATAAAAAGGATTAGATAGAGAAAGACAACAATGGAAAGAAGAGAGGAAAAAAAAAAAATTGTAACAATTAAAGAAAGTACCAAACATCGTAATGGAAGATGTGAAAAGTTCTATGAAGAAACTTCTTCGTAAGAGAAACGTAAATAAATACAAACAATAAAGGAAAATGTTGTTCATTTGATGAGGAAATTGAAAGAAGATCGAGACTCAAACATGTTTATATGTCCTCCTATCATTTCTCAAACATGTTTATATGTGTACCGATTGTGTTCACATACTCTTGTTAGTTGACACCATAATACGAAAACCATATTTGCAACGACTCGTTCCTTGAATTGGATGCCTCTCATATGTATCAACTCATCAACAATGTGCAGATATGATGAAAAAGGCCTTGGATGGAAGCAAATTACTGAGATTTAAATCAATGATTGGATTACAGAAAATATTGAAGGAATGAAGACTCAAGCAATTAGCAAGCCTAAGTGCATTGCTAAAGATTTAGGATTACATATCTATTTACCTCTTTCCATAGAGATCTACATATGAACTTATGCTTGTTAATTTCAAGTACAATGTACCACATATGCTTTAGTGATAGAAGTTAGCCAATTGCCTTCGCATACTCT
>CM035414.1:158183868-158288868 GCA_020310875.1 Ceratopteris richardii
TCTCATTCTCTGAATCTTAAGCTTATGTAAGAAATATGTTTATCCAAACAGGCTTTGACACCCTGCTAGGGGAAAAAGATAGCACTCACAACAGAGCAAAGAGGAGCACATAATGGAAACATGAGCATGCATGATCGTTTGTCGAGAGGTTTCAAATAGGACTATATTCTTCTCCCTAGACACCACTTTCTCTAACAATTTAACGCCCTAGCTTTACTTGTGCTATATGCACCTTCTTATCATTCTCTAAATTTCAAGCTTCTTTAAGAACTATGTTTATCGACACATGCTTTAACACCGTATAAGTGGGAAAAGATAAAACTCACAACTAAGTAGCAAGTTGAAGAATCAAAATAACAAAAGGTAACAAAACAACTATGCATCCACAAGTGCAAATTATTCTGAGAAGCTATTCATGGTGAACATCACATGATGAATACGATGTCTGTTGGTGTTTCAAAATCAAATGATAATGTCTGGTATGTTGATTCAAGTGCTTCAAATCACATGTCCAGCCATGTAAGCAAAAAGAGAAGTATATTCAAAGGTCTGATGGAGGAGGTGAATACATGTGAAATGAGTTCAACAACTTTCTTAAAAGTCATGGAATTCGATGTCAGTTTTCATGCAGGTACACACCACAATAGAATGGTGTTGCTGAATGCAAAAATAGACATATAACAGAAATAACAAGAGCCTTGATAGATGAGAAGAATATGCCTCATTGTTATTGGGTAGAAGCTCTGCATACGGCTGCATAGATCATGAATAGAACTTGGACTGCAAATGTACATCAAGTTACACCTGAAGAGAAGTTTATAGGTAAAAAGCCAAACTTATCACATCTCACAGTTTTTGGATGTATTGCATATGTACATGTTCCAGATGAGTTGAGGACGAAGCTTGATCCAAAAGCAGAAAAATGTCTCTTCATTGGATACTCCCTTGAGCAAAAGGGATATAAGTGTTATAACCTACTGACACGATAGGTGAAGGTGAGCAGAGATGTGGTATTTGTTGAAATGTCAAGATTCTATGCAAATGCCAAAGATAGGCTTAATCTTGAATCAAATGACAAAGAAAATGCTGAAAAATCAAGTGAAGAATCTCAAGTTTTGAGTGGACTGGATGCATCACGAAGCAATAGTTCTAACTCAAATCCATGGAGTGGAAGATTGCGTGGAAATTTCAGTCCAGCAAATTCATCAAATACATCCAAGAAAGGTAAAGAAAAGCTTTCTACTGGTAGTAAAACATGTGCAGGTTTTGAAGACGTTGATGGAGATTCAAGCGATTCATATAAGAGTCTTGATGAGGAACTTGGATTGCCCTGTATGAAGACTCCAGGAGTAAGAAATGCACACGTAGATGATAGAAGGAGAAGTGACCCAAGGCCAAGAAGATCCGAGAGGATGTAGAATTCAGTGCAACGATTAACATATGACAATTATATGGATCGTCATTAAGCCTACATGACCAAGGTAATTCAAGATGGTGAACCTTCTTGTTTTGAAGATGCAATTGGAAATGCAGATTGGGAAAAAGCTATGGACGAAGATATGGCTGCACTTTATGGAAATTTGCTTAAACACGTTCTAGTTTGGGAGAAATGTGTGTTAAAAGTTGTACGTGTCAAAATCGACTCTACAAGAAGACAGTTTCAAACATAGGTAGATTGTTTGAATCATTTCTCAAGATTTACTGAATCTTTTGAGAAGTTTAACTTGGAGAAGGTGCACAATCTATAGGCAACACCTTGTACAAAGTTTCATCAGAAACTTTACACATTTGATTAGTCAATGAGTGAGTTATGTGCAGCCATCCAACTTATTGTCAACAGCCAACATATAAAATACATCATTGCTTTTAGCCATGGCCATTGGCTAAATACCTTGATGCAAAAAAATGAATGTACCTAAAAATATTGAATAGAACTATCCTATTGAGTTCTATTAAACATGTAGCAGACTTTGAGATGCTTATACTGGTGAACTGAAACTTGTATATATCTTTGGCACAAAAAGAGGAAATAGCATGCACAAGCGCTACGATAGTGCATTTGGAGGCTAAAATGAGCTTAAATCGTAATTTCGGCACCACAAAATGAAGCCATTTTGAGGTTCTAATCAGCTTAAGTATGCTCACCAAATTTTGTGCGATTCTGAGATTGTGACTGGAGGGGTGATGACGACACCCTAGATGAAGCGACGACCTACTCTGATACTAATTATTGGAGTTCGAGGTCTACCGAAGCACGCAAACAACACAAGGAAGAAAAAGAATCTTGGATCACAGCACACAATACTGAATGTATTACCACTAGGATGTACAAAGATGAGTGATCCATTAGGGCAATAGGCATATATATAAGCCGGGGGGAAAACCTCTAAAAGAGGGAAAAAAGTACCCCGATAGTCCTAGTGTGTTCACACACATCACTACCTAAATATATCAACAATTTTTAATGTCCAACTGATGTACATTCCAACCATGATGAGCTACAAGTGCACAAATGTTATGACTGGTAGTCATTCGGCATGTGGGTGCAAAGGTCTCATCAAAATCAATGCCTCTTTCCTGAGCGCAGCCTTTTGCAAAAAGCCTAGGCTTATACCTATCAATTGTTCCATCATGCTTATGTTTTAGCTTGTATACCCATTAAGTGCCAATGGCCTTTTTGCCTAGAGGCAAATCACATAAAGGACAAGTACCATTCTTCATAATAGCATAATATTTTGATTGCATGGTAGCCAAGTAATATTTTGAATTTTGTGCTTCATCAAAAGAAATAGGCTCGTTCTCATCCCAAAGACTAGAGGCATCCATAGCATAGCAATTTGATGCAAAAAAATCACTATGAGAGCTTAACGAGTAGGATATGATAGAGGTACATCTATTTTGCTATCTGAGAAAGTCCATGCGAGCCATTTAGGCATAGCAAACTAGCATAATTTAGATGACCAAACCATGCATGCCAAGGATTTGCATCTAACATAGCCTAAGAACCTTGAACTGCATGTGATGAATCATTCACAAATTTTGCATAATCTGTGAGCTTATAGAGCCCACGACATAAAATGCCACAAGCATTAATAACATTGCCATTTGACAGATTATGAATTGAACATCTATCATTAACAAATTTCACAACCACTCTGATCTTGACTAATGCTGAAATTGATAAGAAATTTCTCTTCATCCATGGCACAAACAAAGCATCTAACAATGTGAAAGAACTACCATCAGCAATATTCAAAATGATCTTACCAACTCCCATTACAAGATAAGAGGAGTTGTTAGCACATGTGATAGTATTCCTTGTAGGGCACGCTCAACTGAACTAAAGAAACTGCACTAAAAGGTAATATGTTTGGTTGCCCCACTGTTAAATTGCCAAACATTTGAGTCTACTATAGACATACATTGTTCATGAGAAGATGGTTCATAATTGCAAATAGTAGTAAATGCCCATTATTCATTCTACACAAGATTAGTAGACTCTATTTTAGGTGTAGAGGCCTCTGCAACAACCATTCTGACCTCCTTTTCCTTCCAGTTTTGGACAACCCTTTATGACACAATAATTTCCTTTACAGTATTTGCAAAAAAAATATGCTTTTCCATTTTCTTCTCTTCTTTGTCTTCCTTTTTGTATGTGCAAAATTAGGAGATTTCTGCTTGTTAATAAATGAGCTTCATTTACCTTTGCCCTTCTGACTAGCTAAGAAAGCTTGATCTGCTACATGATGGACCTGTTCTACATGGACTAATATTCTTGCAACAAAACTGAGACTAACTCTTCAAATGTTAAGGCATTTGGATTGCCTTTCATCATCAATTGAAGAGTAGAAGAAAAACTCTTATATGAATCAAGGAGACCATTCAGAACAGTCTACACAAGTGAACTGTCTAGCAAGAATTCATCAGCAAAAATCAACTACTCCTTCAAATCTTTGATCTTTGTCAAAATATTGTCCATAGAATTTCCTTCATTTGTATGCTTATTCTCTGATTGTTTTTAGAGTTAAGCAACATGAGCCTCATTTCTTACCTAGTACAAAGTGTTAAGTGAATCCCAAGCATCCTTTATTGTTTTGCAAGAGAGAATATGATGGATAATCGAATGTTTGATAGACAAGGCTATTAGTGCATGTGCCTTCGCATCTATGCCATCCCAACAAAGTTGCTCTATAGTAGATGTAGTAGGAATCGCAACACAAACAGGAACCTAAGATCATCATCTGTAAAACCATCTGCATCACCTTTAATAACTATATTTGTAGGTGTAGCATGTCATTTTTCAACACTCTACACAATATTCCATATTCATTTTGCGACCAATACATGATGCATCATGTATGCCCATAATAGGCAATTGGTAGCATCCAACTTGTCCTCAACATCTAACATAGGGAATACATCATTGCTTTCGAACATGGCCACTAACTAAAATACCATGTTGTAGAAAAATGAGTGTATCTCAAAAAGTTGAACAGAACTACCATGTCAAGCTCCACTAAACCTATAGTAGATCATGACTTTGGTCCATAGGGATCAGTTCATACCCACGTACGAGACGATAGAAACATACTAGCGAACCAAAAATTGTATATATGTTTGGCACAAAAGGATGAAATTGCCTGCACATGCACTATGATAGTGTGTTTAGAGGTCAAAATGAGCAGAGATTGAAATTTCAACACCACATAGAAAATCCATTTTAACTCTTAATCAGCTTGAGTATGCCCACCAAATTTTGTGCGATTCGGAGATTGACCGGAGGGGTGTTGATGATGCCCTAGATGAAGTGGCGACCTACTCTGATACCAATTTCTAGATAGTCATATATGGGTACATTTTGCAAGTTATGCAAATAAATGTAAATCTCAAGGTATCACATCAAAAAGTTTCAAAAGCATGAGTAGTTCACAGCACTTTCGAAGTAGCCCAAGTGTAGAGCAAGAACGAGTAGATGCATCGATGATAGTAGAGGATCATCAGTATATTTCTACTCAAGTCTCCCAATTTGTTTTTGAGAATAACCAAGATACCTGTACTCCATTTTCTCCAATTGCATCAAAAAAGAGTGGAGTTGATGAATGTAGTAAAAATGGTGGATCTAATACTTTGTCATCATGCTTTGTCTGTAATAAATCACAAAATACTATACATGTAGCTTTTGAAAAGCAAGATTGTCTCGAGCTTCATCTTAAATGGACTCAAGCATTCTTAACATGTGGGATTCCTTTCAATGTTATTCGTAATCCCATTTTCTAAGATGCTTTGATGTCAACTGCATGAAAAGGTTTCAACATGCCAGATTATAACAAAATGCGAACAGAGTATGTAAATAAAGTGAAAAAAGTACTGAAGCTATTTTAAAGTGAACAGTAATTGATTATGTACCCATGTATGGATGCACAATAGCATTGGATGGATGGACAAGTTGTCAAAAGAAACCATTGATTAATGTCATGGTTATATGTCCAAAAGGAAACATGTTTTTAGGAGCTATTGATACTTCTCTTAAAGAGAAAAGTTTGGCTTTTCTTGTAAAGGTATATGAACATGCTATATTGTGCGTGGGTGGTCCAAAGAATGTGACTGTGATAGTGATAGATAACGCCTCTAATTTTCGAAGTGTTGGAATTACAATTCAAAACAAGTATGAAGGTTACTTGGGTTCCATGTGGAGCTCATATATTAAATTTATTATTGAAAGATATAAGTAGATTATCTTTCATCAATTTTCATATTCGCTCTTCCGATCAAAATCTCCGAATAAAGCACTTCAGATTTTTTTTTGCCACACGATTTGCAACTGCTTACATTGTGCTTAGTGGATTATTAGAACTTAATCCAGCTCTTGTAGAAATGATTGCTGATCGAAGATGGGAGGCATGGCTAGAGAAGTATTCTTCTTATCAAGTTGCAACATCCAAATGTACGTGTCTAATACAATCAAAAAAATTTTACCATAATCTTGAAAAAATTATTGGTATCACTAAACCTTTTGTGGAACTTTTACGAATGGTTGATACTGATAAATTTGTGATTGGAAAAGTTTATTGGATTATGTCAGAAGCTATTCAAAAAGTAAAAGACTTTAATCAATTTTCATTACGAGAGAAAACACAGATTGTATCATTAGGAGAGAAGAGATGGACGCAAATGCATACTCATTTGCATGGAACAACATTTGTTTTGGATCCAACATTTCAACTCAATGGTCAAGCGTCAAACAAAGAAATCATGGCAAACTTCAAAACCACATGTCAGTTATTACTTCCAGGTACAGATGGTCGAGATGCATTCCACCAAAGAGTAGCATATGTAAATCGAGAAGGATCTTTTGGAGATCTATGGCATATTGAAGCGATTCAAAAGCATCCACCTCCTATTTGGTGGAAAGAGTATGGAGGTGAAGCAGTGGAGTTGCAACATATAGCTATGAGAGTGCTTTTAGTAGCAGCTTCAAGTCGTAGTTGTGAACGTAATCGGAGGGCCTATGATTTTCTTCATTCAAAACAAAGAAATCGCTTAAGTGTATCACGTGCTAATGATTTGGTATATGTGTTTTGTAATATGCATTTTTTATATGCCCCAACCAAGATAGCTTCTATAGTAGCACAACAAACTTTTGGAGAATTTCAAACTCATGAAAGTTTAACAAATGATTCATGGAGTGATCATGATTTAGATGTAGATCATAATGATGGTTCAGACATGGAAGAAATAGATGACTTGGTACCTGTCATAGATGATGATATTCAAAATGAGGAAAATGATGTACTATGAATACTATGATTATATTCAATTGCAAAATTGAATACAAGTCATGTCTTTGATTACAAAAAAAGCTTACCTACTCAGTGTTTTAGTGATTCAATAACTCATCGCTAGTAAATCGATCAAAAGATGATGATGCCTCTGAGAGTCTTCCATATTTGCTCTCATAAGCATCCAAAGAAATTTGTAAATTTTTCACTTGATTTTCTAGATCATCGATCCTCTTTTGTTGATCATCAATTGTTCTTTGTAATGCAGGAATTGTTAATCCTTCATTGTATAATTCTGCCCCTTGTGACGACAAATCATGTATAAGATTATGTTCTTCAGGTAGCAAAATGTAGGGCCGCTTTCGAGGAAGAGAGCCTTTGTTTCCTTGATTACAAAATTTGAATTGATTTTCAGGATGACCCAAACCGATACCTGCATTCTTCGGACAATCATCCCAATCTACACGTCGATGAAGAATATCCTGTACAAAAATGTTTTGAATGAAATATAATGCTATTTGATTATTATTTGGTAATGATCTCTCAACTTGCACAAAGCATCAAAGTAGCATTTCTACTAATCCTTTATGTTGTAAGTCTGAAAGCTTTAAGGGTGTTGTTTCTTTTGCCCTTCCTATAACCCAAAAGAGAACATCACGAACAAAATAATTTGGATATAGCTTTTTTACTTCTGTCATTGATAATGCTTCTCCTTCTAATCCCTCTGGCTCTAAATCTGGATGGAATAAAAATGATAATCCTAATTGTGCAAATTGAGCATTTTGCTGAGATAAAATCCTTTGAGATTTAGTATGATCAAGATCATCATTCACATCTGGCATTCTTGCCATGTTTTACTTCTGCAAAATAAAAACACTAATTTTATCTCAAGAGAATTCAAATGAATCCACAATATTTAATTCATATATGTTAAATGAATCCACAACATTTAATCCATATAACTCAAATGATGCCACAACATTTACTCCACTTAATACAAATGATTACATTTTATTTCATCCACTTAACTCAAATGTAAACACTTCGTTTATTCCACATAATTCAAATGAATCGACAAGATTTAATTCACATATGTCAAATGGATCCACAACATTTAATCCACATCCCTCAAATGATAGCACTTCATTTACTCCACATAATTCAAATAAATCCACATTATTTAATCCATATATTATAAATTATTACACTTTATTTCATCCACTTAACTCAAATGATACCACAACATTTACTCCACTTAATACAAATGATTACACTTCATTTCATCCACTTAACTCAAATGGTATCACAACATTTACTCCACTTAATACAAATGATTACACTTCATTTCATCCGCTTAACTCAAATGGTACCACAACATTTACTCCACTTAATACAAATGATTACACTTCATTTCATCCACTTAACTCAAATGTAAACACTTCGTTTATTCCACATAATTCAAATGAATCCACAAGATTTAATTCACATTTGTTAAATGAATCCACAACATTTAATCCACATAACTCAAATGATAGCACTTCATTTACTCCACATAATTCACTTAACTCAAATGTAAACACTTCCTTTGATCCAGATAATTCAAATGAATACATATCATTTTCAATATGGTAATAATCCATCTATCATGGATATCTTTAAACCATATTGAGTTAGATGCAAGAATACTCTAAGCAGTTCATGTGCGTCTACTCTTTTTGATACATCTTTGTCAGAAGCTAATTCTAAAACATACTTGAACTTGTAAATCCCATTCTTATCAATGGGATAACTATTGAAATTTATATATTTTAGGAGTTGTAACAGGAGTGTCAAAACTGTAAATATCTCCTGACTCTTATTAAAAGGTGGAGGACTAGTGGATATGCATTCGGGTGCAATCCACTAGTACTTTCGAATCCACTCATTTCTAGTAGACATTTCTAGATTAGGTAGCTTCGGAAAACTTTTTTTGGTTGGTAAATATGTCACTCTACCAAAATCACATAATCTGATGTAAGTTTGTTGATCTTCAAAATGAAACAAGATGTTGCCTAGATGGAGATCGTTATGGGATATATTACAAGTATGTAAAAATGATATTGTTCGTAATAGGCCGTTGATCAGCTTCCAAATATTTGTTTTCACGGTTGTTATATCTCCTTTTGTGTCCTTCACACCTCTGCTTTGTGGTATGTTTAGGTATTCCTTCTTCATTCTTTCTAGCCACATGTCCAATGTAACACCATTCCAAAATTTGAAAATGAGGCACGGACTTGCTATGGTGTCTAGCCAAACCAAGTGGACTAATAATTCCACTATGCATAATAGATAACAATGTGGCTTCATTGATGGCTTCATTTTCTCATGTTTGTATGTCAGCACCATGTACTTTGAATAGCTTGGCCACAAACACTTCATTGCTGAATCTCATAGCAGGTTGGGGCCTTGGTGTTTAGTTTATTTTTAGAAGGATGAACATAAATTTAAAATAAAAAACATCAAAAAAAGTAAAGCTTTCCTCGAGGTCGTTTTCGTCTTTGAATTTTGTTAAATCTTTTAAATACTGCTCCGATTTTGTAAGAAGAACGGATTTGGTATAAAGGGTGGTGTGTGGTTTTCAATAAAGGAGCATTGAAGAAGTATTTGGTAAGATCATTTAAGTTCTTTGCTTCGTGAATTTTGGATAAGGTCAAAGAAGAAGAAGAAAACAAAAGAAAGAAAAAAGAAGAATAAAAGAAAGTTTTTAAAAAAAGTAAAGAGACAAGATAGAAAAGTAGTTTGGGTTTTCGATGGGTCAGCGTGTGTTAGTGAGCTTAACGTTGTTTGATGAAAAATTTGCTCCATTGATCATTTTCTTTGTGGGGGTGTTGAGAGGGGATCTCAGATGGATCTTTCAAGGGCTCTACTGCTCTTGCAAGATTTGGTGGCGGATGTGCCCTCATAGGTCATCACCAGTATGGGCCAGTCTCAAATGGATAAGCCTTCTAGTGCCTTTCAGGAACTCTTTGGATGCAAACCCTCATTTGGTGCCCTGCCTCAAGAATTCATCTTGGCAAAGCAGGAAGATTTAATGATGGTTTTTCTCATAGGGAAGATGTTTGAACCTAAACCACCACCCGAAATCCTTTGACAATGGTTCTAGAAGGAGTGGTTTTTGTGTGGCTTAATTCTTAGCAAGCTTTAGTTTCTTCTTGTGAACCATATCCTCTTGGTTTTTGAAAATGAAGATGTTGGAGGAGGTTGTGGATATTCTTCAAAGATGAAGTGGTATTGCTTAATCCTGCTTCACTCGCTAAGAATGATTGCTAGAGAGTGTAGTGGGCCTCTTTAGCTAGCTAATGATCATAAATAATCATATATGTTGCTTGGAACATGATCCACTGATCAATGGATCAAAACAAACAGGTAGGAGTTGATGAAAGATCAAGAAACTTGCTATTTTTGTTCCTACACCTGTCCAATGTTTTGAAAAGTTCTTTGAGCTTAGCAACAGTTGTCTTAGTTCCTTTTGGGAAACTCTAATTAGCTTAGTAAGCTATCAATCGTGAGTGATTTCATAAAAAATGATGGACTACACACAGAGAAAGATGTTTAGCAAATAACAAGACCATCTCGATAATTTTGGGATTCAACAGTCAACAGACCAATGAGTAAAGATGTGTTAATATCTCATGATTCAGAGAAGAAATGCTAATGAAATTTTGTACACACATACTAGACAGTAGGTTGAATCTACCATGCTTTAAGTCATGACAAATGATCAATCATGCACTGAGAACAAGCTATGAGAAGATCGCTATTCTGATGGAGTTATAACAAAGAAGTGAAATGAGAATATAATGATCATATATGTATTAAATCATATACAAATACAGTGTCATTGGCAATCATACATTTCTCAATGTGTGAGAGGTGAATAAGCTATGAGATAAGCTTTCACTTCACAATGAATCTCTTCAAAATGATCTCATGGGCTCGAGATTGCATGCAGGTTATTTGATTCTCTTCTTATAGTTATACTTGGAGCCAAAGTTTGAATTCAAATTCAAAAATCTACTTTAAATTGAATTGTAAAGTATAGGATAGATTCTCTCATCATTCAATAACTAAATGAGTCATGATTTTAGTGCTTCCTAACTCCATGTGGATGTGAATCACTTTTACAAAGGCAAATGTGAAAGATTTTACAAGAGGTTGATCATATGAAGCCTTGTATAAGTTATGTCAATAAATCAAGTATGACCTAATTAACCAAGTATGTGGGCTTGGTTTTAATTGCACCAACAGCTCCCCCTCAAGCCTAACATGCTTGGTCTTTAATGGTATTTCACTTCAATGTGCTTAGTCCTTGCATGATATACAGGATTAGCAGCCAAATGAAGTGAACTAGTGTTGTCTCCAAAGATTATTGGAGTGTAAGAGTGTATCTCCAAATCTGCATATAGTTGCTTAAGCCAAATAGCTTCTTGAGTTGTGTTTGCCAAAGCTCCATATTTTGCTTCTATGGAAGATAAAGCCACAATTGGTTGCTTCTTAGATGACCATGATATAAGCTTTGAACCTGCAAAGGATAGGTACCCTGAAGTGCTCCTCCTATCATCCTTGGAGCTAGCCCAATCTACATCAAAATACATCTTTATATCTAGGTTAAAAGTGGAGGGATAGAACAACCCTTCATTCATTGTACCCTTTAGATACTTAAGCACCCTTTTTGTAGCTTCCATATGAGGCTTTGTTGGTGCCTGCATAAACTGACTCAATGTACTTACTCCATGAGCAATGTCTACTCTTGTTAGAGTAGCATAATTGAGACCTCCCACAAGCTGTTGACAACGTGTCACATCATCAAGTAGTTCTCCTTCATGAGAACTCGGCTTATGGTTGAGTTCCATAGGAGTACCTGCAATTTTAGTGTTCTCCATCTTGAACTTTACCAACATATCATGTATATACTTCATTTGAGTAATAAATATACCAGAATCTTTGTACACAAGCTTTGATCCAAGAAAGTAGGTTAATAAACAAAGATCATTGATTTTAAACTATTCCATTAGTTGAGCCTTAACCTGTTTGATGCAATTAGCATCATTTCTTGTAATGATGATATCATCCACATAGACACATAAGTAGATAACTTCTGATTTGTTCTTCTTAACAAATAAAGAAGAATCTACCTTGCTAGCCACAAAGCCTTGGTCCTGCAAATAAGTAACAAGCCAATGGTTCCAAGCTCTAGGAGCTTGCTTGAGACCATAGAGTGCCTTCTGTAGCTTGCATGCATAACATATTTTATCTTCATCTTCAAAACTTGGTGGTTGTGCCATATACACTTCTTCTTATATCCATCCATTTAAGAATGCATTCTTGATATCTAACTGATATAGATTCCAATTTTTAGAAGCAGCAACACTTACCAAAACTCTAATTGTTGGCGTCTTTGCCACATGTGAAAAGGTTTCTTCATAGTCCACTTCATGAGTTTGGGAAAATCCCTTTGCCACTAGCCTTGCCTTATATGTATTTATAGAGCCATCTGAGTTCCTTTTGATTTTGTATATCCACCTAGATTCAATTACTTTAATGTCTAGCTTCTTGGGAACTAAGTCCCAAGTATGGTTTTCCTAGAGTGCATCTACTTCTTCCTGCATGGCTTCTCTCCATTCTTTCTTCCTCCTAGCCTCTTCAAATGAAGAAGGCTCTTTTTTCATAGATTCTTTAGTGATATACACAGAATGTGTGGTGACTAATGATGTATCATAGCCATACCTTATGGGTTTTTTACTCTCCCTTTGAGATCTCATGAGTGCTTGTTTTGAAGACTCTGGTATGTCTTCTAATTGCTTGATTTTGATCTTGCCTCTTGACTTCCAAGCCTTGAAGTCAATTTTCTCTTCTCTAAGTTGGTTTCCTTTGATAATTGTTGATCTTCTTGAGTGAGGATTGGAAAATCATTTTCCAAGTCATATGGTAACTTGTCTTTCCTGCAATCAACTTCAAACCATCAATTATTTTTATTAAATTCCTACTAACTATAAATGCTTTGTTTGGGATTGTACAATATATATCCCTTCTGGTTTTGATCATACCCAATGAATATATTTTTTTCAACTTTAGGGTCAAGCTTCCCTCTAATTTGTGAGGGGATGTGTGCATAAGCACTGCACCCAAATATTTTTCAATGGTCCAATGAGGGTCTCGTGCCATTCCATGCTTCAGAGGGTGTCATACCATCCAAGGCTTTGGGTGGGAGCCTATTGACCAAGTAGGTGGCTGTGGAAATAGCCTCTACCCATGGGTAATTAGGTAGCTTCTTCTCATTCAACATAGACCTAGCAAGTTCAACAATTACCCCGTTCCTTCTCTCTGCCACTCCATTCAATTCAGGGGTATATCTTGTTGTTACTTCCCTCTTTATGCCTCTGTCCTATAGAAATGAATCAAATTCATGTGAGAAATACTCACTACCTCCATCAAATCTGATCCTCTTCAAGCTCCTTCCTATTTGGTTTTCAACTAGTGTCAGGTACTTTTTGAAACATGTAAATACTTCATCCTTATGCTTCATGAAATAAAGGAGTGTCCATCTACTATAATCATCAATAAATGAAACATAGTACCTTGAACCTGAGATTGATGGATCTTTGCTAGGACCCCACACATGAGTGTGTATAAGCTCCAAATAGTCTTCATGAATGTATCCCTTCCTATTGAATGGTTGCCTATGAGCTTTGCTAAATTGACATGCCCCACATTTGTATATCATATATTGCTTGGTCACATTGGGAATGCCAAGCACACTTTGATCCCTGCATATTTGCTTCAGAGTTCTTTCTCCTATGTGTCCTAGCCTTTTGTGCCATATTTCTAACTAAGATAGGGTTTGATATCTATAATTGAATAGTGCTATGTTCCTTGTGTCTTCAATCTCAAATGTAAATAATCTACTAGACCTCACCTTTAGCAATCCTTTTGAAGCCTTGTTGAGGGTCTTCCACATATGCTCCATGCTTAGTGAATCTGACATGTAAGCCTTTCTCAACAATCTGCCCAACACTAATTAGGTTTTTCGTTATAGTTGGCACATACAAAACTTTACTCAAAAGGTTCATGCTACCATCAGATGCCTTGACATTTCCAATTTGCTTGACTGAGTGTTTAGTATCATCACTTTTTTGTACTTCATGCTTCCCTTTGGGTTCTTCAAGGTGAGATAATAAAGCTATATTTCTAGCCACATGATTGGAACAACCTGAGTCAGTATAAAAAACATGCTCATCATATTTACCTTGCTTGGATGTCATATTCATAATGAGTAGTGAATCTTATTGGTCTTCTGTATAATTGTACTCTCGTCTTCCTCTGAAACCTCCTTGATAATTGTTTTTGTTGTAACCTTGATTGTATTTATGGTTGTAGTTGCCTCCTCCATTGTTGTACCTACCTCTGGATTGTCCATAGTTACCTCTATGGAAGCCTCTTCCTCTTTGATTCCTTGTATTCTTGAAGCATTCTTCTATGGTGTGGTTGGTAAGACCACAAATGTTGCAAGGTGAATTGTTGTAGGGTCTCCCCCTACCCTGCTTTCCTCCTCTGCCCCTTCCTCTAGCACATATTCCTCTTCCTACATAATTAGCTTGAGAGGTACTAGACTCTTCTTCATTCTTCTTGTTTTTACCTTTATCCTTAGCTTTATTCTTATCTATATAAAGGGCAGAAGATTGGTTACCTCTAGAGTTGTCACCATTCTTATTGAGCTTTGCCTCATGGGTGAAGATTTACCCCATCAAAGTGTTGAGGTGAGGTATTCGCATATCCATGTAGAGGTCCATTACCTCTCCAATGCTTTCAAGCTATTCAGCCATAATCAGCCACTCCTTGCTTAGGTTGTTTCTTTAGAGTTGTAAATTCCATCCATAATTGATTCTTCGTAGCTCTTGTATTTGATGAGAAATATGATGAGAGTATTTCCCAAGTCTCTTGGGAGGTCTTACAATTCCTAATGTGTGGTAACAAGAGTTTAGTAGATAAGACCTCGCAAGAGAATCCTTTGCACACCATGTGGTCAACCTTTCTTGCTCTTCCCTTGTAGGTTGATCCTTGAAGGTAGGCTTGCATCCTTAGTGACCATGCTGAGTAGTTATTTCTATCCAATTTTTCAATGAAGGATGGAAATCCATCTCCCATCTTGATTGTTGTTGCTCTGATACCACTATTGGAGGAGATGGTGGATATTCTTCAGAGATGAAGTGGTATTGATTAATCCTACTTCACAGCTGCTAAGAATGATTGTTGAAGATGTAGTGGGGATCTTTATCTAGCTAATGATCATAAATAATCATATATGTTGCTTGGAACATGATCCACTAATCAATGGATCAAAACAGATAGGTAGGAGTTGATCCAAGATCAAGAAACTTGCTATTTTTGTTCCTACACATGTTCAATGTTTTGAACAGTTCTTTGAGCATAGTAGCAATTGGCTTAATTCATTCCAGAAAACTCTAGTTACCTTAGTAAGCTATCAATAATGAGTGATTTCATCAAAAGTTATGGACTACACATAGAGAAAGATGTTTAGCAAATCATAATACCATCCCGACAATTTCGAGGTTCAACTGTCAACCAACCAATGAGCAAAGATGTGTTAATATCTCACAATTCAGAGAAGAAATGCTAATGAAACTTTGTACACATGTACTAGACAATATATGAATCTACCGTGCTTTAAATCATGACAAATGATCAATCATGCATTGAGAACAAGCTCTGAGAAGATCGCTGTTTTGATGGAGTTATAACAGAGAAGTGAAATGAGAATGTAACTATCATATATGTATTAAATCATAATGTCATTGGCAATCATACATTGCTCAATGTGTGAGAGGTGAATAAAATATGAGATAAGCTTTCACGTCACAATGAATCTCTTCAAAATGATCTCATGGGCTCAAGATTACATGCGGGTCATTTGATCCTCTTCTTATAGTTGTACTTGGAGCCAAAGTTTGAATTCAAATTCAAAGATCTACCTAAAAGTGAATCCGAAAGTATAGATAGAATCTCTCATCACTCAAAAACTAAATGAGTCATGATTTTAGAGCTTCCTTTACAAAGGTAAATGTGAACCACCTTTACAAAGATAAATGTGAAAGATTTTACAAGAGGTTGATCATATGAAACCTTGTATAAGTTATATCAATAAATCAAGTATGAGCTAATTAACCAAGTATGTGTTCTTGGTTTTAATTGCACCAATAGAAGAAATGGCTTTCCAAGCTCTATAGGTTGGCGCATGGCAAGTATGGTGTAAAAATTTGTGCCTCTTGAAGTGGTTTCCTAAATTCATTCCAAAAAATTCCAAACCAACACGCTTTCCACTATGGGTGGAGCTACCTAATCTTCCCTTCTTTCTATATGGATTTATCAAGGAAATCATTAAGCCCATTGGTTGCCCTTTGGCTTGTAGGGAAGATGTCGATGGACTCATTTACGAAGGTGCATTGACTCCTTCAACACTAGATGGCACCCTTAGATTTGCATAGAAAAATCAGCATTGAAATCAATGAAGAAAAGCCCCTATAAGAAGAATTAATCTTCAAAAAACTTCCTAATGCCTCTTTCCAGTGTAGAACCCTCAGCCATAGAATCAAAGAATGCCCTCTAAGACAAAAGAAGTAGAGATCAAAGCAAGATACAGGTTGACAAAGTCTTGTTGATGAGAATGACTGAAGGGAATAATTTTGAATAACCTTCTTCAAACTTTGAGCAAGTTAAAAATATGTGACCTAAGGATCTTAATGAGGGGTCCTTCACAATAGTTAGACATAGAAGAAATCGACATCACAAAATCTGCTCTCGATAAATTCCTTCTAAGTTGGTCTGTGAAGCAAAATTCTACCACATCTTAGAAAGGGAAGTCAACTAACTAGACTACCAAAAGGAATTGAACCAACATCTCAGTAAGGAAGAAAACAATGAGTCTAATTCCACAACCAAGAAAGATAAACTAGAAGTTCCCAATGTAGAAGATAACCCTGATAGTGAAATTTTGATAATCGGATCGATGTTTCCCAATCAAGTAGCAGACTCCTTTGCGGATGTGGTTTGACACAAGGGAAAGCAGCCGATGAGCTTCCCTTGGAAGATCCCCCTCAAAGGATGATTCGTGGGCCAAGAGCCATCTTCCTCAAAAACAAAATATGAAACAAGAGGGATAAGTACCACACTCAAAAAGATATTAGCCCTCCCAAATGATTATTGTCTCATTTAACACTAGGGTTCTAACAAACCCTTTAAGAGCAAAAATTATTGCAGAATGGCTTCACGTAAAAAATATTAACCCAAACTTCATTTGCTATAGGAGATCATGATTGATGGTGAGGACCTTCAAAAAAGATTTAAGAGTATTTCATTGTCTCATCCATTGATCTCCACATGGCACCTTTAAAGGGTAAGCAATGGTGTGGCCCAAGTTAGGACTCCTTGGTTTGGATAATGATAGATTGTAACCATCGGTGGATAGAGGCTTTTTTTAGAAACGCTCTCCATTTTAGTATTGTTTCAGTGTACAGACCAAATCAAGACACAGAGAGATTGGATACATGGCTGGACTTGGACTCCCTTCCTATGGACAAATCATTGATGGCCACGTGAAATTTTGGTACCAAGCCAAGCTCCACCACGATTTGTTGGAAGGTAAAGATGCTCATGGTTTCTCTTGTTTGAACCCCTAGTCGAGAACAAAATTCTGGAAAGCTAAACTTGATAGATTCTATTTATCACAAAATATCCTCGAATCTCTTGGCTCCCCTTCTTACGCTCAATGCAAAGACCTTGATGTCTTTGATCATTATCTTGTTGTTATAGCCTTTAAGCCACAAGGGAGACACAAGAAAGATCCTTGATTCCATAAGAATTCTTCGATGATCTCCCTACCATCACTCCAACCAAATGATTGCTTTGACCCAGATTGAGACTTTTGATACCTATGAATCACTAGTTGTGTAGGAAGATGACGGTCAAACAATCCCAACTTCTACTTACCAAGGCTTAAAGAGAGATCCAAAATATTCGATGCACATGAAGAGAAAAGATGTATCATAGGCTTTGATGTCATGAAGTAGAAGTGAACAAAGGTAAGGTTCAACCACAGGTCAGATTCCTGAAAATCAAAAGCAAACTCATATATGAAGAAGAGATCCAAAGAAAGTATCTACAAATATACTTTAAAGAATGGTGGGTAGGAAAGTAGATAAACTGGCAAAAGAAATGTGCAAACTCTTGAAGAAAAAGCAACACAAGGAAGAGATTCCATACATGATTGACAACAAGGAAGTGGAATGCAATTCAACTGATGAGAAAATGGAATTTATTGTTAGGCAATTCACTCATCTTTTGGGAACATCCAGTTTGTTGTCTTCTCAAAGGCATGATAGCATGGCTTCTATCTCCAACATCAAGACCAAGAAAAAGTTGTATAATTTGTGTTGCCTTCTTGAGTCCACCATCTCAGATATTGAGATTGGGGAGGTTATTGACCCTTATCCCAATGGAAAGGTCAAGGTTTGGATGGTCTAACTAACAAATTCTAAGAATGTGTTGGTGAGACCATTGCGTATGGTTTGGTAGAAAGCATCACAATTTGGTGCTTTGCCTAACTTTCTCAACAAAGGTGTAATAAAATCAATTCACAAAAAAGATAGGAAAAACATATTGAAAAATGGAGGCCGATCACGATTCTATAAATTGGCTATAAGATCTTCATGAAGGTCAATTCTAATCGGATTGCAGATCATCTTTGATATTGGATCAATGAGGATCAAAAGGGATTCACTAAGGGTCAAGCATTCCTAGAGGCCATTATCGGCATGTGGGAAGGCCTAGATTTTGCTAAAAAGTCATCCCAAGATGTTCTTTTCATCAAGATTGGTTTTGACAAGATCTATGATCGCCTGGAAAGGGACTTCATTCTAGAGTCCTTGAAGGATCAGAGTGCGGGCCTAGATTCATCAAGATGATCTCTAAACTATTAGAGAACACAGATACACATATTAACATCAACATCTAACTCTCATGTGTTATTAGATTAAAGTGATCTATTAGACAGGGTTATCCCCTAGATCCTCTTTTGTTTGCTATTGCCATTGACAACCTAAGCTACCTAGTTGACCATCAAGCTTAGCTTGGGAAGATCCAGGGGTTGTTACTTCCCCACAAAAAGAATCTGATGTTATTGAGACTCTTCATAGATGATACAAATGCTTTTGTACAAAATGAGAGCAACAACATTGCAAACTTCTAGCAATGGCTTTGCCTTTTGCATTGCCTCCGACTCTAGGATAAACCGCTATAAGACTACTTTCAAGGCCACAGCAAGGCCCACCATGCAATTCTTGATCAATCAGGGTGGTTCAGTGTTCACTTGTGGACAAATATTCAAGTTGTTGGGAATATTAATAAATTTTGATTTTTCTCTTTGACATAAATGGAATTGGGTTCTCACCAAAATTGAACATAAATTTACCTACTAGAAAGAGAATTGACAAGTCATAAGAGGAATTCCTAGCATTCAACATATCAATCACCACAAGAGTGTAGCTTAGGGGCAAGAGCTATGTCGGTTAAGCAAGCTTTGGGGGGGACAAACTAGGATGGGTATGACCTCTGGGGAAGTAGCGAGAACCTTTATCTTCCTTAATCCTTGAGGTCCTCCCTCGCACATAGCAAACATTTCCAACGGTGACTTCAATGACCCAGATGACAAGGTATGCCAAGGTATATGCCTTGGTTGTTTCTTTATCTATAAGCCTTGGAGAGAGGCTTGGGTGGATGGGCTGGTAATGAGTGAACTTGCACAAACATAGATCCCCACAAGAAATACACTATCTCCACCCTATTCAACCATAAAATGAGTTATGAGATCATGTATATACATACAAAATATAGTCAAAGACTAAGGGAAACTTTGTTAAGAAATTGGATGAGGTGAGTACTTGCTACATCAATGGCAATTGTGAAGGAAATTTTTGGAATGATGGTGGATATAACATCCATGGTGTCAAGCATTTGGAAAAACTTAAATGCCTCCAACACATCTATGTTCACTTATCTATGTTCACTCGTACATCCACATATAGTTTATTCATTACATTCAAGAAATTAGACTCTAGAAAAAAAATCATAATGGTGGATGTGCTATGAGATTCTCCCTTATATTACAATTTCATCTTATTCTTCTTCTCATTCCTTCATTGTGTTATCTCTCTGTGAGCCTTTTTTCTATGGTTGCATTTAGATGCTTTGGCACATTAAATTTGGTGTCCAATTTTCCATTGCAAAGAACATATTGGGCATTATAGCATGCCTAATATCCTCCACAACTAGTATCAAAGTTTGCACATTACTCCAAAAAGAGTTATAGTGATTTAAGTGACTTGGAATAGTCTAGGATTTTATAGAATTGGGTGGAAATAGACAACGATGATGAAGGTGTTGGAAAAGTCAAGCTTGCTAGATCATGCCTTTATAAACTATGAATGTCTGTAGTAATTTGCATGAGAAAATTGAGATTATGACTCAATTGGAGTTCAATTTTGTCTAATGCTACTAGTTGTATTGCATAGAGAGCAAAGATTAGCTTTTGGAATGCACAAAAAAGACCAAGAAAAATCTAAAAGTTTGATGCTTGGAGCTTCTCCCAGTGGAAGAATAAATTTTGAGTTGTTCTTGTCCAAAGAGGATAGTAAAGAGAGTAAAGAATTTGATCAAAATCTTGATTACATGGACAATCTCAAGTGGGAGAATTGGCACTGATAACCAAATCCTGATTGGGGCATTTCTAGTTGATTTTCCATTCTCCTTTACAACATAATTGTTGGATTTTGGAGCTTCATTCCATATGAGACCTCATCACAATGGATTGTTACACATGAAATAAAGTTATAAGGCATGGTTTGCCTTGGGAATGCACATCATTTGGATATAGTCAAAATATGAGATGTTGAGCTCAAGTTTGTGGATGGAACACAGTTTTGAATGATTTTTTTTTACACATTTCTAACCTTACATGGATCTTAGTGTCAGTTGGCCAATTAGACAACCATGAAGTGTTCTAGAAACAATCATTCCATATCAAAAGAGAGAGCGTGGTGATTGGAAAGAAGAATAAAGATCAATCGATGAAATACCTTTATGTGGAATAAAGGAATCACCTACTAGCATCTACTAGCTAGCCATGATTGGTATTATGGCATGGTAGAGTCAAACATATGCTTATCTTATGCCCAAAATTTCAAAATAAGTGCATTCCATTTTAGTGTACTCCTACTACATTGACAAGAAAAACACATCCCAAGCCATTTTCACTAATAGACAAGAAAAAATGCATTTTTCATGGTTTCTCTTAGTGAAGCGCACCTAAGAAATTTATTAAACACATATCCATGCCTTGCCAAAGGGGTTTTCAATGCAAAATGCCCAGCCAACATCCTAAAGGTAAATATTTTCATATGGAATGTTAGTTCCAATGACCATAAAAACTGAATATCTCTCCATCCACCAATTTATTCCTTTTAAAATATTCTATCTATCATTGCTTTGATTGGACATTTGTCTTGATTGAGTGTACGCCTTGAAAATAATTGAACTCTACCTCCCCACCATCATGTATGCTTAGTGAATAACAAATCCTTCCATCTAGAGTAAGCATCATTAGAAAGTGGCACGGAAATCTGTAATTGCAACCATGAGAAAGCACCATTGTGCAGGATATGTGAATTCCAACTTATGATTCTCCAATATCCAAGCAAAATGCAAGATCTCTAGCAAGGATTCATAACAATCATGAATGAATGTGATGTCCTTAATGTTGGATCACCAAGAAGGCTCCTAGTTTGAGGTCCAAAGAAGGATGCAAAAGGAATGAACAATATGGAAGAAGCAAGACAGATAGGTTTCCCTTAAACTTTTTTTGTCCATTACAAACAAAGTGTATAGGCATGTCTTTCAAGTTCGCAATAGGTATGTTCAATATAGTACTTGAGGACATGGATGGAGCATAAAGGAAGAACTTATTCCATATATCCAACTCCCATTTCCTTTAAAAATATGTGCATAATCAACAAAAGCCCAAAAGATGTCATACCACAATGGGTTAGATTCACATAATCGAAGCAAGAATGTCACTTTATGTGCCTAAGTGTTCTTTTGCAAATGTAATAGCCCTAGCCCATTGATGTAAGTATTAATAACTCAAAATTCTAATGAAAAATGTATATCTAAGTGTTGATTGCCAAACACCCAAATCAACAGGCTCAAAGAACTTAGTGTCAACATCAGATTGTAAATCATCAACGTGGAATCACATATATTTAAAGAAGCACCATGTTATAGATGACACTTGAAAATTTCACTTCTTTGACAAGGTATTGCTCATAAAGTGAGATCTTCAAGATAAAGAACTAAAACCCATTATAACTTGGTTCATTTTGTTGGAATTCGAAGTCTACAGAAGCATGCAAACACCACAAAGAACAAGAAGAAGCTTGGAGCACAACACATAATATTGAATGTATTACCAAGAGAATGTACAAAGATAAGTAACATGTTAGGGCTATAGGCATATATACAAGCCGGGAGAAAAAAACTCCTAAAGAGGGAAAAAAGTGCCCCGAGATTCCTAGTGTGTTCACACACATCATCACCAAAATATATCAACAAATCTGCCTTGGAATGATGCAGTGAACGAGGAGCTGGCACTCATGTATAAGGAAGTGCCAAGCTATGTGGAATCAATCCACAAAAGTAAGTAAGCCCAAATCTTTGTGGAAAGCTTTAAACTTCTCACTAGGCAGAGCCTTTGTAAAAAGGTATGCAATGTTCTCCTGTGTGGGCATGTATGCCAAACTAATCTCTCTAGCAGAGAACCTCTGCCTGACATAACGATAGTGCACCTCAATGTAATTAGTGCAAGCATGGAACACAGGGTTCCTCGCAATTGCAAATGGGCTTTGACTGTTAGTGAAGATGGTGGTGACAAAAAATTGACCAACACCCAAATCAACCATAAGGTGTCTAAGCCACACACACTCAATAGTCGTTGTGAAAGCTACCCTATACCCAGCCTCACAACTAGAAGTGGACACAGCAGTTTGCTTCTTGCTCAACCAATATATGCATGTGCTACCAAGCATGAAGTGGAAACCACTCGTGGACACATGAGTGTCATAGCAACCAGCCCAATCAGAGTCAAAAAAAGCATGTAAATCTGGTGGTAGTGATCCCCCCTTGGGATAAAACAATCCAAGTAGTCGAGTACCACTCAAGTAGCAAAAGGTGTGCTTAACCACCTGCCAATGCTTGGCACTTGGGCAATGCATAAATTTTCTCATCCGTGAGATAGCAAATTGAATATCTGGCCAACTAATGCATAAGTAAATCAAGCATCCAACAACATGTTGATAGAGAACAACATCAAATGCATCCCCAACATCATGAAGACTCAACCATAAACTTATCTACATAGGATTTGCAATAGGTTTGTAGTCTTCAAGCCCATAACATGTTGGAGTTAGACGTCTGTGGAAGCATGCGAATAGCACAAGGAAGAAGGAGAAGCTTGGAGCACAACACACATTAGAGTTATAGGCATATATACAAGCTGGGAGGGAAAAACCTCCTAAAGAGGAAAAAAAGTGCCCTGGCAGTTCTAGTGTGTTCACACACATCACTACCTAAATATATCAACAAATCCCCTGTGGGAATGATGCGGTGAACAAGGAGCTCGCACTCATGTATAAGGAAGTGCCAAGTTATGTGGAATCAATCCACAAAAGGAAGTAAGCCCAAAGTTTTACGGAAAGCTTCAAACCTCTCCCGAGGCAGAGCCTTTGTGGAAAGGTCTTCAATGTTCTCCTTCGTGGGCACATATGCCAAGCTGATCTCTCTAGCAGAGAACCTCTCCCTAACATAATGATAATGCACCTTAATGTGCTTAGTGCGAGCATGGAACATAGGGTTCCTCGCAACTACCAATGTGCTGACTGTGAGTGAAGATGGTGGTGGTAGAGGGCTGACCAAGACCCAAATCAGCCATAAGGGCATCAGAGGCTAAAACGAGCTCATATCACGATTTCAACACCACACAGAACTCCTAATCACCCTGATATGCATAGCAAGTTTCGTGCGATTCTGAGACTGTGATCGGAGAGGTGTAGACAATGCTCTAGATGAAATGACGACCTGCTCTGATACCAATTGTTGGAGTTAGACGTCTACAAAAGCACGCAAACAGCACAAGGAAGAGGGAAAAGCTTGGAGCACAACACACAACACTAAATGTACTACCACTAGAATGTACAAAGATAAGTAACCCATTAGGGCTATAGGCGTATATACAAGGGGGAGGAACCTCCTAAAGAGGAAAAAAAGTACCCCGATGGTCCTAGTGTGTTCACACACATCACTACCTAAATATATCAATAGAACACTGCAATAATATGTCAATATATTTTGTTTGACACAAAGCTATTCCACCATCAACTTGCATAAATCAATGCCCAAATAATGATGCAAATGCCCCAAATCTGACATCTTAAATGAGGCATGCAAATCTACACTTAACATATAAGGTGCTCTCAATTAGACTATTCTCCATCAGATAGGCATGTATCTTTTGATACCAAGCATGTGGTGCTTGCTTTGATCTATATAATTCCTTTTTCAACCTGCACACTTTGTTTTCATGCCCTTTTTGCACAAAATCATTG
The DNA here is from genome assembly GCA_020310875.1 of Ceratopteris richardii. NCBI lineage: Eukaryota > Viridiplantae > Streptophyta > Polypodiopsida > Polypodiales > Pteridaceae > Ceratopteris > Ceratopteris richardii. The sequence goes on from CM035414.1 coordinate 158,208,413, forward strand.
GGCTGAAAAACATACACTTCTTCATGCAAGTCACCATTCAAAAATTTAGTTTTAATATCCAACTAATGTACATCCCAACCATGTTGTGGTGCAAGTGCAAAAATGCTATGAAGAGTGGTCATTCATCATGTAGGAGCAAAGGTCTCATCAAAATCAATGCCTCTTTCTTGAGCATCACCCTTTGCAACAAGCCTAACCTTATACCTGTCAATTGATCCATCCGGCTTACACTTCAGCTTGTATACCCACTTAGTGCCAATGGCCTTCTTTCCAAGAGACAAGTCACATAAAGGCCAGGTACCATTTTTCATAATAGCATCATATTCTGATTGCATAGCATCCATTCAATTTTCTAAATTTTGTGCTTCATCAAAAGAAACTGGCTCATTTTCATCACAAAGACTAGAGGCAGCCATAGCATAGCAATGTGATGCAAAAAAAGCACTATGAGAGCGTCAATGAGTATGATATGACAAAGGTGCAATATATTAAAATTCTCAATATTTGCAAGCTCAAGGATGATAATTCAATTCAACCAATTGTAGAAATCAAAGTCATGGGTAGGAGTTCAAATCTATTGAATTTCAACTACCAACTGGAAAAGCAACATCTACGAACGCCTTCTGGTGGGACTGAGAGCTAATCAATGACTTAATTTTGATCAAACATATATACATCGATCCAAAGTGAAGTCACGGTTCACTACAATGTCATTATGCATGTGATTAATTCAAGTTTTGAGTGTGTTAAGCTACCCTTCACTTGTATATCTCTACACATAAGCAAAGAGCTTTCATTGTACGTGTGTTTTGGTACATCTCTTTGTATTGTTATTAACTATCAATCTATCATTCATTTGATATTGTGTTATCTCATAGAGTATCAGTTTGACTCATTTAAGTCTCTAGTTGTAAATCTGCAAACTCTACAATCTATGCACTACTTTCTATCTGTGCACAAAAGTGTTCACAGTGAAGACAGCCAATGCTCTATCTTCGAGTGGATAGCTGTATGACATCCCAAAATCTATTTGGAGAGAATAAACGCTTAATGGAAAGCTCAAAGGGTCTATTTTGAGTAGAGGAAGTCTTTAGGGGACAATTAGCTTAATGCTACAACCTAGAGACCATATTCTTCATCAAATATGGGGAAAGTTGGACACCCCACAAATAGCCACCTCTGCTCATAAGTTTGTTGGCACAAGGTTAATGAGATAGGCAAGCCCCCCAAGCATGCCTGCACCACTCAGTGATTTCACCTGGGTCCTGCATGGCAGGAGTGCAGGTCCTGCTCCTTGGTTGGCCAGTGACTATTAAAGCAAGGATATGGTCCCTCCCCTTCCAGGTAGATCATGGAGTTGATGGATTTTTCCCCCCAATTAAAAATTTACTTTCTTGTGATTTCAGTTCCAAGGAAGGAAACGTCATGATCATATGCAACAATACCCAACATATCAAGCTTCATGCACTCTCAAAGGCAGAATAGCATAAAGCTAAAATAGATTAATAGTGTAGCAGATCATAGGTGATCATAGCTGGAAAACTTAGCACAGGCATCAACTAAATCAAAGGGCCTGAACCCTAGCTTCTATTCTGAATACTTGCCATGGATACTGGGATCACTTTCATTATGATTCCTGAAATCATCAGAAACTCAATGTTTCTGATTAGCCAATCAATGAAAGTCTGTTTCTAAAATTGATGCCAGCCAATCCCATTGAAGAACAAACAGAAGCAAGAAAACGCTCATTGCAACACAAGATTTTAAATTGAAGTCTTGGTGATTAAAAATGAGAAACTTAGCACCAATCCCAAGCACAGATAGATGGTTCCTACTAAACAAGCCCATGAATCTGAGCATTAGAAGATGATGCACATGAAACCCTCTTTTTTGCAAGTGAAAGTGGCAGAAACTTGTCCTTGAAGCGAGATCAAGGCCTCAACCCAAGCCCAGTTTGAATCCTTGACCCATAAATAGAATGAGTCTAATTCTGACCTTCATCGATCGATTCTTTGACGAACAAATCACCCAGAGTTTTTGTACCAGACTTTCCCACCAAGAAGAAGCAACCCTATGCTTTGTAGGTTGCTTGTACTGCAGAAAAGACAATGAGTGTCATACAAAAGGCACTTCGACCTGTATATTAGAACGGTGGGATATCCAAGGAGATTATCAATGTATGTTAATGGTTCTTTTATCTGGGATAATAGTATGTTCAAAAAATTTATCTGTTAGTATAACTGACTTACAGGAGCTGATGAGTTCGAGAACAGAAACCAGTTTCCTTCTAGACTCCAGTCATTCTATATCTTCACTGAACAAATAATCACATGAATACTTTGTGCTGGCATTAACAAGCAAAAAAAAGCATCCCTCATCATCCGGTTCCAAAGTCAATGCTCGATAAGCTGCCCATGCAGAAAAGGCATTTGGAGTCCTGCAACAGGTACTTAGAAGGGTCCTGTATGTTAAAACTGTGGGATTTCCATGAAAGTTATCAATAAATGCCAATGATTCTTTTACCTGCCCACTTCGTCCAAACAGATCTACAATGCAGTCAAGATGCGCATCAGTCGGATAAAGAGAGTAAGTAATTTGCATCAAGTGGAAAAAGAAAATTCCTGTATCGATTAGACCGCCATGGCTACATGCTGTTATTAATCCCAAGAATGTGCTAGAGTCTACAGCTATATCATTTGCTAGCATAAGCTCAAAAAGATCAAAAGCATTATGTGCCTGACCATGATGTGCCAAAGCCATGATTGCTGCATTACAGCAAATAGTATTCTTTCCATGTGTTTGGTCATACACATCCTCTACAGCTCGCAAGCAGCCACAACCTCCATACATGTTTAAAAGAGCTGTACCCATGACTGCATCTAGCTTCGAACCAGTTCCCAAGATCTGCACATGGATGTACATGCCCATATTGAGACTAACAATACCCAAACATGCATCAAGAACTGTAGCAAGCACAAACCTGTCTGGTAGGATTCCTTCCAACACCATTCTACTAAAACACAGTAATGCTTCTGCAAAGCCATAATGACGTGTCAGGTTTGTCAGCATAATTGTCCAAGTAACAACGGTTCTATCAAACAAACTATTGAATATATTTTGAGCATAACCCATACTCGAACATTTCCCATACATATTTAAAAGACTATTGCTAGTGGTAATATCGTCCTTTAGTCTATTTGCTGCAACAGCATGCATTCTCTTCCCTATGGACAGCATGTACTCACTAGAGCACATTGACATAATAATCATGAAAGTATTTCCATTTGGCAGTACCCCTTCCTCTTGCATTTGATAAAAAATTTGGACGGCCTGACAAGATTTTCTGTGGAAGCAGAATGAGGAGAGTAAAGCATTCCACAACACTACATCCACATCAATAATGCTGTCAAAAAGCCTCAAAGCATCCTGAGGGAAATATGCAGGGAGTACATTTATGAAAGTGACCTTATCCGGCTTGAAACCCTCCTCACTCATCCTATAGTAAAAATGAAGTGACTTTTCCTTTTCATTCCTCCGGGAATGCACACCAATCATTATGTTCCAAGAGGTAACACTCTTGTCAGGCATCTTTGCAAAGATTGCATTAGCTGTTTCGATAGAATCAAGCTTTGCATAGATGTTCAGCAGGGCGTTCATCACTTTAATATGTGCATCCATGCCTATGCATACTAACTCAAAATGAATTTCCTGAACTACATGCAGATCTGAAATGCAACCAAATGCTGAAAGCAAGCTTATGAACGTTACTTGATCGGGAGCTACACCTTCCAACTTCATACGTCCATAAAGAGCAAGAGCTTCCTGTGTATTTTGCTTGTCGGTATGCACTCGAAGAATGCAGTTCCATGCAACCACATCTGGTTCACAGATATGGTGGAAAGCCAGCTGTGCATCACTAAGGCTGCCCAGCTTCCCATACATAAAGATGATAGCAGTGGCAACAGATAGTTGCAAGCAATGAATAAGGCAAGCATGAAGGAACCTTCCTTCTTCAATCCGCGACACCAATGCAAAGACGGAGAACATTGCTGCATAGGTAACTCTATCGGGACAAACAGCTTCGTGAAGCATTTGATAAAAAATATTGAGAATCTTCATGTGGCGCTTTGTCTGCGCGAGTGCTGAGATCATGAAATTGTAAGAGTAAACATCATGCGACCATTGGATGAACAGGGCATGCGTAGCATCCAGCATCCCACATTCTCCATAAAATTGAAGGAGGAGATTTCGGAGCAACATATTTCTGTGAAGATCATCCTTGATCATGTGATAATGAGTGAGCATGCCCTCCTGAATATCGTGGGCCCGAGAACACAATCGCAGATGGGAAGCAATGGATGAAACACGTACCTGATCGTGGAAGAGAGAAGCCCTTGGTGTGGTCGTTGTATGCGCCAGTAACAGCATTCTCTCCTATCATCCCTCGTAAACTGGGCGACATCAAACCCATTTGAACAGCAAGCAGGCGAAAGACTTCTGTCGTAAGAAAATCGTGAATCACATTCGATATCCGTTCTCTTTTTTATTTTATTTTTTTTTTATTTGAGAGTACAATGAATTAGAAAGACACACACCGGTCCTCCTAAGGTAGAGGCACCCATCTTGGGGAATTCATGGACACTCATCTTGGGAAATTCATGGATATGTCTAGTCAGGATTTGAACTCAGAATTTCCTCCCAGAAATTCAGAGCATCAACCACTAGGCTATGTGGACTAGGACTAGGACTTTAGTTTTTGTTTTTGTTTTCTCCGGAAGTTACACAAAATTGGAAAGCACACACTATGAAGAGTTGGGGGCACACTGAAGAGCTGGCAGCCCTCAACATATAGATTTCATATGAGTATGTCAAGCCATATAGGAATTGAACTCGAGACTTTCTCCCAGCTAGTTCATAGTTTAAACCACTTGGAAACATGGCCCTCCATAGTTGTGTGTTGCTATTATGGATTTGCTAATGTTTTCTTGGGAAATCGTGCACTTGAGAGTACTTGTGACTGACCCAATTTTCATCACTTGACTACCAAGTGAGCATCAACCGCCACCATTGGAACCCTTGATCGATGAACACATGATTGATTGTGAACATGATTGCTCCATATGTAAGAAAAAAACAGCACAGCGAAATAGACCTGTAGACAAAGTTGAGAGAAAAAAATGCAGACAAAGATAGCCGCTGGTAGATAGAGAACTCAAATTCTCAGATTGCCGAGCGTAATGCAGTTACAATGATGGTGTTGTCCACCCGTGCGCTCCCAATGTGGAGCTTAGATGGCGATCTAGACAGACTCTAGATGAAGGGCTTACTAGTGCACAATGCTATGTAAAGCTCAACCTGGGCCGTGCTTATATAGATTTTACAAGGCGGTTCGGTATAGATAAACATAGTCGGGAGATACAAAATAATCGGTAAAATATACGATCCGACAATATCTCCATGACCAGAAGTCCTATCGTCTCGGCCCTACAGGCCAGGGGGGATAGGCCCCCCAGACCCCGCAGAAGGGGGCAAGCCCCCCTCTGTACTCCCCCCATTAAGGTTCTATGGGGAAACCACACGATGCCACATGGCCTTTATTTTCACCTTAAATGGCAACCCAATTGCCTGGAAGTTTATGCCCTACCTAACCTAACGGCTAGGCTCACAAAGATCATCTACAACCATCAACAGTCACACATAGACCTCATCTAACTTACAAATGTATGGGCTTCATAATGGCTTCTCCTCATAATGGGGGCCTTACAACTTAGAGCACCATGGATCATTTGTGGTCACATGAGGGTGGAGTATTGAGCATATCTAACACCCCCCCTCAATGTTCACCCTACGGTGAACTACCCCCTTGGTCCAATCCTAAGCTTTGGAAAGTGTCGAAGAAGTTGCTCTCTCCCAAGAGCCTTGGTGAAGATGTTTGCGCTTATTAGAGAACCTGCTTACTACTCCAACAACATAAGAGATGTTTGGTCTGCTATTGCACAAGTAGATGAGACTTCCAACTAATTTCTTGTATCTTCCAATATCCACTGGAGGTGAAGTATCTTCAATAGATAATTTTGTGTTGACCTCCATAGGTGTAGAAATTTCCTTGCAATCCTACATGTCGAATGCCTTCAATATCTGCCTTGCATACTTTTGTTGAGAGATGAAAATCTTCCTTGGTTCTTGCCAAACTTCAAAGCCTAAGCAATAATGCATTAAGCCCAAGTCTATCATTTCAGATTCTGAACTCAGGGCATCTTTTGTTTGTTGAAGAAGAGCATCATCATTTCCTGTAATCATAAGGTCATCTACATAGAGTACAAGCACAATTGTCTTCCCTCCTCTCTTTAGAACATACAAGTTAGCATCTAAAGCACATCTTTTGAAACCTAGGTCCCAGAGATACTTATCTATCCGTAGGTACCATGCTCTAGGGGTGTTTCAGCCCATATAATGCCTTCTTCAGCTTACATACCTTGTTTTGTGAATGGGGAGCCTCAAACCCTGGTGGCTGAGACACATATACCTCCTCCTTGAGGTCTCCATTCAGGAATGCTGATTTGACATCCATGTGATAGACTGGCCAATGCTTATATGCAGCCACAGCTAGTACTACTCGGATAGTAGTCATTCTTGCAGTCGAGGCAAATGATTCACAGAAGTCAATGCCTTCAGCTTGTGAGTAGCCATGTGCAACAATTCTTGCTTTATACTTTTCTAGAGTACCATCAGCCTTGTAGTTTAGCTTCCAGACCCACTTGCTTCCTATTGGAGATAGACGTCTGCAGAAGCACGCGAACAGTAGAAGGAAGAAGAAGAAGCTTGGAGCACAAACACACAATACGGAATGTATTACTAGAGAATGTACAAAGATAAGTAGCCCATTAGGGCAACAGGCGTATATACAAGCCAGGGGAAAAAAACCTCCTAAAGAGGGAAAAAAGTGGGCGGGCCTAGAGTGTTCACACACATCACTACCTAAATATATCAACAAATCCCCCCTGGGAGTGATGCGATGAACAAGGCACTCATGTATAAGGAAGTGCCAAGCTATGTGGGAGTCACTCCACAAAAGGAAGTAAGCCCAAAGCTTTGCGGAAAGCTTCAAACTTCTCCCTGGGCAGAGCCTTCGTGAAAAGGTCTGCAACGTTCTCCTACGTGGACACATATGCCAAGCTGATTGCAAGAGAACAAGGATTACGACCACCACATGCTAGAGAGATGACTCTCCTCCCAACCAAATGCCTCTATATATAGCTCTCTCCAGGGGACTGCCTTCTTGGGCAGGTGGATACTAGCCAGCCAAGTGTCAGCCATGTAACTACATGTGCGCCAAGTGTCCCAGTTAACTCGAGTTAACTCAAGTGGATGCTTCTAGAAGGCTCTAGATCTCTTTGGGCAAAATACTCTCTCCATGTTCCCCATGGGGATTGAACCCAAGACCTCCTCCTTCACATCCTTGAGACTTAACCACTAAGCTAAGTGGGTCACTTGTTCACAAGAGCACAAGACCTCCTAGTAAGTCTAAACTCGAGATCTTTGGTCATACACACGGATGACCAAACGGTGTCCGATTTCAGATCCGTCTGAACCGGCCACACCCTTGGATCATAGACTTACTTTATTACATTCTTCCCCCCTTGGAAAATATTTTCGTCCTCGAAAATAGAGCTATATACATATTGTAGGCGACCCCTCGAGCCTCATGTTCTAAACTGGAAGAACATGGTCATGTTCTAGAACTGGAAGAACATGTCTCATCTCTGTGGTGCCATCCCTGCCCAAAATGATTCAAAACACTATTTGGTTTTGCACTTTGATGAACGGGACAAAGTACAAACTAGTGAAAGAATAATGAGGGTGGATCTAAACACATCCCTTGCTAATTCACAATTTCTGGATGTGCGATCTAGGCACAAACATGTGAACTAGGTGGATTCAAATTACTAGTCCATTTCTAGGCATAACTGATGCATGAACTTAGTAATGAAGGTGGGATTCTTATCCCTTACAAGACTTTGAGAATTCTTGACTCACCTGAATTTGTTTTGGAGAACTTGAAGTTTGGTTTTCTCAAACATCTAACTTAGGTGTTTGTATAATGGTTTACTTTGATCCAACAGTTTACTTGATTTTTTCACCCGACTAGAGGACTACTTTGTCCTAATGAGTTTAAAAATCATTTGTAAACTATAGGAGAAAGTTTACCATTTCTGTTGAATCAACCATACTAACTTGAACAATTCAAATTCAAAATGAAAATTGTCCAACTTAGAACACTTTTCTCAAAGATTTAACTTAAAAGTTATCGGGAATTGTCAATCTATTGAGCAATTCCTAACTTCTCTATTCTAGAGTATACTGGACTCTAGAAAATTATTTATGCTATAACTTGAAGCACACTCAAATGAATAAGTCCACTTAGACTTATCATCTTTTGAAGATTGAAAAGGTTCTTGTACATAACATCTATCTAGGATGTTCAAGTTAGTTATTTTATTCTAACCGGCTAACCCTGGTCTTTTGCAAAAGGAATCAGATACCATGTATGGGTCAATTCCAAAAGATTTGGAAAGCAAAAAGAAATAACTAAAACTCTCTACAACCAATTCAAACTTTGAACATACATAAACGTGCTATGAGTCAAAGTCTAGTTGACTCAGGACTTTAACCTCTCAACAATCTATTTCAACAAGGTATTGAAGCATTGTCTTTATCTTTAAGAGAAATAAGTTGGATTCTCAAAAAGATTCAAAACAAATCAAAAACATCATCCAACCACAAGATACTAGTGTGGCAACCAACATCAGTGTGTCGACCCACTGAGGTTCTGTCGATGAGTTTGGTATTCAAATAATGCCTCACTTGAGACTAAGTTCAGGTCACATTCAGTCTTATTGACTCCTAATCGTGAATGCAATTCTTGTGCATTTCTTTGAGTCAGAAGAGTGAATTTACCAAGTTACACTAGGAACTTGATGCTTGATTTAGTCAATTAAATCTTTAGTTGAAAAGATCAACTCAAAATCAAAGTCCAACTTCTTTCAGAAATTTATCAAATATCTTTGATCAATAACACTTAAGCTTGAAGTGTTCTTAGAAGATCTTGGAAGTTACTTACTTCATATCTTCAGTTTCCTTGATCTTGAAGTCATCTTGAAGTATCTTGAGATTCTTCATGAATTTAAACTCCTCCTTTGAAGTTTCAATTGCCTTGAAGATCAAACCTAACTTCAAGATCCAAACAAAGACTAAAAGATAATCATCATCTCACGGTCCGATGTCCCATACCATCTTTCCTACATCAATCTGAGTATAAAATCCGGTGTCCCATACCACCCTATTTTATACTCACATTGACGTGTGAGTGAATTTTATCCTAAAGTCTACAACATCTCTTGATAGAGAACCTTCTAGCTTTAATTCTTGACAAGAATTTCATAGTATCTCTATCTCTATCTTGATATTCTAGGTTTTAATCCCTTCACATGATCGTTTCACGATCTTGTGCTTAACCTTGGGAACTTGAAAACTTTTAATAGAATATCTCCAATCCTTTTTGCTAGGATTTTTAAATGAAAACCAATCAGAATTCCAAGTTCTTGAATTTCTCAAATTCAAGTTCAATTGGTTATTCTTGACCAGTTTTGTAGCGACAAGAGTTTTTGTCTTTAGATTCCTTTCTACTAATGCTTTTAGGTACCTATCCTGGCCAGGAATTTTTTACAGGAATCTCTCTACTGCTTAAGTCTAAGCATCCGCTCATGCTTTCTGGATTTGTACCAAAATCCCTTTAAGGATAGGCAAACACTTATGTTTTATCTTCCACAAACTTAAGTACCATTTGCACGGTTGCAAACTACATTCTTGGAATTACTTCACTCTGATCAGACTTGGAACAAATTACTTTTTTTCACAATTTTCCATTCAATAAATGGAACTTGAGTGAATCATTCCTAACGGAATTTTACTGCCAATACTTGGGCAATCTATAGAGTAGTTCTAGTCGCACATTCTTTGGACAATCATGGCCAAGTTTGATCAAGTCTGGTTGATACTTGCGACAAAATAAAGACTTATAGTCTTTATCTTTAAGATCTCTTAAACTATCTTAAGCTTCTTTGCTTACCTACAGGATTTTAAAAGAGATCTTTCCCTCAACTTAAGTCCAAGCATTTTCTAATGCTTTTCAGATTCCAAAGCTAAGAATCTTTGATATACCGTTAGGTTATATCACTTATTTGGACTTAAATACCAGACCTGGTGGTTAGGGATTTGCTGGGAACTACTTGCTATAAAACTTTTCTTGAAAGATACTAGTCTCACATCTTGGGAGATTTTTCTTTCAAGAACTTTTGATTCCTTCCAAGGAATCAAGTAATACTAAGCTAATGATTCACCTTGGAATCTTTTGCTTTCCAGTCTAATGATTCATCTTGGAATTTTCTCCTTTACTGGGAAGATCTTCAAAAGGAATTCTAGACTTTTGGATAAGACCAAGACTTAAGGCTTTGATTGTCCAAAAGATATTCTCATTTGACTAATGAAATAGTTAATTGGAATCTTTCATTAGCTTATCTTTAGGAAATAGCTTAATTTCCAAAGATTCTTTGCTTGGGCCTCTTCAAGGCTTTACCACTTGAAGCTAATCTTTTAGGAAAGAACTTGTTTCCTGAATTGTCTTTAGGAAATATCGCGATTTCCTAAGATATATCTGTTTCAAAAATAAAAATAATTTGAATCATTTCATTAATTGTCATGACTTTAGGAAATTACTTGATTCCTAAAGATCAATTAATATTTGTCTTGGTTTCTTTTTTTAAGCCTTGAATTAGCTTAAATAGAATCAAGAAGTTTCCTTCAAAAGTTTTCGCCCTTGCATCATGCCTCGAGATGCATTTCTGGAAACTAACATCTATGAACACTAGAGTTCCAGGAGGCATAATATTTATGGTTTTCTCCTAACCTGCAAGAAAAATACTTACCTTTTCCTACAAGAAGAGTACATGCACCACATAATACGAAGCATCTAGACTACGCGTATAGTTTAGGTGCTATGCAAAACTTGCATGTTCTATATGTAATATGATGCAAAAAGAGAGCAACAATGCATATAAATAGACAAGAGACTTATCTGGAGTTTCAAAGAGGAACTTGCAAGTGTGTGCAGGTGCTGAAGATGGTCCACCCTTCGTAGGAATAGCTGTCCAAGTCTCTCCAAGTAAGTTGCGCTTGAAAACGATGCTCAAAAGAGGGTTGAAGATGAATAGGTAAACTTCAAAATTCTGTAGATGATGAAAAATAAAGCCAATTGTTACAAGGCCGACAGAGCGAGACAACCGCAACCGCAGAAGAAGGACAAACAAGAATTTTGGCTGAAATGACGGAGATGCAGGAAATTACGCAAGACTCGGTAAATGAAGGATGCGAAAGCGATAAAAAGTAGGATGAAGAAGAAGGAAGAGAGAGAACTTCCGCCGCTCAGTCTGGCTGGTGGGAGCAGAGATCACTGTGTAAGAAAGAGAGAGAGAGAACGTTTTGGATTGATGGTTGAGATGGGAGAGAAAGGTGGAAGAGAATTGCGCATGTGAAGGTTAACAGGAATTTACTCAAAAGAGACAGAGAGATAGAGACGTCAAGAGAAAGCAAGAGTTCAACTGTTGTTTGTGTCACGATTGTTATTTTGTAAGTGCATAGCATTGAGTACTTCTTGAGAAGAAAGGTTAGTCGATATCTGCAAGAAACTGTGATACTATTCTCTGTAGTAGTGAATCTGATTAATGTATTGAGATATACCTCTTTTTGAGTACTCTGAATTAAGTGTTACAGTAGATGACGTTCAGTATACTGTTATATCATTTTTTTGACGGTATGTGTGCGCCCTGTTGATAATAATTTTCTGGTATACACCATTTGTATAACGGATTGTGTGATTGAAGATGAATATGACGGTTTGGAAAGTGTAGTATCGTGAACCATTGAGTAATCTGTTGTGGTGTTGCAGTACTGTGTACGACGTTTTATTCTGTTACAATCAGAATATAGAATAAGATACGGTATATTCTGTTTACCTTTGTTGAGAGGACGAGGAAGATAACAACAACTTTGATGTTAGAACTTTTAAATAGTAAGAACGATAGTATGGCAATAAACTGACGCACCTGATCCATGTTAAGAACGATTTTACTGTTATGAATTGTCCGCAAATCTATTTTGGATATTGATGAAGGATTAGATAAGATGTGGAATGATTAGATGGGAAAATAGTACAGGGCCTCTATCTAATAGACCCCTACCACTCCCAAGAACCCGAGGACCCGATAATACTCTTCCGAAAGTTGGATAGAAAGTATTATCGTTTAACAATGGCGATCCTGCTGGGGATGTGGCATTAAGATTGTCTGGTATTTTGTTCGAATTAAATTTTGTTGGATGGACAGTAGCAACAGAATCAGATTGTTGCAAGACTGTTCTGTTCGTAATACTATATGATCAGTACAGAAATGCTACATGCCGATTACTCGATCAGGTGAAAAGTATCCAAAGAATCACCAGTTAGGGGTATTAAGAACAACTCTGGGAGGTACTAGTGCAATTAGACCTGACCCAGTTGTCGAAAAAGTGACGAACGATAAAACTGATTCCGGTGAAATCACGGTAGAACGTACTACATCTCTAGAACTGTCTGGTATCACTACGGTGCAGACTGTCGAAAATACAGCAATTTTGGAACCTACCAATACGCAGTTGGAATCTAGTCTAAAAGTTTTCGGAATAGATTTAGATTCAGTTACGATTAGAAACACTTTAGGGAAGGAAATTAACACAGGCGAATCAACATCGTATCCAGTCACAATTTCGAATCCTTCCGGTGGAATTTCGGTAAGAAAATCACAGTTTTTCGGTGACGACTCAGCAGTTTCGACTGAATCTTCCGCTCAACTACAACGTTTGGAAGCAAGTCCTCCTACTCTGGATATCAAGGAGGAAGGAAGACTATTTGAAACAGAAATTCGCAATATAGTAAGTAAGCTAATTGCACCGGAAAGTGTGCCATTTGGTGAAATAAATTCCGGTAGTTCAGAAACTCAAAACAGAAATACAGAAGGAAGGTATAATACACTCACGATGAACGAACAACCGCAACGATAGTTAGGTCAACCCAGATCGGCTCCAACGGGAGTAACATACACAAAGTTTAGTGGATTTCCAGGAGATGATCCAGATGCTCACGTACGCACCTTTGAAATCAGTTACGCTGTTCTCAACCATCCACCGGACCCGGCATACAAAGCATTTGTTTTTCAATCTACACTTGTGAATGAAGCAGCAAGATGGCTTACTGAATACGATATTAATCATTTCGGTACTTATGAAGCAGTACGAGACGCTTTTTTGTAGCGATTCAGGCTGAAAAAGAATCCTGCAGAGATCTTTGATTATTTACAGAACAACAGACAGAAACCAAATCAAACTGTACAAGAGTATGCTACCCTTTTCAGAACACATTTAAGACAGTTACCCCAGGCTCATGCTAATTTACCAGACGATGTTATTACACAGTGGTTTATCAATGGCTTACGTCCTCAACTTAGGCAAATCATGATTATAAGATGTGTAGGAGCCATGACCCTTGATGCAGTGATCGCAATGACCCTTCAGCTGGAAAACAAAGTTGGTGGATTTTCAGAGGATTTGGACTGGATAAAAACAAACAAACATGTGGCTGAAGATATAACTAAGCAAGTATATTGCACCACCTGCAAGAATTCAGGACATACTAGTGCCCAGTGTGCGTTAAATCAGACCTATTGCGCCATCTGTAACATTGTTGGACATACCACTGAGAATTGTGCATACAATGCCAGAAGACAAGGAACAGCAACAGTTAATGCAATTATTCAGGAACAAGGGCAGCTAGCCAATCAATATGTACCCCCACATTTGAGAAACAATCAACAACAAGGTTATCGACATTATCGAGGACAGAGGAACAATAATTATAATACACCGCGCTGGCAGAATGGACCACCACCGGAAAATCATAATTTACCACCACCACGATGTCATTTCTGTGGACAATTGGGCCATATTAGAAGATTCTGTAGAGATGCAGCGGAATATGACCAAAGGAAAAAGGAACGTCAAAACCCAATGGCCAATGTGGTAACAATCACACCTGTAGAGACGTAGGCAGCAGCAGTTCAAACTCGTTCCGGTAAACAATTGCAACCGGCAGCAGAATTATTTGAACCAGGGATACGTGAACAACACAGAATGTATAATAAAGCTAGTCAATGGACCACCGTAGAACCACCTGTTTTTCCAGAACCTACTCCAGTAATCCAGTCCCCGGATACGACACAAGCTCGTGCTGACAATACAGAAGCAGGTACATCATCTGCAGCAGAATTACCATCTTCAGACCAAGCTACATCTTCAACAGTTAAGGAAAATGCAAATCAATTGCAAGCAGCATGGGATATATTGTCAAAAGCATCCATCACACTGCCTTTCGGGCAATTACTGGCATTAGTACCAGGAATACGCCAACAATTTCAACAGCAGTTTACTACAAAATCTGCTTGTATTCAGGCTACCGCAACAGTACAACCAGAGCCAGACTCTACGGTAGATCACTCAGTTCCTCTGATTACGGTATGGTTTAATAAACATCAAATCACACAAGTTTTAATTGATGGGGGGTCTGGCGTGAATATTGCCACTGCGTCACTTTGTAAGAAGTTGGGATGGACTAAGATAGAACCAGTTCAATTCTTTGTCAAGATGGCTGATCAATCTAGAGTCCATCCAGTAGGACTTGTCCGAGATATACCCATAACCTTGCAAGACACAACATTCAAGATGACCTTCGTTGTTCTAGAATTGCCGGAATCCACCCTAGATTACAATCTACTTTTCGGCCGTCCTTGGTTGAAACAAGCCAAGGTAATTCAAGACTGGTCAGCCCAGGAACTTACGTTCAAAGATAAAAATCGCAAATGTGTTGTAAAGTTAGACGCGATACAACCCTGTGAGTTACATGCTCGACCATATTTTGCCGAACCAGTCCATATGTTAGATGGGTTGTCCGATGACGAAGAAGAAGAATTTCTGAAGAATAATGTTGATTTAATGACATTAGGAACTATTGATCTACAGTCTGTTGTAGATACCTGGAATGCTTCAGTATGTACAGTAATACCCATTGCCGAAGAAACTAAGGAGGAAGATACCATTTCGATTCACGATAATGAACTACAGCAACTTCTCGAACCATCAGCTAATACAGAGAAATATCAACAATTTTATGTTCCAGAAGACCAGTTAATTACTTATAATCTTGGAGATGAAGATCACCCTCGTCCTGTAAAGATAAAGCAAAACTTACCTGAAGCATTTCAAGCAGATTTAATTCAGTTACTCCAAGAATTTACTGACGTCTTTGCATGGGATTACAAAGACATGAAGGGCTTGGATCCTCGTATTTATCAACACAGAGTTATGCTAAAACCAGAAGCGAAACCGATAAAGCAAACCAGCTACCGGATGAACCCACATTATGCATCACAGGTAAAGGCTGAACTTGATAGGTTATTAAAAGTTGGATTCATAGTACCAATAGAACATGCGGAATGGATTTCACCGATTGTGATTGTACCGAAGAAAAATAAGCAATTGAGAATCTGCGTAGACTATCGGAAATTAAATGCTGCAACAGTACCGGATCCTTTTCCGATTCCCTTTTTGGATACTATGCTTGACAAAGTAGCAGGTCATGAGATGTATTCATTTCTAGATGGATACAGTGGATATAACCAAGTAAGAATGGCTGAAGAGGATATACCAAAAACTGCATTTATTACAAATTGGGGTGTCTTTGCTTGTACAGTAATGTGGTTTGGATTGAGGAATGCACCAAGCACATTTCAAAGATGTATGCAGGAGATATTTTCTCCTTATCTCACCTCATTTATGCAAGTATACCTTGACGATTTTTCAATTTTTGGTAAGACGATCGCACATCTGGTACATTTACGATGTTGCTTTCAGAAATGTAGAGAATATAGATTGTGTTTAAACCCAAACAAATCTGTGTTTGCGGTTTCATGTGGTAAGTTACTTGGTCACATCATATCGGGACAGGGTATTCAAGTCGATCCTGATAAAATTTCAGCAGTATTAGAAGCTCCGGTGCCTAATACACCTAAAGAAGTAATGCGGTTTATGGGTCAAGTGAGATGGCATGGAAGACATTTACGGTGGCTTGCTCATGTGGCAATACCACTGAACAAATTAATTTCCAAGACTCCACGGCAATTCGAATGGACTCAGGAATGTCAGATAGCATTTGATCGACTGAAACAGTTATTAACACAGGTTCCCATTTTACAGCCACCAGATTGGGATCACCCATTTCACGTATTCGTTGATGCATCTGATATAGCAATAGGAAGTGTACTGATGCAACAAACCGATAAATGGTTTAGACCAGTATACTATGCTAGCAGAAGATTAGCACCTGCAGAGAAGAACTACTCGGTAATAGAGAGGGAATGCTTAGGACTAGTGTATTCGGTAAAAAAATTCAGACATTACTTGCTGGGCCGAAAATTTACATTTCATGTCGATCACGCTGCACTTGTTTACTTGGTTCGGCAGCAACATATAGGTGGCCGCCTAGCACGATGGGTCCTACTATTGCAGGAATTCGACTATGATGTCACTCATCGGCCAGGTAGTTCACATGCTTTAGCAGACTTTTTGTCACGCTTAGATTCAGGTGAACCTCCGGTCGGCATAAATGATACAACGCCAGCCATCTATACTTCAGAACCAACTACTGAGGAATTGTCGAACCAACCAGTACCAACTACGTATTATGATCAGTTATTGACCTTCCTTTCGGATGGATGTCTACCTTCTGAAGTCCCTACAGCTACACGCCGAAAAATTGCAGTTTTTAGTCGAAGATTCTGGTTAATTGCTGGAGAACTTTATTATGCAGATCATACAGAAACCTTACTCCGATGTATCCCTACACATGAAGTAAACTCAGTCATCAATCTGGCTCACTTAAGTCCAACAGGAGGACATTTTGCAGCAGATCTTACTCACCGAAAAATTCTGCAAAGTGGACTTTGGTGGCCAACTATGTACAGAGATGTATTGGAATTTATCAAAACTTGTGATAGCTGTCAAAGAACTGGACAACCACTACAACGCCATTACTTTCCACTTCATCCAGTACTTCCTTTAGAACCATTTCAGAAGTGGGGTCTAGATTTTATTGGTCCAATCACACCTCCCGCGGTATTCAGTAACAACCGGTATATATTGACTTGCACAGACTACGCAACCAGGTGGGCAGAAGCATGGCCTTTACGTTCGGCTACAGCAGTTGCAGTAGCACAATGTCTATTATCAGATGTCTTTCCAAGATTTGGATTGCCACTAGAGCTTGTTTCAGATCAGGGCACCCATTTTATGAACAATTTGATGAAAGCATTAACACAGTCGTTCCAGATCAGTCATAAATTCAGCTCACCATATTATCCTCGTGCAAATAGATTGGCAGAAAGTACCAACAAATCTTTGCTGAACATGCTTCAGAAATTGACTAGAGAAACACCGGAAAGATGGGATCAGTTGCTACCTGCAGTCTTATGGGCCTATCGCACAACATATAAGGTAACCACCGGCTTGACACCATTCAAATTAGCTTATGGACTAGAAGCAATAACCCTGATGGAAATTGTAATACCAAGTTTAAGAGTAGCAATTTCTCAGAAGCTTCTACCCGAAGAGTCATTGGTATTTCGGTTGGAAACACTTAGAGAATTAGATGAGCACCGATGGCTCAGTTTCTTAACTATGAAAGAAATCCAACTAAGACAGGCCAGGACACATGACCGTAATTTAAAGACTCCAGTATTTTCGGTAGGACAGCTTGTTCTTTTTTACAATGCGAAGTCCAACAGATCAGCAGGAAAATTCAAGTTACGTTGGTTCGGTCCATTCAAGATTTCAGAACAAGTTGGTCCGGCTACTTTTCGGTTGACTACATTGACTGGACAACCACTTCCAAAAGTGATAAACGGTTCTAAGCTACGGCCGTATCAAGTAACGTCACAGCTGTGATAACAAGGGTACACAGGGTACCGCAAGTTCTTAATTTTCTTCCTGTCTTTTAGTTCCTTTTTGTTTTAATTTGGTATAATCAATAAAGTAAGTGTAATCGCCGTATTTTAATATCTATTTATGTCAAGCCGCCCGCTCCTTTTTCTCTCTTTGCATGCATGCACACCAGATATAGACATTACTGCCCGTTTTGTGTAATTAGTACCGTTTAAAATATTCTTTGTATAAATTTCTTATATAACTCACTTAAATTCGCCGGATAGGTAATATAGTATCTTGCGATCACGGCTGTATTTTCTGAATACTCGTGTTTTGTGTCTTGTATCTGTGCGCAATGGAATCCTTAGCAAACTATACAGCTTTTGCTGATGGTATCCCTGCTGAAGTAGGAAATTACCTGCGTGTACGAGGATTGGGTAGTTTCGCCGAGCTGCCCTGGCACTCAGTAGAAGCTCACCCTTTCTTCGCACAGATCATTTCTGCTATCGCTCAAGTATCTCCCACCGAAAAACAATGGGTTTTCCTCTCCTTACCTTCCAGAACTGTAATCACATTCCAATCTTTTGCTGAAGTATACCATTTGACTCCACAAGGCCGCGAGAATCTTCCCATGATTTCTGTAACCCGAATGGCAGAATTGTTCCCTCGTTATTCATCTAATGAATACGCCATTCTTTGCCGACCAGAACCCGAAAGAACTGCATTACAATTCCTAGTTGCTATACTCAATTTCCAGAAACGAACTTATGGTATCTCTTGACCATTTTATTCTGCCATCGATATAGCTGCCCGAGAACCTGTTAACTTCGCGTCATTTTTCTTTCAACGTATTCATAAGGAGTGCGTCTCAATCATGAAGCAAGTTAGCAAAGCAAAACTCCTAGGTCTCGACTTCCGCACATTTTGTCATTTCTGTTTCCAACTATAATGCAAGCACAACCACCACCAAGAGGACCAGTACTGCAGATTGAAGAATCAGCGCAACCTTTAGATGAAGGCGAAGAAGATGAAGAAGAGATTAATCAGTTATTCAGAAGTAAACGAATCAGAATCAGTTCTTTTGAAAGTAAAGTTGCAGGTTCAGTCGGACAAGACGAAGAAGTACAACAGGAGGTCGATCAGCATCCAGGTGAAGCAATACAAAAGGAAGCCGAACAACAGCAAGAAGTACAACACGACACAGAACAACAACACGAAAATAAAGAAGGGAAAGCCAGTAAACAAGACAAAGCAGTAGAGAATGAAGGTGATTAGCAAGACAAGGAAGTAGAAACAGAGGCCAAGTATCAAGATGAAGAGAGGTTCCATGATACAAATACGTCTATGCACCAGGAATCATCAGCGTATTCGTTAGCGTCTGAGCACCAACAAACGCAGAAGCAAACTGAAACTGAAGCAATTTCAACTGATAAAGTCTGTCAGCAGCAGCATCAAGAGAACCAACAAATCCATGAACAACAACCTACAAATGATGCACTGGATAAGCTCCTGAAGGCAGCAGAAGCAACAGATGCCGGCACCGCAGCGAATGAACAACAGGATACAAATAAGGTAACAAGCTCTAACGCAGCTCGTCCCATTTTACCATCGGAAAATGAAGTACATCCCATCCAAGACCACCCCGACGATTCATCATCATCTTCCCCTAACTACTCGCCACCGAATTCTCAACAATTACTCACCGATACGTTTGCCCAACCACGACAATTTCTGCAAACACAATCTGTTCAGGTATTTTCTGAATTAGCATCGATCGGACAGTTTCTTATTAATCTCTCCCAGCAATTATCTGCTCAGATAAGAGCTGATACAGACAATATCTACAAGGAGTTGCAGCATAAAGTAGAATTACTGGAAGCCGATATTACTCCTCTTCAAGAAGAATTATACATAGTAAAGGCAGAAAATCAGGCCCTACACGAACAGGTGAAGCAACTGCAAGAACGACTCAGTGACCAAGAAGACATAACAAAACAACGGGATGAAGCTCTGAAAACAATGAACAATCAAAAAGAATTGTTGATAGTAGCCAATGCAGAAATCAATAAGTTAACACAGAACTTCAAAGATGCAGAAGATGTTAGAGTAGCATTAGGCAACTTACTGGAAGAAACTAGATTACAGCTGGCCCAAAAAGATCAACAAAACCAAAAACAGCAAAGAGAACTGAAGCAAAAAGAATTCGAGTTGAATAATGCAAAAGACAGTTTATCAACAGTTAACGACATGCTGCATAAGTATCTCGTTGAAGAGCCTCAGAAACAGAAAAGATTAGCAGATACGAAAAGGGAAAGAGATGCATATCATAAAACGATCCAGTTCCTCAACCAACAGTTAGAAAGGCTCGACAATCAAGTAGGCAACCAAAATGATTACATCCATCGAATGCAGCAACAAGTAACAGACATGAAGACAGCCAGAGATGCAGCATTGGCCAATGAATTTTATTTACAGGAAGCATTCTTACAAACCGAGGCTGAAAATTTACTTTCGGAAGCTATTGTGCTCAGTTCGGTGCGCACAGATGCCCAATTATTAGAACCCGACACCCTGAAAAATGTATTAGAAACTCTTAAGAAAAAGATTGCCCGTATCTTTCGATCAGCTAGAAGTATGTATTTAGAAGGTCTCGCAGCAGAACTGTAAAATTCGGTCCTACAAATCCTGTGTTGTACTGATGATTTTTATTAAAAGTCACGATTTTTTGTGCATAATACTCTTTGCACATGTAAAAGACGTTCCAAGTCCAGCATCGATCTACGAGATAAAATACAGAATGATGATTTTTGATGCTACAATTTCGGTAAGAAGTATGAAGTGTCATGTCCGAATGAAATATCATCATTCCAGCAAACGGCAGTTCAAGTTCTAGTGCTTATAAAATGCGTATGCCCAGCATAGTATTTTTCTGTATAGTATTCTGCGAGCTCTCGTACTAATTAACAAAACTTCTAGCATATTATTTTCGGCGAGCCTTACAACTATGTCTGAATCGGATATACTAAGATGGCGACTCAGGAAGCGCGCAATTGCATAGAACCGTGTTCTGACTACAACAGATACTACATTACAGGATGATGAAGATGACTCAAGAACTTCGGCAACACCACCGGGTCAGCATAACAACATATTATTTTCCACAGAATTTAAAATAGAGCTTGACATCCATTCTAGGAGAAATGAGAACTGGTTACGGAGGATCGGACTTCTCCAGTTTGCTAAGTTACCCTGGGAACAGTGGACAGGTAATGAAGATGCAGAGAATCAGTTACACAGCATGCGACAAACAAAAGGTCTCCTTATAAATCAGGTACAATTTTCACCACAATTAGTTTCGTCAGTATTTCAATTACAGTTGTATGAAGAGGCAAACTTTCCCAAATGTTCTTATAACGACTTGCAAAAAGAATTTGGTAAGGGCGAAGGTCGTAGACGCTATTTTATGATGAAGAATGCCACATATACTCGCCGTGAACAATTTAAATGGTACTTAGAAAGGCTCTGCTTTATAGTCAGATTTGATCTTATGTCTAGAGAAATTTTTTTGCCTCTAGTACAAGCGGAGACAGGAGGAAAAGTGAGCTGGGCTCACTGGTTGTACAACCATTTATACAAACAGTTTTTTGTTGGGGACAAACGCAGGTCCCAAAAATACACTCGTTTACCAGTGTATTTAGCTGCTATTTTTCAATTCATACAAGCTAGAAGACCAAATGTTGAAAAACACGGTATGCTCAGCTCAGAGCATAACTACACAAATGAACAAGATGAACCCGATACACTGTTAGACTCCTCTGAGGATGTATGCCCCACAGACGGCACTAAACAGGCAAGGGTGTTTGGAACACCTTTTTCGTTGATAACAAAAAGAAAGTTACAGCAGTCACCCCAACCAGTAAATTTGAAGAAGTCGAATACTAATGATTCTATTGCCGGAACCGGAAATCAGGTATATAGCATGCAGAAAAAATTACAGGAAGTCTCAGATTTTTTAATACAACAAGAACAGAAGCTACAACTGGGCAAAGATCAGGCATTGGCCAATATGACCCATTTTAATTCTTTGTTAACATCAAATCAACAATTGCAAAACGCACTGAAAGATAAAACAGAACTGCTGAGAGAAGTACAGAATGAACATAATCAACTGATAGTTACATTAGTTAATATTACCAAATCTATTAAGGAATTCCAACAGTACCAGGAAGCGGTGCAGAGACAGATACATGACGAAATGACCAATTTTTCGGCAATGAATGCCACTCTACAGAACGAAATTGAAGTCTTACGATCCAGAATACAGGTCTTGCAGGATTTAGAAAAACAGGTCTTAACTGGCGAAGGAATTAATCTGGATGCCACTTTAATGACAAAAATCGATATCGAAGCATTAAAACAAAAGTTGAGCACTCATGTACATAACAGTTGGAAACTTTTTCGTCGCAGATGGTTGGCCATTACAATTCCAAAAATGGACAACATACGCTCAGGTTTTGTCTCCCAACACGACCATGATTTGGTAGATATAATTAACCAGCAGAAGCAACAGTTGGAACAACAAAAACAGAAAATAAATCAATTACAGAAAGAAATTCGGCAACAAAAATCTGGAACAGCTAGTCCCAAAAAACAAACGCCCTCGATTGCAGATAATGATATCTCTGATAAGATTCAGGTCGATGTTGCGGGTTCGAGTCCACCGTGCGTGCCAGTGTTACAAGGCCGACGGAGCGAGACAACCGCAACCGCAGAAGAAGGACAAACAAGAATTTTGGCTGAAATGACGGAGATGCAAGAAATTACGCAAGAGTCGGTAAATGAAGGATGCGAAAGCGATAAAAAGTAGGATGAAGAAGAAGGAAGAGAGAGAACTTCTGCCGCTCCGTCTGGCTGGTGGGAGCAGAGATCACTGTGTAAGAAAGAGAGAGAGAGAACGTTTTGGATTGATGGTTGAGATGGGAGAGAAAGGTGGAAGAGAATTGCGCATGTGAAGGTTAACAGGAATTTACTCAAAAGAGACAGAGAGATAGAGACGTCAAGAGAAAGCAAGAGTTCAATTGTTGTTTGTGTCACGATTGTTATTTTGTAAGTGCATAGCATTGAGTACTTCTTGAGAAGAAAGGTTAGTCGATATCTGCAAGAAACTGTGATACTATTCTCTGTAGTAGTGAATCTGATTAATGTATTGAGATATACCTCTTTTTGAGTACTCTGAATTAAGTGTTACAGTAGATGACGTTCAGTATACTGTTATATCATTTTTTTGACGGTATGTGTGCGCCCTGTTGATAATAATTTTCTGGTATACACCATTTGTATAACGGATTGTGTGATTGAAGATGAATATGACGGTTTGGAAAGTGTAGTATCGTGAACCATTGAGTAATCTGTTGTGGTGTTGCAGTACTGTGTACGACGTTTTATTCTGTTACAATCAGAATATAGAATAAGATACGGTATATTCTGTTTACCTTTGTTGAGAGGACGAGGAAGATAACAACAACTTTGATGTTAGAACTTTTAAATAGTAAGAACGATAGTATGGCAATAAACTGACGCACCTGATCCGTGTTAAGAACGATTTTACTGTTATGAATTGTCCGCAAATCTATTTTGGATATTGATGAAGGATTAGATAAGATGTGGAATGATTAGATGGGAAAATAGTACAGGGCCTCTATCTAATAGACCCCTACCACTCCCAAGAACCCGAGGACCCGATAATACTCTTCCGAAAGTTGGATAGAAAGTATTATCGTTTAACACCAATGTATGGCTTGCAGCCACTCTATGGAAAGTGCTATAAGAGAGCTTTCCATACCAAGAAAGATCTCCAAAATTGGATAAGAGATGCTCAAATGAGAACCAAAAAACTCGGAGGAGGTAGGGTAAATTGGCTCAATAATCAAACTCGTGGCTATGGCATAAGAAAGAACTTCGAAAAAATACTGACGCTTGTATACTGTAGATCGCTTCAGCCTGAAGAGCTCGTAGGAGCTTATGTTTATCCCACATAAACGGTGAAAACGGAAGTAAGTACATGTGGAGTAGGTTCTCGATTTCACAGAGACTCTTTCTGGGCTGGGCGACGGCTGAAAAGCCACGCGACAGATTTGAAGAGGTTGCACAGCAAACTGTAAGCGCCTCGTCAGAGTTCTGCTAATACAAAGAGAAAACAAAAATATCCGAGGTCTGCTGCTCTCCTTTGAACGCGGTCAACGCTGGGAAATCCGGAGCCCGTTGTTGTGCGGAGCTGGGCACAGAAAACGTGAGAACAGAGGGCTGGTTCACGTGCTTGATGACATAAGCACAGGGTCCTGCGGGCTCGCTTTCATCTCCCAGCTTTTGTGCTCAAAACGTCCGCTCAGAGGTCGAGTGAGAGCTCCAACGACGATGAAGACGATGCTTCGGAAAGAAACGCTTAAAGGTCGACCCAAAATCACGTGAAAAACAAGAGAATCTTTTAAGCTCTGATACCAATTGTAAGAAATCGCTTGAATGATGTGTGTGACTCTCCTCCCATCCATATATACCCTCTTGTACTCTAAAAATAGCAATGATATACTCTAAGAGTAGCAATGATCTGGAATAGTATAGTGTGAACATGTGACCATCATGCAACACTTATTCCATATACCACCAAAGCAGTTCCCATTACTACCAAAGTACCTTAGGGTATCCCCCGAGCTTGGGACCTTGGCTAGCTGACCCTTGTCCCTCACACACATTGATTGATTTTTGTGGATCAAATATACTGATCCCTGTGGATCAAATAGACTGATCCCTGTGGATCAATGTCTGACAGTCATGGAGATGGCAAGGTGCATGTTGAAAGGAAAGGGTTTGGCTAATCAATTTTGGGCAGAGGTTGTCAACACTGCTGTCTACATCTTGAATCGAAGCTACACCAAGGCACTTAATGGAAAGACTCCACAAGAAGCCTACACTGGTAAAAAGCCTTCTGTTTCCCATTTCAAAGTATTTGGAAGTGAATGTTATGTACATGTTCCAGATAGGGAGAGAAACAAGCTTCAACCAAAAAGCATCAAATGTATCTTCCTAGGGTACAATGAAGATAAGAAGTTTTATAAGCTTTATGACCCTGAGGCTAAGAAGATCATGGCGAGTCGTGATGTGGTGTTTAAGGAGGAGCAGCCACATGTAGTGGAGGAGGAAAAGAGAGCTTCCACTTTATCATCAGGCGAAGGGGCAATCCACTATGAACCTGGCCCAAGAGTTATCCCTTCTACACAAGAGAAGGAAGCATCATCTTCATATGATGAGTCTGAAAGTCACCAACCTGCCAACACCCAAGTGGAAAAGCCATTGTCACGTTGGGTGAGGTAGCTCTATGATTTTGCAAACCCCATCCCACAATCACTAGAACTGGACCGAGGCGATCACAGAGAATAGAGGAATAGAGACGGGCAAGTGCCCATATTGTAAACATAGCCTTGATGGTTGATCTCATTCAAGAAGAAGCAAAGGAACCAACCAATGTGGAAGAGGCACTCCATGATCCGAATTGGAGGGCTACCATCCAAATAGAATACAACAATATCATGAAGAATGGAACTTGGGAGCTAGTGGATCGACCCCCTAAGCATAAAGTCATTGGCACTGTTGATATATTTAGGTAGTGATGTGTGTGAACACTCTAGGAACGCCGGAGCACTTTTTTTCCTCTTTAGGAGGTTTTTTTCCCCCGGCTTGTATATACGCCTATTGCCCTAATGGGCTACTTATCTTTGTACATTCTCTAGTAATACATTCAGTATTGTG
Source organism: Ceratopteris richardii (assembly GCA_020310875.1). NCBI lineage: Eukaryota > Viridiplantae > Streptophyta > Polypodiopsida > Polypodiales > Pteridaceae > Ceratopteris > Ceratopteris richardii. The sequence continues at coordinate 158,234,336 of CM035414.1, forward strand.
TGTTTGTGCTCCAAGCTTCTTCTTCTTCCTTGTGTTGTTCGCGTGCTTCTGCAGACGTCAATCTCCAACAATTGGTATCAGAGCAGGTCGTCGCTCCATCTAGGGCGCCTTCGACACTCCTCCGTTTGCAGTCTCCGAATCGCACGAATTTTGGTGAGCATACTCAGCGTGTTTTCGAGATCAAAACAACTTCGCTCTATGGTGCCGAAATCGCAATCTGAGCTTGTTTCGGCCTCCGAACGCACTATCACAGCGCTTGTGTAGGCTATTTCATCTTTTTGTGCCAAAGGTATATACCAGTTTTTGTTCGCCAGTTTAAGCGTCTCAAAGTCTGCTACAGGTCTAGCAGAACTCGTCTGGGCAGTTCTGTTCAACTTTTTGAGATACAATCAATTTTCTGCATCAAGGTATTTTAGTCACCGGCCATGGCTGAAAGTAGTGATGTACCGTATGTTGGCTGTTGAGGATAAGTTGGATGGTACCAACTACCCATTATGGGCTTATATGATGCGACATGTATTGGTTGCAAAAGGATTGTGGAACATTGTGCATGGGGTTGAAAGACGTCCTGTTACACCTCTGACTATAGGTACTGCAAATACAGGTGTTGGAGCTAATGAAGATGGTGTCGAAGATGATATTCCACAGATTCCTGTTCGTGTTGCTGTTTCTGCTGCACCTACTGCAGAGCAGATTCACTGGGATGGCAGAGATGCCCAAGCACATGCATTGATAGCTTTGTCTGTCAAACGTGCCATTATTCCTCACATTCGCTCTTGTAGAACAACTAAGGATGCTTGTGATACACTTATCACATTGTACCAAGCTAGGAATGAGGCTCGTGTTGCTTACCTCCGAAAACAGTTGGAGAGTGAGCACATGAATGAAGGTGATTCTATGGACAGTTTCCTAACGAAGATCAAAGACTTGAAGGAACAATTGATTTCTGCTGATGAGGTTATACCAGATAGCTCACTTGTGCAGACCGTTCTGAATGGTCTTCCTGATTCATATCAGAGTTTTGCTTCTACTCTTCGTTTAATGATGAAAGGCAATCCAAATGCCTTATCATTTGAGGAATTAGTCTCCGTTCTATTGCAGGAAGATTAGTCCAGGCAGAACAGGTCCATTATGCAAGTTGAAGATCAAGCTTTCCTAGCTAGTCAGAAGGGCAAAGGAAAATGGAGCTCTTCAACTAGTAAGCAGAAATCTTCTAATTCTGCATATTCGAAGAAGGAAGATAAAGATGAGAAGAAATCAGAAAAGTAGAAATTGTTTTGTAAATATTGTAAAGGGAATGATCATATCATAAAGAACTGTCCAAAACTGGCTGCTAAAGAAGCAAAGAAGAAAGAGGCTGGAATGGTTGTTGCAGAGGCCTCTACACTAAAAACAGAGTCTGCAAATCTTGTGCAGGAAGAAGAATGGGCGTTTACTACTGTCTGCAGTTTGACCCATCTTCTTATGAGCAGTGCATGTCTGCAGTAGACTCAGATGTTTGGTATTTTGACAGTGGGGCGACCAAACATATTACCTCGCAGCGCAGTTTCTTCTCTTCACTGGAGCTTGCCCCTACAAGGAATACTGTTACATGCGCCAACAACTCCTCTTATCCTGTTATGGGAGTTGGTAAGATCATTTTGACTACTGCTGATGGTAGTTCTTTCACTTTATCAGATGCTTTATTTGTGCCAGGGATAAAAAAGAACCTGTTATCAGTTTTTGCATTAGCCAAGATTGGCTTGGTTGTGAAATTTGTTGATGACAGGTGTACAGTTCATGATCTGTCAAATGGCGATGTGATTATTGCTTCTGGCATTTTATGTCGTGGGTTGTATAAGCTCATAGACTATGAAAGATCTATAAATGATTTGGCATGTGCAGTAAATGATTCGTAGGCTATGTCAGATGCAAAGCTTTGGCATGCACGCTTTGGTCATCTAAATTTTGCTAGTTTGCTATGCGTGCAGAAATCTGAAATGGTGTCCTCGTTGCCCAAACTTGAGGCACCTGGAAAACATGTTTGTGAAGGTTGTATTTTGGGCAAAATGCAGCGTTCATCCTTTCCAAAAGATGGTTCAGTTTGGGCTACTCAGAAATTACAACTTGTACATAGTGATGTGTGTGGTCCTATGCAGACACCTTCTTTTGGGAATTATCTTTACTTCATGACTTTCATCGACATCAGATTGCTATGCTATGGCTGCATCTAGTCTCTGTGATGAGAATGAGCCTGTTTCGTTTGATGAAGCACAAAATTCAAAAAATTGGATGGCTGCTATGCAATCTGAATATGATGCAATAATGAAGAATGGTACTTGGTCTTTATGTGACTTGCCTCTTGGCAAGAAGGCCATTGGCACTAAGTGGGTATACAAGCTGAAGCGTAAACCTGATGGTACAGTTGACAGGTATAAGGCGATAGGAAACTTGTTGGAGCTCAAGTACACAACATGGAGGTGGTTCGGGAAGACACTCAACCTGATTGGACCAAAGAAGCATTGGAAAAGGATCTAATTACCTTGGGTAATGAAATTTCTATTCATTCTTTACTTTGCATGCAAGGTACTATCAATGGTAAAGTTGTTAATATTTTACATGATGATGATATTTCTCATGATTTTATTTCTTATCCATTAGTGCAAGATCTCCAATTGAAACCCCTTCCTTCTATGTTGTTGATGACACAACATATATTTCTGGGATCCACTCTTTTTCATCATCACTTTTACCTTTTTCTACTTTTCATTTAGTTTAATAAGCACTCTTGTATAGGTGTGTGTGAGTGCCACACTAAAGAATAAGTGAGGTTCATTCTCCTTTCAGTTGTGGGATGGATTTTGCCCATTTTGTATATAAAGAGGTCACTACCTCTCATTTAGGGAGCATTCTTAGAAGTAATGAGATCATGCTAGTTTGCAGAATGCATGGAGAGCTCTTTTTGTCATTATGATGTGCTTGTGTATTTGTTCCTTTCTTGCATCATGCTTGTGATGTGTTAGTTTGTAGATTAACAATGTGATTGTGCATGTAATTAAATGTGTGCATCGTTAATGATGCTTGCTTCTTATTTCACGTGTAGTTTATTCATTAATCTCATGCTAATGAAGCACCGTCACATCTGCTAAATGCTTCTACACAACATTTGGGTCTCATGAGATGCTCCTTGGATTGACAAATATGAGTTGTGATGCTACAACATCAACAACTTTTGGTGACATTTTTGGGGAGCATTCTCTTGTCACTTACATGATGGTTTATGGCATGAAAGTGACATGTACGTGAGCTTTTCATGATGAATTTTGAGTTCTTTGTTTCATTATGCTCTGCGAGCATTTGCACCTTGCAAGATTTACAATAACTTGTTGACATGAGCCATTTTTGGTGTGATGAAGATCCCCTTTTAGGGTGATTAATCCACCAGGTGTGGTGATTCTTCAAGATTACGAGTAGAATAGGAATAGTTTTACAAATTCTTTAGTTTATTATGTTAATTATTTCCATTAACTTTGTTGTTTTCTCTAATCATGTGTAAATAAGTTAATTTTGGGGTTCTTCTACAAGTTCAAGGATGTCTTTGGCTCATCGTCTTTAGCAAGAAGCTTGGAAATAGTACTCCTCTTTTCCCACTTGAAAGCCAATGCATGTAGAATCTTCATTCTGCATGTGCAAACATAAGTTCGGGGTTGAGTTATGTGAAATCTGGCCTCTCATTACCATGGGAAGATTCTTAATATGAATTTCTTTTTCTTTCTCTACACATCTTTGCTTCCATCTAATAATCGAGTTTCTAAAAAGGCTGCATAGAAGATTTGTTATATTCAAACTGAGGTTAGAAGAACATTATAGAACTCGTAGGTGGGATGTTCTACTAGCTTCACAGGACAAATCCATGACAAGCCCTCTTGAGTTTGCATAGATATGATGGCCAGGAGGACTAGCAAGGTGAAGTGGGGAAGGAGATGGGATGCATGATTTCTGTGAAGAAGTGAGGAGAGAATTATTGAAGAAGGGAAATCCATCAGAAGTGCTCAGTTTTAGAGGAAGTTTACAAGCTTAGGAAAAAGGATTAGGATTAGGAAGATGGATAATTCAAGGTGCATCTGTTTGAGAAGAGAGAGGTAGTAGAGGGAATGGAGCGGCATCTCAAGGATGTTGAATTATCTTGAGCTGTTACAACAATGCGATGCAAAATCTAAGCGAATGGAGACTTTGTCAAGAATCTATGAAGTAAGTAGTATAGATCTTGCACAATCTGCAAAGCGTAGGAAGGATAAAGAGAGATTAAAGAAGGCACCAACTGAAAATGATAATCACCTAAGATGCTGAGAGTGATTTTTTGAACCCATATTCAAAGAAAATTATTGTGGATTTTTTTGTGAGTGTAGGTGCTGGTATGCTATAGGTCTTCAAATGGCGCAACTAAAAGGGATCGCTTGTTGAAGGAACTGGCTTTTGCTGAAAGAAAAGAGAAAAAAAATCATCGAGATGAAATTGAGAGAATTCAAGCCAGGATAAAGGAGCAAGAGGCAATGTTGAAATAGATGATCTTTTGTAAAAGATTATAGGTATTGCAATGCTCGGGTGGTGACACCAAAGGTGCAGATTGGCCTACCTAAATTGACCTCCTAGGATGGAAGAATCGACTAAATGAGAAATGGTGTGGCAGATATATGTTTTGTGAGTTAGACTCTAAATCTCAAAGAGGCAGGGGTGTTTTCACATTTGGCATGGATATTCACACACTTGCAAGCTAGGCACTAGATTACATGATGTGCAGTCTTTGTACAACTCTCCAAAGCAGCCATGTATGTTGAGGGTGAATGCCAAGAAAGAAGATTAAGGGAATGGCTGGCGCAGACATTTTCTATTCAGTCCAATTGACCCTAACGATTACTACTCCGAGTGATACCGAAGAAGGAGATGAATCAAAGGATGTCCCTAACAGTGTAAGTGACAGTTTTGAAGATGAATATGAAGAAAGTACTGATGATGAACGGTGGATGAGATTGACAGTATGCGTGAAGATGATAGTTGCAGAATGGAAGTAGAGAGTTAAGGCATAGAACAAGCTACATGAGTCTCAGGTAGTTGGCTGCAATCCAGATAATGAGGATTGGGAGGATTGGCTTGATGACAATGGGGGTGATCAAAGTACCTATGTTGGTAGCAAAGACAATGCTTGATATTTTGATGAGTCTGCCCGAGAAAAAGGAGGGTTGCCACAGTCACCCCCGAAGTTGCCAAAACATGGTATGAGTAGGAATATGAAGGAGTTACTTCTTTGGTTTTTCAAAGATGAAGAGGAAGTGAAAAAAGACCTTGCCTTTGAAGACAGAGTGTTTCAATTCACATCTCAGACAACTGTGAAGTTTGTGGCAGTCTTGGTCTTTGAACCTTTGCTGATGTCCTATATTTCTCATGATTTTTTTATCGTACCTTTTCTGAACAGGTGGATGCAAACTGTACCGCTAGCAGTTGCATTGTTTGACTTAAGGAGATCACAAAAACTTAATATAGTGGAGTGGAGAATCCTAATTCAGTGGCAAAAATAATGCCTGAGACTCATGAGCTCAGAAGATCAACACTAAGCAAGGGCATGGGCATATGGAGCTTATAGCACCTATGTTGTAGTAGCTGGTGATGGATCCCAAGGATATCAGGGCATGATTGTATGAAGAGCTCAGGTTTCAAGTCATGGCAGATAAAGGCAATGGAGTAAGGATCAAGGAGAATTCTGATCCTATTCAGTCTGTTGAGGACAGTGTAGAAGATTATCTATAAGGTGTCTATCTTGGAGAAAGAGAAGGGTTTAGATTGAAGAGTGAGAAAAGAGCACCCTACGAAGTTTCATCCATGTGCATCGACTTGAGGCTACTTTAGACGATATCGAGACTATGGATGAAGCTCTATAGAACTTAAAGTCTACATAGAAGAAAAGGTTGGAGGATGAAATAAATAGAATGCGTAAGAGTTGGGTAGCTATGAAGCATGAGCTAGAAAGTGAGAGGACGCACAGCAGACACCTCTCCTATGAGTATGGCCAAACTGCAAAGGGGACAATGAATCACAGAACCTTGCAGCAACATTATTGTTAGAGGAAAGGCAATGGCTTCACAGATCCAGGATTTGTTTGAGCTAAATGAGGATACTTCTGTAGGATGTACAATTCACCGATCAGCAATGGTTTAATTAATTTGTTTCTCAAAGCAAGGCTACAATGGAGAATCCAGTGAGAGGTCATGGGAAATCTATTACAACCGCACGAATGAACCTTGAGAGGGAGGTTGATAAGTATTGGTCATCCGTGTCAGCATCATTGGAGAAAGTCAGGCTATGCTTCCTTTGCAACCATGGCACATTAGTTAATCTGATACAGAAAGCAAGCTGATAACAAAGACTGAGGCACATGCTTCTTCTCTTCTTGATGCGTTACCAAGCATAATAATTGGAAATACAAGCAAATGGAATTCGTGTTTGGATCTTTGTAATGAGGGTCTTGCTGTGCCAACTCAAGTCAACTGTGTTGGACAACGTACAACATTTCTGATACTGGCTATGAGTTATGTAATATAAAAATATATAAGCAATACTTGGCTTGGGGATCGCATCCATGTAACTAGAGGTGCTTATGGTGGTTTCTGTGACTTTGAATCACCTTCCGAGGTTTTCTCATATCTGTCCTATGGAGACCCAAATCTTTTGGGAACCTTAGAAATACATGACAAGACTCTAGAGTTTTTGAGGGGTCTGGAGCTCGATCAGGATTCATTGTCCAAAGCAATAATAAGAACTATCGGTGACTGGGGATATTTCGGCGAGGAGATGGGTACAAGTCTTCTACAGAAGACATGGACAATGTCAAGCAAACTAAGTAGATACAGTGATACAAACCAAAGTGTCAAAGTAGGTGAAGCTGAGCAAAAGACTTGGCATATTAACAAAACACATTCTTGCAGAAGCAATGGCAAAGCCCGATCGAGGAGCAGTCTTGAAAGCCCGATCTAGGATTTGAAGAAAAGATAGAGCTTGTAATTTGTCTTATGTCAGATATGGAAACTAATGAATGCTTGACTCACAATGCACAATGATGCATGATGACAACACATATAACAGCCTGCAAGGACACATTTCGTGGACGAAAATTATTTAGCAACTGATGAACTCAAACTAGAACTGGCAATGCACTTTGGTCACTAGACAAGATGAAGGTCCACTTTGGGATTTTTGGGCAGGGGCAGCTGAGTTCTTGCGCTCTGGTGATGTAGACTCAGTAAACATTGAAGTGCATTGTGTTGGAGATGAACTACTTCTTAGGTCTTGTAGGATACTTCGAGAAGGCTTCTACGTCAAACAACAATTCAAGAGACTATCATCCAATTGGCAACATGAAGTTCTTTTGCCCCATACTTGTTCAACATGATTATATAGTGTACAAATTTACACCTCATGTGTGTCTGCGGGAGCAATATCAGGTGGAACGTCAGGTTGGGAGAGACAAAAGTCAGAGTACCCCACCAAAATTGCACTCTAGACGAGTTATCTCTGCCCGACACATGCGCTCATGTGGATATTGTCAAGCGCATATTGCGGAAAAGATCTCAAAGAATTTTTTTTTTATTTTTTTTTTGGCAGAACAGGAAAATTAAAATTAGTGCAAGGAAAAAACAAAGAAGATTACAACAATGGGCTTAACCCAATGGGGAGAGTCAAAGGGATTCCAAGAACTGAATCAAGGAAAGCCTAGCTGGGGAGTACAATTTTAGCAGAGAGTCTTTCCATCTATTGGGCCTAACCCCTCTTATGATATGATGTTGATCTTAGTTTCTATAGTTGGTGTCACAGATGTACTTTTTACAAAGCTGAAGGATTTTCTTGATACCCTGGTTGCAGGTGAAAAGATAATCCCTAGGTTTGTGAGAAAAGATCTTCTCATTTTTGTTTTTCCAAATATACCACAGAATATGAGCTCTAAGCATCTGCCACATAGCAATATCCAGACTTTTACATTCTCCAAGTAGAATCTCCTTGAATCCTAACTGGGTAAGGCCTTTAGCAATACAAAATGGGAGTGAGATTCCATCTCGAACCATAGATAAAATTTCTTTGAAACAATTCTTCATCTCAAAGAAATTTTATCTATGGTTCAAGATGGAATCTCATTCCCATTTTTGGTGACCTGTCATGTCTGACACAGCAAAGATAGAAAAAACGAGCCCAAATATAGCTTGATACATCTGTTCCATTCATGTTTAGAATCCCAGCACTACATTTGCCTCTAAATACGGTGTTGAAGAGATGATTAGGAGGTTGTAGCTCAGAAAACTTGGCGACCTAGAGAATCTGACCAATCACCTCTAAATGGGGCACTGTAGAGTAATACACTCCTGTATGAGCATATATATATTTTTTTAATAAAATGGAGGTTCGGCCGAGGCCTACTCCCACAGGCTTTAACTTTGAAATTGCAACTGTACAAGGAAGGGCATAGTACCAATGGGACCTCCCTTATCCCACAAGAATAAGGGTTTACAAGACTGGGTTGAACGGCGGTCACAACTACCGCAAGGCTAGTCAAACGATGGCACATCAGCCATATGCTTCATCATTCCAGGTTATACATGTCCCTTACATGTGGCCAACAGGGATTAAACCCTCGCCCCTGCCTCAAGAGGCGAGAGGCCCAACCAGCTGCCTTAACGACCTGGGACAGTACGAGCATATTTGAGGGGCAAAAATCTCGGGCATTTGAGCCCACAGAATATTTGTGAAATCGATGGCATCCCCTATGGTCATACACACATAGTTTCATTGATTTGATTGGGGGCAACGAGTTTAGTTAGGCTTCGTTCGCATGCATTTATGTTCTGCTATCATAGGTGGGTTGCATTTCTCTCTTGTGATTGGACTTTTGGGAGCTAATGAGATTATTGTTAAAATGATGAACCTCTTATAATATACCAAACTACGAGTATGATTAAGGGGGCTCTCACACATTTTAGGAGGGTAAAAAATTTTGAATCTTTCACAAGGAAATATCTCCTTCATAAGCAACAACTTTCTAGCCATTCAAAATACCCGCAACTGCTAGGAAGTATTATCTTGCCTTAGAAGAACTCAAACTAAAACAAAAAAATTGCATTTTTTGTATGATGCCTTCATGACTAAGGATGTAGTCATCACTTCTCACACATCCAATGATCTTATTACATGCATATGTATGAGGTAAGGTGTCTCTTTAGCAATGCCTCCTCAAAATTGAGAAAACTGTCTATATATCATCTTAAAACTCTTTTTGTTATTTTCTTTAGAAGAACCCCTATAGAAAGTTATTTACACATATAAAAAAAACAATTAAAAAACACACAAAAACCCAAAACAAATATTAAGAGAAAACACTATAAAAAACTAAAAAAAGAATTCAACATGTGAAAGAAAAAAGCAAAAGAGAGAAGAAAGGGAGATAAGATTGAGAAAGAGAAGGGAGACAAACAAGAAATGCATGAAATAATCTCACATAAGAGTGAAACATTTAGAAAAAAATTGCACGAAAATGAGGAAATAGGTAGGCTCCTTACTTGCAACAAGAGAATATGACAATACGTTTGTGGATATAAGACTAGGATATGACCATAGAAGGATAAGTGCTTCTATTAACCTTAAATGTGAATGGAATTTAATTCATATTGATTTAGTGACTATTATTTTGGAGAACATTCAACCAACCACTCATTCCTGTATCCTCATGAATGGTGAAAATTATGATTGCATGGGTCAAGTTGTGTTGCCTATTATGGTTGATGAGATGCAATTTTTGGAAACATTTTTTATCATAGAAGGTATAAATGAAGACTTGACCATTGGCACTCAAAGGTTTGTTACACAAAATCATCAAGAGTTTGAAGTGTCTTGTCCATCTATTATGTCCACCCCTACGTGTCTGTCTATTGAAAGTCCTAATGATTATCCTCATTGTAAGGATTGTGGACATAATCATCTATTCAAAGATTGTGCTTTTCATCCACAAAATTATCTTTCCACTCATGCTTCTTATCTAATCCTTCTTTGAGTAAGCCATAGGAAACCTTGGAGAATGGAGAAATGGAGGACTCCAAGTGCTTGGGGGATGTGAAAGGGCCTCTCTTCCTCTAAACTTGGATTCCCCTTGTGCATCCATGAGCAAGGATGTGCTACACTTGGTTCATCAAGAAGAGGAGACGCAAATACTTTGTATCAATGCTATGGAAAATGATGTCGAATCTATGGTCAATAATGACAATCCATCACCTATTTGTACATCTAGAGGCTTTATGTGTAAAAAGGATAAATGTATCGTTGAATCTCTAGATCAATCTCAAACCACACAACCCAATGATCCATCGCCCAATGAGCATGATGTATGTATAGAAGATCAAGCCTTGTTGAATTCCCTATGTAAAGATGAGATCTCCCTACAAACTCACATAGAAGGCCCAAAAGACCCTTAGAAGAAGAAATATCATTTCACTTGTAATCTTAAGCAAATATGGGTGGCCAAACAATTACTTAGAGCTCAACCAAATCACATCATGATATTGCATAGTTACATTTATAAATGGCTCCTTCTATTTATCTAAAAAATTCATCAGATAATGTCTCTTTTTCAAGACACTTAAGTGTCCAAAGGACACTAAAGTGTGTGAGTACAACACTAGTGTTAGTTAAGTAAATAGAAATTGCCTTGGACCTACAATACCTGATGAATGGGCAAGAGAGTCCAAAATTCAATACAATAGAAACTTTTGGGCAAGAGGAACAAAAGAAGTTGAGATACAGTTACGAGACAAGAGAGAATCATATTTAGCTCTGGTCTTAGTTGCTTCTAGATCATAGATAAATGTGGTCTCTAAGAAAATATACGATAAGTTCATGTCACAGAATCCTAGTAGGAGATGGTTGAACCATGCCTTAAGAGAGAGGATTAGGAAGTAATCCTCAACCATGGCTTTTGCGGCAAGTGGTCATCCCATCGCACTCCTAACCGAGAGGTCGTGAGTTCAATTCCCAACATTGGTATCAGAGCCTAGTTGAGAAATTGGGCGAGATGGAGGTTCGCGCCTCATTCGTGGGCACTTGGGAAAAGCTTATTCATGGTGAGTGTGAAACATGCCTTGGATGAAGGTGCATGGGCATTTGGGCACCCACGGAGGGTGGGATAGGTCCAAATTTGGTCCATGTGTTGGAGTTTGAGGTTGGTGGAAGCACTCATGCATGGAAAGTGGATCCAAGAGTATATCAAGGAACCGGCTGCTTGACTATATAATGTAGCATCAAATGGTTCTAAATCTGCTTCTGACCATAAAAACACATTAACATCCATAGGTGTCTGCATAGGCTTGGAATCTCTCATCTCAAACCTTTCCAATAATTTCTCAATGTATTTGTGTTGTGTCATGTAGGTACACTCATCTTTGTATTTGAACTCAATCCCTAGATACTAATGTTAAATCCCTAAGTCATTTACATCAAATGTATTCTTAAGTTGTCCTTTAAACAACTGAAGATCTGAATCCTTGGGACATGTCATGATCATACCATCAACATATATGATAATAATAATCAAAACATCCTTTTCACGTTTAACATAAAGAGTGGGAGTTGCATTTGAGTTTTCAAAACCAATAGATAGAAGATATCAAGCTCTTGAGTTTTCATGTATCTTCTCATATCAAGCTCTTGATGCTTGCTTTAGTCCATACAAAGCTTTGATAAGCTTGCACACTAAATGCTCTTTACATGTTTCTTCAAAACCTTCTGGCTATTGAACACAAACATCTTCATGTAGATCTTTATTAAGAAATGCACTTTTTATATCTAGTTGGTATACTTTCCAACTAAAGAATGCAACTAAAGAAAGTACTGTCCTGACCATTGTCATTCTAGAGGTGCAAAATTCTCATCATAGTCAATACCTTTCTTTTGTGCATAATCTTTGACAACTAATCTTGCTTTATACATGTCTATGGTACCATCTGCTTTTCTTTTGATTTTGAAGACCCACTTAACACCAGTATCTTTCTTACCTTTTGGTAACTTACAAAGCTTCCAAGTTTTATTATCATGGATAGAATCAATCTCTTCTTGCATAGCTTTCTTCCATACAGGACTATGTAGTGCATCTTGAACACTAGCTAGTTCATTCTCAACTAAAGTAAGGGCTAAACCATTATGAATCTCAAAATGTTCTGCATAATTTACTTGGCCTTCTTGTTGTCTCCTTGTCTGACTTCTGGTTCTTCTAGTGTATTCCTTTATACCAATATCCTTCCCGGTTTGATATAACCACTTTGGTGTATTCTTGAAAAGTGGTGGTTTCCTTCCTGTTTCTTTAGTGTCTCTTCCTTCTGGAAATCTGGAACCTTCTCCAACTTCATAATTCGGAACTTCAAGAGGTACTGATGATGGAATAGGTACTGATGTAGGTAATGAAATTCTTTCTTCAGCTATATCTCTTAGGGTTTGAGAAGGTTCATCACTCCCCTTGTATCACTGAATGTAAGTTTCCAAATTCCTTCTAAAAAATGCATAGTCATCCGCCTTTATGAAATCAGAAATTTCTTCCTTCTTATCATAAATTTGACTTTCTGCAATATATGCTTTGTGTGAGAGTATAATATCACTTATATTTGGAACATAGAATCTGTATCATTTACTTTCAATTGCATAACCAATAAAGACCGCTCTAATGGCTTTTACATCAAGCTTACCACGATCCTTCTTCTCAATGTGAACATGAGCTGGCGAACCAAAAACTTTGAAGTAACTCACATTGGGCGTCTTCTCATAATAAGCTTCATAAGGTGTAATGACGTTCAAAGCTTTTATGGAAGACCTATTCAGAATGTGATTAGTTATATGTATTGCATCAAACCAAAACTTGGGAGAAAGCCTTTTCTATGACATCATGCTATGCATCATCTCTAAAAGTATCATATTCTTTCTCTCTGCAATACCATTATGTTCTAGCGTGTAAGCAATAGTGAGTTGACGAGAGATACCTTTGTCTTCAAGAAAGACTTAAAGTCTTCATACATGTACTCTCCTCCTCTATCACTTCTCAAAATCTAGATTTTTGACTGACTTTCATTTTCAACCATAGCTAAGAACTTCTTAAAATTAGGAAAAACCTCTGACTTCATTTTAAGACCGTAAATCCATGCATATCTTGAGAAATTATCAATGGACATAACAAAGTACTTGTAACCTTGAATAGAATCTGTTATCATCAGATCATTCACATATGAATGTATGATTTGCAACTTCCTTGTGGCTGTAATAAATCCATGCTTCTTGAAAGATAGTTTGTGAAACTTTCCTTCAAGACATCCTTCGCATGACTTTGCATCATCTAGTAATGCAAAAGTAGGTAAACTCTCCACCATACCTTGATCTTTGATGTGTCTGAGAGCTGTGTAATTGATATGACCAAATCTAGCATGCCACAACTTCATGTTCTCTGTAGGTGTAGTAGACCTAGAAACATTGGCATGACTTATTTTGGACAATACAAACATGCCACTTTTGTTTTCACCTTGAAGTAGACAATGCTTCTCATCAGGTGAGATAATTTGACATGAATCTTCCTTAAAAAACAACCTTATAACCATATGACAAGAAAGTAGAGATAGAGAGCAAATTCTTCTTAATGTCTAGAACATAAAGAACATTGGAAATTGTGAAATTCCCACTTGCTCTAAACTTAAGGTTTACTTCTCCAAAACCAAAAACATCGTAAATCTATGAGCTTCAAAATATGTGTATGAACCGATTCACCAACTTTCATCCTTGTGTTGGCTAGCTGTCTCCTTAGATGAGCTTTCTTAGCAGAGTTTCTACTCTGATAGAGATTTTCTAACTCCAACCAAGCCTGATGAGAGGTTCTACAAGACCTGATATAGGGTATAATATGCCTCTTGACTTTGATAGCAATATATGAAAGTGCTAGTGCATCCCTTGAATCCCATTTGGATTGCTCTTCTTTAGGAAGTAAACTAATAATAGTAGGTAGTCATGATGATGAAGTAGTTCCTTCTACTTCACTTACCTCCTGTTGAGAAAAAATAGGAACATGCGTTCTTCTAGAAGATGAAGAAACATCTTCTCTGATTTGTCTTGGCCTTGGATAAGCGCCATTGACAATATTCCATAAGTCCTTTGATACTAACGGATTCATCATCATAAAACTCCACATTGGATACTTAGACATGCCCTCAAGCTTGTCTTCATTCTCAAGTCTATAGTCACTCATCTTGTTAAGGGTGTATGTCAACCAGGCTCTGATACCAAATGTTGGTATTCTAAGGTCTAAATACCAAATATTGGAAGTGGGAATGGGCCACAATAACAATATATCACAGGTTTACAAGATCTTCCAATAGATGAACCTTAACATACACACCTTAATACTCAAAAGGAAGATGAGTGAGAGATAGAGAGAGAATAAGCAGGATTTCAAGTGTAACAGTAAGCTATAAGGCTCACCTACACTATCTATATTCCAATGTCAAATTACAATGTGTGAATATGATACAAAATGACAATATCTATATCTAGGTAGAAATAGGAACTAGGTACAAGAGATTGTGTGCCTAAGAGGTATGAAGAGTGTGTGTGTGAGAGAGAATATGGAGAATACGAATAGTTTAGAATTGTTTTACAGCAAACCCTAATTCTGATCAACCTAAATCATAAACGAGTGACCTAGCAAGTAAGAACGGAAATAGGCTTGCTACTCACATTAAATCAACAATGGATGTTGATGGTAAGCTAGCAGAATCTCCTCTAGATAATCACTAAGATGTAGACCACAACTCCTCTAGGAGTGTGAGAATTCTTCCTCCAAGATCGCCTCCAATATCTCCTCCTAGCTTGAGAAGATTGATCACCTCCTCCAAGTGTGTGAGACTTCTCCTTGATCTTCTTGAGAGGATTGCTTGATGATGTTGAACAATAGGCTAAAACCTTGCTTATATAGCTTTGATTATCTATGAAAATCAAAAGGAAAAATCTTACAATCGTTAACGTAAAAACTCGATTCGAAAAGCTAATCGATATCAATGCTTTTTCGAAAAGCATAATGATGCGAAAAGGAAATAAAAAACAAAAAATCATGATATCACGTGTTGCTGGCACTGGGAATCAAACCCAGGTCCTAGTTTTGAGAGGTGTTCAGTATATCCATCATGCCACACCATTTGGTTGTGTGGTTTCATAAGAACTACACATACTAATGCTCGAATTTGGACATTGTTTCCAACAACCCTTCCCCCCCCCCACATACTGTGATGGACAATTCTATTAGAGTATGTGTATTTATAGGTATTTCTCATTACGTCCTGAATAGAAGATACATGAGGGTGGTGCTTCGAAAAGCACACATTTACGAAAATCTACTTTATTTACAAAATCGTCGTTTTCTAAGTGATCTACTATTTTTACAAAAGCATCGCTTTCTAACATGATCTATTATTTTTACAAAAAAATATAATAAAATAGTTAATCCAAGATGATCATGGAAGATTCTTGAGTTGTGTTCGAGGACCCCAAATAATCAATTTACTCTTTCACTTGCCCCAAGTATTGTAGCTATAGTCATTTCAAAGATTAAAAATTGATTGTAGCTATAGTCATTTCAAAGTGTTATAGCTATAGTCTTTCACTTGCCCCAAGTATTGTACCTATAGTCAAGGATTTCAAATAAAAGGATCAAAATCAATTTTAGTAATGATAAAATCAACATTAACAATGATCACCCATCAACATTAACAATGATCCCCCATCAACATTAACAATGATCACCCATCAACATTAAGAATGATAAAACGACTATTTGTACCAATGTTTGAATCTATTTGGCATCAAGCTTACTTGCTATCTCATGAGTAAACAAAGGGCTATTCCATTGGTTTTTGCCTAGGGTGTGAAAAGTGCAGACCAATTAGGCATGTCTCACTAATATGGAGAAATCGAGTTCAGAATCAATCAGATGATCATTGATTCACGGGTTCCAATGGTGGTGGTTGGATCCTCACTTGGTAGTTAAGTGATTATAATTGGGTGATCGAGAGAGTCCATTGGCTTTTGCCTAGCTATGTGAAAATTGTGGATTACTTAGGTGTGTCACCAATATAGTGTTAGATATGCTCAATACTCCACCCTCATGTGACCACAAATGATCCATGGTGCTCTAAGTTGTAAGGCTCCCATTATGAGGAGAAGCCATTATGAGAGCCCGGACATTTGTGGAACCCTAAATTCCAAGTTAGATGAGGTCTATGTGTGATCATTGATGGTTGTAGATTATCTTTGTGAGCCTAGCCATTCGGTTAGGTAGGGCATAAACTTCCAGGCCATTGGGTTGCCATCTAAGGTGAATATAAAGGCATTGGGTTGCCATCTAAGGTGAATATAAAGGCATTGTGGCGTCGCGCGGTTTCCCCATAGAACCTTAATGGGGGGACTACAGAGGGGGGCTTGCCCCCTTCTGCGGAGTCCAGGGGGCCTATCCTCCTGGCCCGCATGGGCAAGACGGTAGGACTTCTGGTCGTGGAGATATTGTAGGATTGTATATTTTGCCGACTATTTTTTATCTTTTGACTACGTTTATCTATATCGAACCACCTTGTAAAAGCTCTATAAGCATGCCCAAGTTTAGCTTTTACATAGCATTGTGCACTAGTAAGCCCTTCATCTAGCATCTATCTAGATCGCCATCTAAGCTCCACATTGGGAGCGCATGGGTGGATAGCACCATAATTGTAACTGCATTACGCTCAACAATCTAAGAATTTGAGTTCTCTATCTCTCAGTCTGCATCTATCTTTGTCTGCATTTTTTTCTCTCAACTTTATCTACAGGTCTATTCCGTTGTGCTGTTATTTTCTTACATGGTATTAGAGCTCAGGAGGCTCTGAGTGGTGCAGAAGTAGAAACGAAGAGGTTGCAGAGGTCTGAACAACAAAAGAGAGAAGATGTCAAGCGGCACGTCATCATCTACAACTGGGAGTCAAGGTGGTTCATCAACAGGAGTAGGTGGCGCACAAGCAGGAGTAACAATGATGCCAGTCATCCCAACGTTGCGGATACGGCCACCAACCTTCACATAAGGTAAACTTGATGGTACGAACTACACCCTGTGGAAGTTCAAAATCACTTCTATTCTTGATTCATATGAGCTTTTGGAGATTGTTCTTGGGACTGATCATGAGCCCCAAGAAAGACCTGATCCTAATAATCCTGGCCGAATGATTCCTCCTGATGCTGATCTTCTACGTGCTTGGAAACGTCGAAATGCAGATGCACTCTGTGCTCTAGTTACAAGTAATTCTGATAGTGTTCTTACTCTCATTCAGCATACTACGAAGGCATGTGAAGCATGGAACATATTGAGAAATCAATATGAAACTTGTAATCAGACATGGATTTAGAATTTGGAGAATCAGCTTGCAGTAGAATGGTTTGCTGATGGGGAGACTGTAGAGGCGTTTATCACTCGCATAAAGAATCTACGAGATCAAATGGCTGGACCAAGTGTTCAAAAGTCAAGTGAGGAGCTAGCTCGTCGTTGTCTTCGAATCTGTCCACCTAAGTTTGATGGTTTGGTAACTGATCTCAACACTCAAATTAGACCTCAACCACTAACTTTTGAAGAATTTAGTGCCTTACTCATGGAGGAGGAGCTACGACTCAAGGCAAGGAGTGGTGGTAGCAAAGGAGATGTTGCATTCACAGCAAATGCCAAAGGAGGCAAAACAGACTCTTCAAAAGATGGAGACAAAAAGAAGAACGACAAAAAGTAGTTCAAGGGAGAGTGTTTCTACTGCAAGAAGAAAGGACACAGAATCCAAGACTGTCGCATCAAGAAGGCAGAAGAGAAGAGTGGCTCTTCAAAAGGTGGCAAGGGCAAGGAGTCTGCCAACTCAGTAGAAACAGAGCTTGAGTTATTTGTTACGATAGAGGAGGTGTGCTCCTCGGCTGAAGATTCTAGAACAGATGGCTCATGGGTGTTGGAAAGTGGTGCATCTCATCTCATGACAAGTAGAAAAGACCTTTACAGTTCCTTATAGCCTCTAAAGGAGCCCATCACAGTAAAGGTAGGGAAAATGCAAGATGTCCTGCAAAGGGCGAAGGTACGGTTTCTTTCATTAACTCTAAAGGTGATATCACAAAGCTTTCAAATTTGTTGTATGTTCCACAAATAAAACGAAATCTACTTTCAGTAGCTTCTATAACTGATCAAGGTCATCAAGTATCTTTCAGTAAGATAGGAGCTAAGATTATGGACTGTTGCAGAGCCAAAGAGCGCACAAAGCAGAGGAAAAGACGGGCCCCAAAATTTTTCCGATTTGGACCACATATTTTTGTAACATATTCATTTTTGTAATATATTTCCCCTTGTAAAGGCACTAGAGGAGTCCTCTAGATGCATTCCCATAGAAGAATAGAAGCTTACCCATGTAAAATAGTAGGAAATTAGCTCTTAGGGAATAAAGTGCCGGTCACTTGTGTGAAAGGACCATTTTTAGGGCACTAGTATATAAGTCAAATGTGACTCTTTGTAAAGGACTTTTTGCCATTGTGAGAATAGAGAGCACAGAAATTCGAATTTGTGTCTTCTCCCCTCTTCATCTTCTTCTTCGTGAGCTTGTATGCATGTGTATTGCTTGGAAAGAGTGCTTGTGAGTGTGATCCATCCTTGAAAGTGTTTCTTTGCTGTAGGAGAGGTGTGTGCGAGGTGTAGGAGGTGCTGAAGTGTAGGAAAGTATTCCCGCGACTCAGTATTTCTGTCATAACTTGAAGTAGGAGTGTCGGAATTGCGTGAAACTACTGCCATTGGATGCGTCTTCTCGAGAGCTTCGAAACGCATATGCTATTCGCTATGTTTGGAACTCGGAGCTAGGAGAAAAGTCCAAAATACTGATGGCTGCTGCACCAAGTATCGTTTCGTCTTGACCTACAGTTGAAGCTTGTTAGGATAAGTGATTTCCTCATTTTCACTTTTGAGTAATACTTTTGCATTGACCATTACGCATTTGCATGTCTTCATACACTCGGCTAGGTTAGTATACTCTTCGGATTGATAAATTAAAAGCGTGTATCCCCACTATATGCACTTGTGAGGGGATTGAGGTATAGTCTCTTTCTCCGCAAGTCCCTAAGTTGAAGCTTAGGCCAACACACTTTTTGGCGCCGTTGCCGGGGAGTGACGAATCAAACCGAGGCATTCGTGTGATGGTAAGTAGCTTTTTGCTTTGAAGAACTTGGAGGAGCGGAAATTTTCTCTTCTTTGGTAAGTCAATTTCAACCGCACTTGCTACTTCTCATTCTTGGAGTGTGTGTAGTAAGTTGATAGATTAGGGGAGTGAGTAGAAGAAGTAAAATAGGAGTGAGTGGAGAGTAGAGTAGGCTTTAGGTTTGTTCAAGAATTTTCATTTTTCAGTAAGCTAGGAATTCCCAAGTATAAAAGCCAAAAAATTTTTCATTTTCAAGTTACTTGTTGAACAAGTATCGTGGAGAGCTGCATCGAGTGTCGTGTGAGCCCAGCGGTCGTTTTGAGGCAAGCAAGCAATAGGGGAGAGTTCTGTGCAAAGGAGTTGGACCAAGAGATCATGGGAGCTTCCAAGGTAAACTAAACCACCTCCTTGCTCAAAAATTTCAGCATTTCAACCTAGGAGAAGGAAAAAACGACCTGCGCTGAGTATCGTTTGGGCATTCAGGGGGTTAAAAGTAGTTTGTTGATTGATACAGTGGGTAGGGGTAAGAGAGAGAACCTAGGAGAGAAAGGGGGAAACATCCAAACCTCAAAAAAACAACACAAAAATTTGAAAAAGGGTCAAGTATCGCTTTGCTCCTGCGGTCGAGTATCGTTTTACTCCTGCGGTTGAGTATCGCGATATTTCCCAGCGGTCGTCGATCGTTTTGAGAGATATCGTAGATCGTTTCAGATAGAGATCGTCTCGCTAGAGATCGTTTCAGACAGCGGTCGTAGATCGTTTCGCTAGAGATCGTTTTGATCAACGGTCGTCGGTCGTGTATCGTTTGTCAAGTATCGTGATCCAGAGATCGCGACACTTCTCAAAGGTCGGTATCGTTTCAGTTAGGTATCGTCGATCGTTTCTAGTAAAGGTCGTAGATCGTTTCGCTAGAGATCGTTTTGATCAACGGTCGTCGGTCGTGTATCGTTTGTCAAGTATCGTGATCCAGAGATCGCGACACTTGTCAAAGGTCGGTATCGTTTCAGTGAGGTATCGTCGATCGTTTCTAGTAAAGGTCGTAGATCGTTAATATTTGAGTATCGTGTATCGTCCAGTGAGAGATCGTATGTCGTTTCAGCCCAAGTATCGCCGATCGTGTCTACTAAAGATCGTCGGTTGTGTATCGCTTTCTGCCAGAGATCGTTTGGCTAGAGATCGTTTGGTCAAAGATCGTTTTCTAGCGATCGTTTTGATCAAGTATCGTTAGACCCAAGTGTCGATTTCCAGCGATCGTTTGGATGAAGTATCGTTTGTGAGCGGTCGTCTTAGGTCAGAGATCGTAGATCGTTTGGGGAAAGGTCGTTTTCCAGCGATCGTTTCTTCCAAGTATCGTCTATCAGCGATCGTTTTTTAGAGGTTGTGAGAGTCAAGTATCGTGACTGGGGTTTCTCTTTCAGTCACATTCCAGCCCAAGTCTCCCTAGACTTCTGAGCCATAACTTAGAACTCTAGAGACTAAAGGTGGACAAGCATTGTTTAGAGCTCTTAAGTGAATGAACTTGAGATCAGGAAGAACCCTAGGAAGCCGAAGAAGTGTAATTTCTTCCGTAGGGAGTGTTGCCGAACCAAGTAACCGATCACACTATTCTGAGACCTCCAGTGAGTCAGAAGGAGAAATCCCCATGGCTTCCGAGGATATGCAAAACACTGTGCCCATGATTGGCCAGATGTCCATCATTGAGGGCGAATACAGAACTTCCTTAGAATATGTGAGCACTAACCACAATGAGATCCCTATCTATTTAGATGGTCTAAACAGATCAGTGGCCAGATTGAGGAAGGCTTCAGAGGCCTGCATAGTGCCAAGACCAGCAGTCAAATACATAGGAGGACTGTACATGGATAAACAAGACATTCAATACATGGTCACTGAACACCCGGAAATCATTAATGAGCGTGGTGAGGAAAATGACACTTCAAGTTTAAATAGACATGGAACTGAGGAACAAGTAACAACTCCTAGAGGTAGATCGACAATTACTAAACTTTGGAGAGGAGACTTAGTCCCCCAGGATGACACTCTAATAGATATGTATTTGATCAATGGGATGGAGCACCTGCTCAGAACCCATTCCTCTATTTGGGACGCTGCTCCTAATCCAGTTACCATCTATGAGTTACAAGATCCTGAATTCCCCACCATCATTACATATTTGGACAAAGACCACAGAAGATATTGGCCAGTCACTGAATTAGAGAGAGCTGAGCTGAAATATCAGAACATTCCAGTGTTCCCCCCAAGGGACCAAGCAACCACTTCACGGAACCCACATGGAACTTCTCAATATGACTCAAGTCAACATTCGGGACAAACACAACAAACTCAACAAACCCAGATCCCCATCAGACCTCATGTGCAATTTGCAATACCTGCCACTAATCCTAATTACCGGCCACAACCAGCTATGGACCCAAGACAAGGAGTTCGTGCTCCAGTCAGACCACAGGTAGTACGAGGACCAGGCATACCTATAGGAAGACCAAATTACCCTGTAATGCCGAGACAACCTGAAGTAGGAAGGAGACTAAGACCGATTCAAGTGGCCAAATGCATGAGAAATCATTATGATGGCTCGAGTGAACCCTATAATCATATAGCAGAATTTAAACAAGTAGTTAGAGCCGAGCAGGTAGATGACTTCATGATTCAATATGAATCCTTTGGCCTCACCTTGTCAGACACAGCCCTGGCCTGGTTTCAGCCATTGGATCCAAATACCTTTCAGAACATGGATCAAGTGTATCAAGAAATGATTGAAGAATTTACCAAGTCTGGAATCAAGAACAATTCTTCGTCATTAATCCACAGCTTCAAGCAAGCTCCAACTGAGTCAGTCAGATTGGCTGCCAGGAGATTCAAGCAGTATGTGGATAGATGCCCCGTAGAGGAGAGACCAACACAAAACAAGATGGTATCATTGTTCTTAGAAGGACTATTGAACGGAACCTTGAGGTCATTAGTGTACGTGAAGAGAGTTCAAACTCTGCAAGAGTGTATGAAGGAATGTATAGACCTAGAGGATAACCTTGCAGGAGACTTGAAAATACCCCAAGGAAGTGTGAAAAGTGAAGAGTCATCAAATAGCACATCGAACCCTAAAAACAACATTGAGGAAATTGCTGACTTGCTAGCAAAAAAACTGAATATGCAAGGACAGAGGAATTATCCCACCAATCCTATGAGAACGCCTATGCTTAGAAGATGTATGCAGTGCGGAGGGGATCATCCTTCTCACTTGTGTACTAGGGGAGTAGTCCCACCACCTGCCTATGCTCCTCATAGACCCTCGGTTCCCGGGCCACTACAGTATTGCAGCATAGAGCAGAGATACACAAATCATAACACTGAGAACTGCCCTTACAATAGGCAAACCAGACCCACCCAGCCTTATGTGAGACCATATGGATATCCGCAGAACCAGCAAGGAGGAGAAGCCTTCAGATATCCATCATATCAGCCGCAGGCACCCATGCCACGACCATACGCATACCAGGGATATACACAGCCTCAACCAGTGCTAGGACAACAACCGCCCCACCCTCAGAACGTTGTCCCAGTTAAGATAGCACAACCAGAGGAAAACTTAGAAAGGGCCATAGTGCCGGCAACGCCTTTGACTAGCAGTGAACCATATGACTCATTTTACGAACCTAGTCAAGGAGCATACCCAGGTTATGAAAGCTCAACAATGGAATATGGGCAACAATACGACCCATATGCTTATGGCATGGAGACGCCGGAGAGTTCATATAACTACGAGCAAGATTATGTACCATTAATGTACACAGCTCCTAGAGCAACCATGCCACCTCGACCAATGAATAGACCACCTGTATCTAGAGGACCATGCTACAGATGTGGAGGTGACCACTATATCAGAGAATGTACATTACCGAACCCACCACCACCACGACGAATTTGGGAAGGATACTGTAGCGATTGTGGAAAGGAACACCTTTTCAGAGATTGTCCTAAGAACCCAAACAAAGTCACATCTAACGTACAGATTAACGTGATAGAGGTAATTGAATCGTCGGGGAGTGATAAAGAGTACACTATACCTGTAAAAGCCATAACGAGAGCAAAGACTAGAGAAAACCCTGATAAAACCGAAGAAAATAACCAAAGTGACAAAGAGGGAAATACACCCATCCCTCACAGAGTAGAAGACTCAGAAGAACCAGAAAAAAGTATCATCAGTAAACGATCCCAAAAATGGAAGCAAAGGAGAGACAGGATAAAAGAAAAAAAGTTAGTGCAAAAGAAGGAAAAGGAAAAGAGTGAACAGAAATCAACAGAGGAATCACAAGCGGAAGAAGACAATAAAAAGGAGAATAAAAAGGAGGAGGTAGAATCGGTATTAGCAGACACAATGCCTGAAGATTTAGCGATGTGGATTCAGGCATACAAAGAGAGAATTAAAGCCGGACCTACCATAGAACAACATGAGAGAGAATATCCGAGAGGTGACCTAGAGAAAGAAAGATTGGAAATCTGCAGAAAATTGATAGAAGTTGCCCAACAAACATTAGAAAAACCCACATCACCATTACCAAACAACCGAATTTGCAAAGAAAAATTCCAAGAGTGTCTAAATAATCAGAAAAAGCCTAACGTAAATAGACCTCTGGATAATGAAATTGGTGTTGAAAGAAAGGAAGGATCCATAGTCCCTGAAACAGAAGGAGACTGGACTAAGGATTTATGGGCGAGAGTTCAAGAGGACAAGTGGAAAAAAGTAGAGGGAATGGAACCGCCCTTTGAAGAACTGAAAGCAGAAAACGAAATAGAGGATTCAATACCTGAACTTAATTCAGAAGAAATTTTTCCAATGGATGCAAGTGACAAAGAAGCCGAAGACGATGTAAAGGAGCTACCTAATTACACCGGGGAATACGAGCACAACTCAGAATTGTATCGCATTCCATCAATAACAAGAAGAGAAACGAATCCATCAGTTCAAACATCGGAGATCATACAGCGCCTTAGAGAAGTGAAAATCCCATGTACCTTAACATTCGAAGAATTGCTAAAGGTAAAACCACATCTAAAGGAAAAATTGATCAATCAGTGGGAAGTCAAGGAGGCAAAGAAGGAGGTAGATGACGAAGTGAAAACGGTGAGAATTCCAGTGGATAAAGTAGGAGATTTTAGTGAAGGAGATGAAGGAAATACACGTCTACCAATCACTTACAAGGGTTACACAACCAAAGCCATATTAGATTCAGGAGCTGGTGTAGGCATTGCTACCAAAGAAATTTGGGAGAAATGGGGAAAACCAGCATTGAGACCAACACGTATGAAAATTCAGATGGCCGATGGACATACAGAAAGACCCTTAGGATTGTTGGAACGAATAGTCTTCACTACGTGCGGAGTGGAATTCGAGCATACCTTAGCAATTTGTCACTTTGAAAGGCCGAGCAACTATGAGATGATCTTGGGAAGGCCATTCATGAGACAGCTAAAGGTAGTACAAGATTGGGGAAAGGATGCAGTGTACCTACAACACGCAGGAGTCACCACTAGGATCAACCTACATACGTATGCATATCAAGATGTACCACCTCTGCAATGGAATCAAGTCCATAAAGAGGAAGACGATCAATCGATTCATAGTGCAGGTTCTCGTGATCAATCCTGGATGAACGAGGACACTCATCTATGGATATGCCAAGCTGCTAAAAAGGAAGAAGAGAGAAGAAAAAGTTGGCAGCAGAAACAAGGTGTAGTGAGATCGGTACAAGATCCAGCTTATATGCCACAAGTATTTCCAGACGAAGAATTCGAACCTCATGGTTGGATGGAAATCTTAGCTACCCTCGATGTTTGTGTAAACGAAGAAGTGGTAACTATGAACGAATGTATTGACGAGGAGGGTTATGACATTAGCCTGTATATGGTAGTCCTTCAGGAGGCAGAAGAAGGAGAAGTATTTGAGCAAAACTGGAAGGAGGACTACGAGAGCATTGAAATGGAACAAGAACCCATGGATTTAGGAATTAGTACCACCAACATGGACTTCACTGCCAATGAACAACATGAGGATCTCGCACAAAAGGAAAAATTAGAAGTTGAAAGGGAGTTAGAAGATGGAGATAATAAGCTTCAAGACCAATTTGAGGTACCAGCTCATTTCAAAAAATATGAAATAGAAGAGAGGAAGATTGCTATTCAAATGCCTAAAAGAGAGGCACAACCGGGAATAGCATATGATAATAAAGAGCAGACCAAGAAAATAGTGGTAACCATGGAAGGAGGAGAGGAACGATGTACTTTCATAGGACAGGATGTCTCAGAGGAAGAGGAGCAAGAGCTAATTCGACTCATAAGAGAATACCGGGATGTCTTTGCTTGGACCTATAAGGATTTAAAAGGAGTAGATCCATCTATATGTGCGCATAGAATCCCCATGACTTCCGAGGCCAAACCTTCCAAACAGAGACCTTATACTTATAATGATGTATATTCAGCCAAGATAAAAGAAGAAATAGATAAGTTGTTAGACGCTGGATTCATCTACGAAATTGAGCACACGGAATGGGTATCACCCTTGGTAGTTGTACCAAAGAAAAATGGGAAGTTAAGAGTGTGCATCAATTTGAAAAAAGTGAACTCCGCCACCATAAGGGATAGCTATCCCTTACCGATCACTGACCATCTCTTGGAAAGGGTAGCAGGGAAGGAAGTTTATAGTTTTTTGGATGGCTTTTCAGGGTATAATCAGGTAGCCATTGCTCCTGAGGACCAACATAAGACTGCATTTGCAACTGAATGGGGAGTATACGCCTTTAGAGTCATGCCTTTTGGTTTAACGAATGCCCCAGCTACGTTCCAAAGACTGATGTGTCATGTGTTCAAGGAATTTTTGCGAAAGAGCATGGAGGTATACGTGGATGATCTGTGTACATATTCAGCTATACGATCAGAGCACATCCCTGAACTAGAAAAGATTTTTGCCAAATGTCGACAATATCGAGTATGCCTCAATCCAGAAAAATGTGTCTTCATGGTGCGACAAGGGAAAATCTTAGGACATATTGTTTCTAAGAATGGAATTTCCACGGATGAAGACAAAATCAAAGTTATTTTGGATTTACCAAGACCGAAAACTGCTAAAGAAGTTCAAGCATTTATGGGACATTGTGGTTACTATCGAAGATTCATACATATGTATGCCATAATTGCTAGACCTCTTTATGCATTATTAACTCAATTCAATTGGACCGAAGAATGCGAAAAATCTTTTAATGAGTTGAAGAATCGATTGAGTTCAGCACCCATTCTTCGAGTCCCTAACTGGAATAAACCGTTTCATATTCATGTTGATGCTTCCAAGTTTGCCATTGGTTGCATCTTAGCTCAACCAGCGGATACAGGTAAATTAGACCACCCGATAGCCTATGCCAGTAGACAGTTAAATCAAGCTGAACGCAATTATACTACTACGGAGAGAGAAGGCCTAGGAATGGTTTATGCCGTCAAGAAGTTTAGACATTACTTATTGGCAAACAAATTCAAATTTTTCATTGATCATCAAGCTCTATTGTACTTAGTCAACAAGCCTTGCAATACGGGACGTCTAGTACGATGGTTTTTATTGCTAATGGAATTTGATTTTGAAGTAATAGTCAAGAAAGGAAACACACACATAAGGGCAGATCATTTATCTCGCATGACCCATGGAGAACCACCTATAGGAGTTCCTGATGATCTGCCAGACACTTATCTCTTTAACCTGGAAGTATGTCCTCAGTGGGCAGAAAAGTTGATCCCGATACTCACACATGGACCTAAAGATGGGATCACGCCAAACCGAAAGCAAGATCTCTGGAAGACTAAAAACCTTCACATTATTGCTGGAAGTTTGTACCACCAGGATTCAAGCGGACTTTTGATGAGATGCGTGGAGGAAGGGGAACAAGAAACGTGGCTTCAGAAAGCACACATAAACCAATGGAACACTCATTTGAATGCAAATGGAACATGGCAAACACTCAAGAGATTCGGCATATATTGGCCAACCATGCAACGAGATGCACATCATTATGTGTCAAACTGTCAAACCTGTCAAGAACAAATCCCAGGAGAGAACTCTACGTTATGCTATTCTACAATAGCACCTAGGTGGAGCATGCCTTTAGTAAAGTTCTTGAAAACTCGAGAGTACCCTGACGGAGCTACCCTAGCAAGAAAACGTGCTCTTGAAGAACAGAGCAAAGATTACGTCATCCTAGGAAAACAACTCTTTAAACGCGGAAAGGATAACCAACTAAGATTGTGCATTCATGAGAATGAATATCTCTCAGTATTAGAAATGGCACACGCAGGAGCTGCGGGAGGACATTTCTCAGCAGATAGAACGGTCAAGATGATTCTCTTTGCAGGCCTGTGGTGGCCAACTCTACATATGGACGCAGAGACAGACGTGAGAAGCTGTGAAACATGTCAGAAAGCAAAATATCCTATTAGAAGAGATGACATGCCTTTAAGACCCATGGTTTGTGCGAGAGCATTTACCAAATGGGGAATTGACTTCATAGGACCTATCAATCCACCTGCGAAAGGATCACATGCGGAATACATCATAGTAGCCACTGATTACTTGACTAAGTGGGTAGAAGCAAAAGCCACTAGAAAGAATGATGCTCAAACTACAACAAAATTTCTCTTTGAGCACATATTCACACGCTTTGGACTACCGATTGAGATAGTAAGTGATCGAGGAACGCATTTCTTAAACGAAGTCATTGAATCGCTAATGAATGAATTCTTAGTGATTCATAAAAAATCAGCCCCTTACCACCCTCAAGCTAATGGACAAGCTGAAAGTTCCAACAAAGTACTTTGTACTATATTGACAAAGATTGTCAATAATGGAAGGTCAGATTGGGACAAACAATTGCATCACGCAATTTGGGCCTTCCGCGTGGCATATAAAACGGCTATTGGAACTACACCTTTCAATTTAGTGTATGGGCAAAATGCAATTTTGCCAATTGATTTCTTAGTACCTACATTGAGAGTGGCCCAACAGTATGAGTGGAACGGTCATGAATTATCTCAGCAATTAGATCAAATTGAAAAGCTGCAAGAGACAAGACTGCAAGCGGTAGCGGGCATTTATGCAGCCAAACGGAGACAAAAGGCTTATTATGATGCACATATAAAAGACAAGGGACTGAAAGAAGGCGATTTAGTCTTAGTATACACCCTCAAACAGCATGCAAAGAAGCTCCAAAAACGCGGATATGGACCCATGATTATAAATCGAATCTCTACTAGTGGTGCAGTCAATCTCGCCACACTAGACGGAGATATTCTTCCCAACTACATCAGTGGTTGCAGAGTGAAAAGATTCATGGAGCCTCTAACGGATCAAATGTTAGCACGACTCTTAGGAGCTCAGAGTAGGAAAAAGGAAGAAGAACGCATACGCGAAGAAGCGAGGCAAGAAGCCCTAGAACGTATCAGAAAACGGAAAGAGTGGATGAGAGAAAGAGACGAGAGATATCGAGTAGGAGAAGAACTCATCCCTATGGCTAATTTTAGAGCCACAGAGAACTCTGGACAACAAAGAAGACAGCCTTATTTGAATCTGGGAGCAGGACGAAAAGAGTACCACTTAGTGGATGCTCTTATAGACACAGGAGCAGCAATAAGTTGCATTAGATTCTCTTTGTCTCAGAGACTTAAAGAGGAGTTACGCCCATCGAAGGCACAGCTAATTGGAATAGGAGGAAAAGTTACTCAATGCATAGGTGAGATCACTCTACCTTTACATATGGGGAACAACACAATGGAGCAGAGACTCTTGGTATGTCAGGACCAAGATCTGCTCGAAGATGTGGTGTTAGGCCAAGATTGGATCTACGAATATGAGGTAACAATTCAATTGGCTTTAGGATACATCTCTGCCAGAATAGGACCTCGTGAAGTATATAGTTTGCTAGACGAACGACCACCCAAAGCTGCTATTATAGAGCCAGAAGTTCATCCTAATGAACAAAGTCATGATTGTATGTTCCCTAGCAATATAGAAACCCCATCATCAAGTACTTCATGTGAAAATACCGTGAGTCCTGTGTGCACTCCATCCTTGAGTTTAGAAAGTCACAAGAGTGCACAAGAACATGAAATCAAGCACAGAGAACCACAAAGCCCAAGAAAAAATATTCCTCTGCAAGACGTGAAGTCTACAACCGTGAAAGTGTACCCCATTCCACATTCTACACTAGCTTGGATAACAAAGGATCAAAAGAAGGCATATCTCCAGCAACAGAAAAGTCTTCGACAGCAGCATGAGCAATTGCATAAGAAGACAAAGAATTTCGAACACATCAGGCAAACACGACTCAAGAACATATGGATCCCAAAGAAACTGATGACTGCACAACCTGATCGAACAAAGATTTGGATCCCAAAGTCATGTACCCAAAGGACGACCATTACAAACAAGGAACATCCTCCGAAGAGCTATCATACTCAACAAGGTCAACAGACATATCAGACGAGAAAACGCACATATTGGAGGAAGAAGAATCTCCAACTGCAATACAAACCGACTTGAGATTCCCAAAACAGAATCAGAAGACATACAGCCGAAAACGAACAGCATTCGTCAAGAAGGTGGAGAATACAGTACGTCGCACCCAAGTGAAGCAAATATGGGTGCCGAAAGACAAGACAAACTGCATATATCAAGCAACTACTTCCAATTGCACACATGAGGAGTTGCCAAGATCCAAAGTATGCATGATAGGGCCACATTACAAGGCCAAGCATTCGGCACGTCCTTCTTCTATTTTCAGATAGTATCGCACATTTTCCCTTTGGAAATAGGAGAGCACTTGTACATACTTAAAATATTACTCTAAAAAAATTTTTTTTTACTAACCGCTTCGGCTATGTACTAACTTTTATGTTTTCTTTCAGCAAAAAAATATATAAAAATACATGAAAAATTCAGGTATTACCTTTCTCACACCCACGGGAAAGGGACGACACCATGCACTCGGAGCAACATCGAATTAATAATCAACATATGGAGGAGGATTTATGGAAAACATATGGATACTAATTCATCCTCTATATTGAGTGCAGATGACATCTTCTGACTCAGAAGCTACACAGCAGGAAGAGGAACTACTTCTTCCATTGGGGTCAATAACCAAGGTCAGAGGACATTGGTTTCGAGATGACCAACCTATCTCGGAACTTCTATTCATGGCAACCATCAAGATTATGGACAGGGACCACTATTTCCCTATTATGTCACAGGATTTCAAGACCATAATACAAGGGTTACCACATATCGAAGAAGTATGGACTCAAGCTGGCATTGAAGCATTTTTGAAGATACCTATATGTGTACCCGACTTCCAAAGATGTACACAAGTAATGAATACTATGCAGCCGGCTGCTACAAAGATTTCGGTTCCAGAAGCAAAGGTTTTGGACAAGGTGGGCAAGTGGAAGACCATTCAATTCACTCATGAATTGATCAATAAGACCTTTGGATGGAATCAAGAAGGCATTACCAATGTCAAAGAGGAATGCCACGACCCCAAGAAAAGATCATTCCTGGAGATTAACAGAGTGGATATTGAAGATGCAGTACGTTTGGTACACCAACACTTCTGTTTTCCTGGCATGAACAGATACACTGCACCTCAGAAGATAGTAGTCCAACTCCTATCGCATGCCATGAGACAGATAGGAAACAAAGTGAATCTCACAGGTTACGTACAAGAGCGATTGTTTGAAGCTCAGAAGAAATGGGGGCAAAAGAAGTTCCTGAACGGCGGTTCAGCTTTAACTTTATTGATATATGAAGCCCTAGACATGAGACACTGCTTACGAGAGATGCCGACAGCAGAAGGGCTAGCAAGGTATGCAAAATCCGCTTCTGTCCCTAAGAAAAAGAAAGCAGCAGTTGTAGTGGAAGAGGCCGGAACCAGCACACAGAAGCCCATGAGGGGTACAAAACGCTTGCGAGAAGAAGAAGCCCAAGCAACACCTCAGTCCAAGAGAACGCATCTCTTGCCTAAGGTCACGACGACTCAAATGCCGATTTCAAAAAGAGACTTGTCTGCTGCCCTCGAGCAAACACACCAGTACATGCAAGGGCAGGTGAATCTAAATGTCCAAGGACATCAATATAGACAAGCGAGTCAAATTCAGCAAAAGCAGAGTACAGAAACACCTCCAAAGCAACCTGGAAGATACCAAGAATTGGGCATTGATGACTCAAGTACGAATATGGAATCCCGTCCTGAGAAAGATACGCTAGATACTGATATCAGGACAGAAACTTATGAAGACGAAGGGCCGGAGGTCAATCAAATGGAAGTAACACCAGACAGCCAGAAGGAAAAAGAAAAGAAGGTGGATGATGCTCAGGAACAGGAGCATGTCATTCAATTGAATGACACCACCAAAGTCAGCATCAAGGAAGACACAACTACTGGGGTCACACATGTCAAAATACCTATTAAAGAGGAAGAACAAACCCCAGTGAGTACGGAAATGGGAGAGGTCCCACAAAAAGAACAAACAATAATAGAGGTGCCTGATGACACACCTCGAGGACAGGATGAAAACATGGGGGCTGAGCCAAGGATCCAGCTTCAAATCAGGCAGCCCCATGATACCACTTTACACATTGCTCAAGGCAAAGACGTGACTACCGGAGCAGAACCTTCCATACCGAAAACTTGGCTCAATGTGGATGTAACTCAACTAAAACCGGTGGTAAAACAAATGATCGAGACAGCCATGGATACTCAGCAGCAAATGATGGACATAGATGCAGATTATGACAAAGCCATGCAAGAAAAGAATCAGTTTCAACTCATGAGTGAACAGCTATCGGCACAGCTAATTGCGGCACAAAAAGAGGTGGCAAACAAAAATACTGAAGTGCAAGCAATCAAGACACAATATGACGAATCCATTGCCCAAAATCAAAAGTTGCTTACACAACTAGAAGAGTTGCAACAATTGCACAAAGCAAGCGAGGCT
The DNA here is from genome assembly GCA_020310875.1 of Ceratopteris richardii. Taxonomy (NCBI): domain Eukaryota; kingdom Viridiplantae; phylum Streptophyta; class Polypodiopsida; order Polypodiales; family Pteridaceae; genus Ceratopteris; species Ceratopteris richardii. The sequence continues at coordinate 158,266,651 of CM035414.1, forward strand.
GAGAAAGAAAAAATGAAGATGCGAAGTGTGCTATTAGAGCAGCAACTCAAGCTATATCTCGAAGAGAACGACAGCCTGCGCGATAGGAATAAAGAATTGATGAAATCTTTATTATATGATCAACCACTGATACAACAAGGCCCCGCAGAAACTAAAGAACAGGAATTAAAAGACCAGATAGCAGAGTATGCTGAGTTGCTACGACAAGCTAAAGAAGTACAAGAAGAGGCAGAACATAAGCACAATCAGGAAATCAGTGAGCTCAAAAAGCAGCTGAATTCAGCACAGGCCAAACTGGTACAGAGCTACAGCGAAAACATGGATCACGTAGCTGACATAGGTAAGGAGCTCCTAGCCACCAAAGAAAAACTCGGTGAGGCCTTACAAAAGATAAAAGAAAAAGAAGAATGCATTGAAGAGCTAAAGACTAGGCAGAAAGGCAAAGAACCGATCGGGACATCAGTAGTGCCTGAGACAGAACATCCTACTGACGAGGTAGAGGTAAGCCCTCTATCTCAACCGATCTATCATTCTCCAATACATGAGCAGATGGCGGATATGCATGATGATCATCCGATGCCATACACTGCAGAAATAAGTCAGAAGGAACGGGCACTAGTGGTGTCCCGATTGACGGAAAATTTTGAGAATGAAGTCATCAAGGTCATGAAGGAAGCAAAAATCAAAGGTAAAGACTTGGAAAAGATCATAAAGCCTTTCAACATTCCCTATGGACTGCTGAAAGAGCAAACAAGGCAATATATAAAGAAGGTTACGCACAAAAGTCCAGATGAGCAGCTCAATTTCAAGAATGACACATTCATGTACACTCAAGCAGAGTTCGAAGCTGCACAGCCGGTGTGGAGGAGAAAATTTTTGGAGAAACATCCCACACTTCGGGTGCACTGGGAGGCCGCACCTTATTTATTCCAGGTAAACCCTTCGTTTTGTCCAATACCACGGAGAAGGGAGCCAACGGAATTTTTGGCTTTACAACGCAGCAGCAATATTAATAAACAGTGGCTCAACTATCCGATGTTACCTAGCCCGCCGCATAATTATTTGCCAACCGAGGATTACATGATCAAAACAATAGAATTTTGGCTACAAAACTATGCGACAGTACCAGATTTAGCAGTTAAAATGACAAATAAAATACTTAGTATGCTACTTACAGTTTTGAAAGTCTTCAAACATGCGGCATATACATTTCTGAACTTCATTGGCATTAATCAAGGCACAGATGTACTTATTTTTGATCTATCAGTAATGCCGAGCCGCCCCACAATAATGGCATACTATTCTAGACTCATGTTTTTGCCAAGCTCGTATATGCAGACATTCGAAGAAGCGTTTTTTACAGGATTTTTTGAAATCGATTCAGAGATATTTTTAAAGATGTCATCCAATCTGAATGCCAGACTTGTGGCATACGAACTGAGCTTCTTCGCAGATCACCGCCAACCGCCCAACGATGGAGTCAAAGCTGAACAATGGAAACAGATCATGATACGTGAAGCCAATCTGCTAAATGACACAAAGCAACAAGTATACAGAACATATGCCCGGCGCTTATCAAAGCCTGTCGGGGACGACAGAGTTCAGGAGGGGGGCAGTGTTGAGGGCGAAACGAGTAGGAAAAGGAAAAAAAGAAAGCAGCGAAAGAAACAGCTTCACTAAAAGGGCAAATTTGAAGATAGACAAATGTAAAGATACATCTCTGCAGGAAGCCCCGCAGGGGCGCAACACCCATCTCTGCACAGAGCCCCGCAGGGGCACGCACCAGGCTACAAAGCTAAACCCCGGGGTCCAGAGGAGTGGATTTTTCAAACATCAGAGTAGGGCCAAAAGTTAGAAAGGGGTAGAGGCTGAAAAGTTGAAGAGGGTGACTAAGAATAGCACATTCCTAGTCACTGGTGGCGTGCGTGGCAACCCAAGTCAACAGGCAAGACAACTACATCAGGCTCTCGAGTAGTAGAGCTTGAATCAAGAAGGCCATCGAATCTGCATGTCTGTTTAACTGCAGACAATACTGACCACAGGGCGCGTGCGCGAAGTAAAGTCTGTCAAAGGAAGCGAAGTCTGTCAAGGGACGACAGAGGCGAAGAGGGGGAGAGTGTTGCAGAGCCAAAGAGCGCACAAAGCAGAGGAAAAGACGGGCCCCAAAATTTTTCCGATTTGGACCACATATTTTTGTAACATATTCATTTTTGTAATATATTTCCCCTTGTAAAGGCACTAGAGGAGTCCTCTAGATGCATTCCCATAGAAGAATAGAAGCTTACCCATGTAAAATAGTAGGAAATTAGCTCTTAGGGAATAAAGTGCCGGTCACTTGTGTGAAAGGACCATTTTTAGGGCACTAGTATATAAGTCAAATGTGACTCTTTGTAAAGGACTTTTTGCCATTGTGAGAATAGAGAGCACAGAAATTCGAATTTGTGTCTTCTCCCCTCTTCATCTTCTTCTTCGTGAGCTTGTATGCATGTGTATTGCTTGGAAAGAGTGCTTGTGAGTGTGATCCATCCTTGAAAGTGTTTCTTTGCTGTAGGAGAGGTGTGTGCGAGGTGTAGGAGGTGCTGAAGTGTAGGAAAGTATTCCCGCGACTCAGTATTTCTGTCATAACTTGAAGTAGGAGTGTCGGAATTGCGTGAAACCACTGCCATTGGATGCGTCTTCTCGAGAGCTTCGAAACGCATATGCTATTCGCTATGTTTGGAACTCGGAGCTAGGAGAAAAGTCCAAAATACTGACGGCTGCTGCACCAAGTATCGTTTCGTCTTGACCTACAGTTGAAGCTTGTTAGGATAAGTGATTTCCTCATTTTCACTTTTGAGTAATACTTTTGCATTGACCATTACGCATTTGCATGTCTTCATACACTCGGCTAGGTTAGTATACTCTTCGGATTGATAAATTAAAAGCGTGTATCCCCACTATATGCACTTGTGAGGGGATTGAGGTATAGTCTCTTTCTCCGCAAGTCCCTAAGTTGAAGCTTAGGCCAACATGGACGATAACAACAACATTGTTGGGACTGGCATAAGGAGGAACAACCTATATCAGTTGTGTGCTCTTAAAACCACTACAAACGTGGGCACAAGTAAGCTATGGCATGAGAGATTCGGCCACATTGGATACCATGTACTTAAGGAGATGCATCACAGAGATAAGGTTGCACACCTACCATCCATTGCAGAAATGAAGGAACCATGTGAAGCTTGCATGATGGGCAAGCAACAGAGGAAGGCGTTTCCACAAGAAAGCAAGAATAGGGCAAGCTATCCTCTAGAGTTGGTGCATGCTGACTTGTGCAAAAAAATACCTACATAGGCCTTGGGCGGATCTTCCTACTTCATGTTACTTGTCGATGACTATATCAGGAAGATGTGGGTGTACTTCCTTTGCGATAAGGCTCAAGCTTTTCATAAGTTTAAAGAATGGCTTCAGCTTGTTGAAATTGAAACAGGGAAGAAGACGAAGAAATTCAGGACAGACGGTGGTGGTGAGTTCACATCAACAGAATTTGAAGATTTCTACAAGAGTAAGGGAATCAAGCATCAACTCACAGTGGCACATAGTCCTCAACAGAACTGTGTTGCAGAACATCGGAATCAAACCATCATTGTAAGAAATCGCTTGAATGATGTGTGTGACTCTCCTCCCATCCATATATACCCTCTTGTACTCTAAAAATAGCAATGATATACTCTAAGAATAGCAATGATCTTGAATAGACTAGTGTGAACATGTGGCCATCATGCAACACTTATTCCCATTACCACCAAAGCAGTTCCCATCACTACCAAAGTACCTTAGGGTATTTCCCGAGCTTGGGACCTTGGCTAGCTGACCCTTGTCCCTCATACACATTGATTGATCCCTGTGGATCAAATAGACTGATCCCTGTGGATCAATGTCTGACACTCTCTCCCCCTTCTAAAGATCATTGTCCTCAATGATCAATGAGGGAAAGTACTTGCAAACTAGAGCTTTTGATTCTCAAGTAGAGTCAGTAAGTGGTAATCCTCTCCAGGCTACTAAATACTCCTGGACGACATGATTCCTGAATCCCTTCTGTCTATGATTTAGTATCCTGTCTGGAGAATGATCCGTGCTTTTACTTTCTTGCAAAGAAACAATACCTTCTATTAGATTATCCTCTCTAGAAACATGAAACACTAGATGAAATTTGCAATATAGAGGAAGATCTAATTGGTATGCAACTTCACCTAGCTTTTTTAACTATCTTCCAAGATCCACAAAAACCTTGGTGATAACTTACTACACTTCCCTGTGGACAGTGAAGTAGATCTAGCTGGTACCTGAAGAAAGAATCTGTCTCCTGCCTGTAAGGATCTAGGAGATCTTTTCCTATCAGCATACTCTTTAGCCCTATCAGCTTCTTACTGCATCTTGGCTTTAGCTATTTCTAAATTTACTTGGACGTGTGCTAAGAACTCCAAAGCACTAGTACATTTCTGTGACATACCTATGGTACTGAGAGCATTGGGATTCATGCCATAGTTCATCTCAAAAGGAAATGCAACTAGTGCCAAATACTATCCAAATCTGTCTATCTCTCAGACATATATGCCCTCAATATGTCCTCTAAAAATTGGTTGATCCGCTTGGTCCTGTAAATCTGACATCCTTATCTGAAACCATGGATATCGACAACCTATGCAATCTGAAGACATGCTGGATAAACAACTCCGTTACCTATGGATCAAATGGACTGACCCCTGTGGATCAATGTCTGACACTCTGATCCCTATGAAGTCCATGGATACACTATCCCAGTTGTGATCTGGAATCGGTAAAGGATACAAAAGACTTGGAATCTTTATCCTTTCTTTCTTTGTTGACTTGACACATAAAGCTTATGAAACAGAAGTGTGGACATCTCTGGCTATCCAGGCCACCAAAATGTTCTTCTAACAAGCTGTATTGTCTGGTCAACACTTGGATGTCCTGCATAAGGCACATCATAACTATCATGCATGATTTTTTTCTTCTTAAATCCCGGGAATGTGGTGTGCAAACCTTTCCTTTCCGTCTAACTATTCTATTCTCCTGTGAGAAAGTGGAATATGGAATGGACTTGTTCGCTCAATGCCGCAGCCTATGCGTCATGCAGAGGCCATGAAAATCACAGAAACTTACACACATAAGCACTTTGCTTCTCTCTCTCTCTCTCTCTCTCTCTCTCCTCTTCTTGCATATCCACAAATGAGAAAAGAAGTGAAAATGGGCAATATACAGTGAAAAACGAGAATTTTTTATGAAGATGAAGATGGAAAAAGATAGTGATGATGTTGATGATGAAGATGGAGAAGAAAAATAAAAAAAAAAACAAAAAATGACTGTTTTTTACCTTCCAACATCGCAAATCTATGATCTTACCATCACAATGCTCGTCCTCAAGCAACGCTCCCTGGCAATGGAACCACCTCAAGCGTGAGTACCACCTCCTTTACTTTTCAATCTGGAGAGACGTGAGGAGGATATGAAGATTGTCAACGATTGTGGTGAGCAAATGTGAGTGATAAACACATACATGCATGCACACACACATGCATAAGGCAAGATGACAAAGATAGGAACAATGGAAGCTTTGATTCTCAATCACTCTATTACACTCTTCAAGAAGCTCTTTCTCTAACTTGCTAACCTAAAAAATGAGCTCTCTAGCTCTTTTTATAGTTTTTTGACTAGTTTTGGCCTTGTTCAGACCTAGTGTCTGGCCTAATTAAAAAATAGGTTCCAAGGCTTATTTGGGGGCTCAAACACTAAATTGTTAGGTAGATACTTCTAGTACTCCTTGAGCTCAAGGACTCCTTGACTTGAACAAAATGGAGTTGCAAAAATGTGAAATGATATTTACAATGGTTTTTAGTGATCAAAATCATTGTTTGTATAGGGATTTCTTCTCAAAATTTGATATACACTTCTTGGAGCTCCCTACATGCTCCATCTTTTTGTGTGTCCACTTCTTTGATGCATTCCTATAGCTTGTGCTTGACCTTCAGTGTCAACACTGGGTAGAGGTGATGTACCAAAATCCTCGGTATTATGAGTAGGGTCCATGGCCTTATATAGAATCAAAACTTAGGGCTAAGCATATGAAAAGAATTTCAGCAATATTGGAAAATCGAGAAAGAAAGGTTTTATCTTGGAAATATATAACATAAAATAAATAAATAAATAAGGAGAAGAGAGTGTGAGAAGTTACTTTAAGTATAAATTAAAAGGAATGGGATATCAATAAGTGAAAATATCCTAGTGGATAAAACATATCTCTTGTAAGTGAGGTTGTGGGTTCAAATCCTCTACATGCTAAATAAGGAACTAAATAAGTTAACTAGAGAACTAAGTAGGATAACTAGGGAAATAAGGAAGCTCTTATTGCCACTCATAAGTTAGAATTGGTTTGTGCATAGCCAATGGTTTTCAATGGAACCAAAGGGAACCAAGGAGAACCATGAGTTCCAGAGAAGCCAAAGATCCCAAAGTTATTCCCTAGAACTACCAAAGTTATGCCATAGTTGACGCCTTATTCGATGCCTTGGAGTTATCCATAAGGAGTAATTGCATGGATAACCAAAAATTGATAAACGAATTTGAATACCGAACTGAACTCAAATAGTGAACAATGCACAGGAAGTATAGTGAGCATAGGGTGTATAGTGAGTATAGTTTTATGCCATAGTCGATGCCTTGGAGTAAGCCACAGGAGTGACTACATGGATAACCGAATTGATAAACGAATTTGAATACCAAACTAAACTCGAACAATGAATAACACATAAGAAGTACAATGAGCATAGTGTGTACAGTGAGTACAGGAGCACAGTGAGTATAGTGAGTACAGTGTCACAGTGAGCACAATGAGCATAGTGCACAATGTTATAGAAGCATAGTGCACAGTAACAAATTTGAAAAAAATTCAAAAAAACACATGGACAAACCAAAAACAAATGAATTTGAGAAACGAAAACCTAGATCCGACGATTGAAACAGATGCCGAATCACGACTGAATACCATGAATCATGGCCAGAAGCTGATACATACACCTCCATAGATGTTCCTTGGATTTGATACCACTGTTGAATGGATCTCGCAGACGCACATATGCAGAGGATAGTACATACACAAAATCTCAAAAAAACATAAAAAGAATAGAAAGAGACGAGAGAATCAACACAAGATTGGGTACAATCTCTATTGGTATTCTTAGGTCTGAATACCAAATATTGGAAGTGGGAGTGGGCCACAATAAAAATATATCACAAGTTTACAGGATCTTCCAATAGATGAACCTTAACATACACACCTTAATACTCAAAAGGAAGATGTGAGAGATAGAGAGAGAATAGACATAATTTCAAGTGTAACGGTAAGCTATGAGGCTCACCTACACTATCTATATTCCAATGTCAAATTATGATGTGCGAATATGATACAAACTGAAAGTATCTGTATATAGGTAGAAATAAGAACTAGATACAAGAGATTGTGTGCCTAAGAGGTATGAAGAGTGTGTGTGTGAGAGAGAATATGGAGAATACGAGCAGTTTAGAAGTTCTTTACAACAAACCCTAATTCTCATCAACCTAAATAAAAAGCAAGTGACCTAGCAAGTAAGAACGGAAATAGACTTGCTACTCATAGTAAATCAACAAAGGATGTTGACAGTAAGATGAAAGAATCTCCTCCAGATAATCACCAAGATATAGTCAAAAAATCATGATCTCATGCACTGCTGGCACTGGGAATCGAACCCAAGTCCTAGTTTTGAGAGGTGTTCAGTATATCCATCATGCCACGCCATTTGGTTGTGTGGTTTCTCAAGAAGTACACACATCAATGCTAGTATTTGGACATTGTTTCCAACAATCCCCCCCTTTAATGTCAATCTAGTACAATGTTTAATAACCTACAAAACTTCTTATAACTTTCCTTGGTCAATGCTTTGGTAAAAATATCTGCAACATTTTCACTTGTAGGTATGTAGACTAGCTCAATGTGCTTCTTAGATACTTATTCTCGAATATAGTGGTAATGAACCTCTGTATGCTTTGTCCTAGCATGAACAAGGTTCTTTGCAATAGCAATAACACTGACTATCTAAAAATATCTACATTGGAAGATGAATGTGAACATCAAGATAACTGAGAATCTTGTGTAACCAAATTGATTCAAGTGTAGCTATAAAGGCAACCCTATACTCTACTTCACTTGAAGATGTAGCAACTGTAGGTTGCTTCTTTGACATCCAAGAGATAAGACAATCTCCCAAAAAGAAACAATAACCACTTGTGCTTCTTCTTGAGTCTTTATCACCTGCCCAATTAGAATCTCAAAAACCTTTAAGTAAAAAATATGAAGACTTCAGAAATACCATAGCATAATTGGAAGTTCCCTTCAAATATTTGAGAATTCTCTTAACATCTTTCCAATGAGTTTTCAGCGAACTGTGCATGAACCTAGATATTTGAGAAACTACAAACTAAATAATCCTAGTAGGAAGAAATGTCACATAATCCTAGTAGGAGATTGTTGAACCATGCCTTAAGAGAGAGGATTAGGAAGTAATCCTCAACCATGGCTTTTGGGGCAAGTGGTTAGTGCATCCACCCCTAACCAAGAGGTCGTGGGTTCAACTCTCAACAATTCAAATGGCCAATTGATAAAAATCATGGCTCACAGATGAGGACAAGAGAGAATGGCTATGGAATTCTACTAGGATCATGCACAAGTTTACCTATGAAAATCAGTGGATTGACAAAAGAATTCCACGTCCATTTCAAGGAACACTATTCTGTCGGAGACTGTTAATCTCCTTCAGAATAACCTACTCTTGTGATTAGAACACCTCTATACCAAGAGTAAGTCAAAAACCTTCACAACACATAAGTCTGCTGCACAATTTCTTCAAATTAATCTTCACAGGTTACTTTTGTCTGAAACTGTTATTCTGAACAGTCGACTTTACACCTGTAACTTCTAAGACTTGGTTCTCCTTGAATAGAACCCGTTTAAGCAAATGCTTCTGGTTACGAGTAGCTTATCTTCTAACTTAAAGATTAAGCCCTCACTCATGCAAAACTTTAAAGTATGCACTGAGAAATGATCAAAACATTGATCACCGAAAATGCGCCTGTTTCAGTAAACTTTGAACACTCAACACATATGAATGTTCCTACTGACAATTCTCGGTTTCTGTTTACAATTAAACTCTGAAACTTAAACTATAGATTGATTAACTATAGACTTAAATATCCTCAAAAGGATTTCACAAATCATCTATCACAGATGAAAACACACAGAAATTTCGGCGCAGTATTTTTTCGATTATTCAGAAAGTTACAGTTGAGTGATGAGAGGAAAACTCAACTAACTTTTCATATGTCTCATGACATCTAACTTCTCATTTTCTTCTATTCCTTTCTCTCTCGTATATGCCTCTAATGCCTATACGCCTCTCCTCTTTTCTCTTCTCCTACTCTCATCTCTTCTTATGCGCCTCGACATTTTCAGGTATTTATAGATAAATTTGTACAAGCTTATAACGCGGACTATACTACTGTACATATGTGTACAATTTTTCCGGTTCTCTTCCATGCTTCAAAATTTGTTCTTTTCTTCCTCCTTTCATCTTTCAACTCTTCATGAACTGAAAACTGTAAAAGTGATCATTTCCAATAACATTCCGGTGACTTTCCTGTGACCTTCCGGTACTGTTCCGGTGACCTTCCGGTGATCTTCTGGTGACCTTTTTAAGGAAATTTTTGCTGACGTCTCTGCGGACTTAAAGACCTTCAATTGTTGATTGTCTTGCACCAACAGCTCCCCCTCAATCATCAATTGAGGTTTTCTCTGTCTTCTTTATTCCTGCCATATCTTTAAACCTTTGTAACTTAGGTCCATCCAAACTTTTTGTAAGCATATCAGCTATCTGATCTTTCGTTGAAGTATGAATTACTTCAATCTCTTTATCCATCACCTTCTCTCTTAGAAAGTGATACTGAATCTCAATATGTTTAGTCCTGGCATGAAAAACAGGATTAGCAGCTAAATATAAAGAACTCATGTTATCTCCAAATATAATTGGAGTCCTCTGTATAGTGTCAAAATTCTTCATTAAAATCTTTAGCCAAATCACTTCCTTTGCAGCTTCGACCATGCCTTTGTACTCAGCTTCAGTAGAAGACAAAGCAACTGTATGTTGCTTCTTGGAACACCATGAGATTAGCTTATCTCCCACATAACACATGTATCCATAGGTTGATCTTCTGTCATCTGGATTACCTGCCCAATCTGCATCACTGTATATTTTGATATTTGTATCTGATGTAAAACCATAATACAAACCTTCTTTGAGTGTACCCTTAATGTACCTCAACACCCTTTGTCCTGCAATCCAGTGTTCTTTCTTTGGACAGTGCATGAATTGAGACAATACTCCTACTGCATATGATAAATCAGGTCTGGTTAACGTAGCATAGATAAGACTACCAACCAAACTCTGATATTGTCTCACATCCTTGAATTCTTCTCCACCAAACTTACTCAGTTTGTGATTCACCTCCATTGGAGTAGGTGCTATCCGGCAATCATTCATTTTAAACTTGATTAACAAGTTCTTCAAATATCTTTCTTGGGTCACGAATACTCCATGCTGAGTATATGTGATCTCCATACCCAAGAAATATGACAAGTCTCCCAAGTCACTTATCTTGAACTCCTTTTCCATTTGCTTCTTGAGTCTTTGTATACCTGACTCATCTGTTCCTGTAAGGATTATATCATCAACATATATGCACATGTATATGAAACCATTATCACTTGCTTTTATAAGCAGACTACTATCTGCTTCAGACACCTGAAAACCAAGTTCTTTCAAAAACTTTACAAGTCTATAATTCCACGCTCTTGGAGCCTGCTTCAAGCCATACAAAGCTCTCTTGAGCTTGCACACATGATCTGGATATTTTTTATCTCTGAACCCTTGAGGTTGCTCCATGAACACATCATCTGAAATATAACCATTCAGAAAAGCATTTTTCACATCTAACTGACATAACTTCCAACCTTTGCTCGCAGCAACAGCTATGAGTGTTCTGATGGTTGTCATCTTTGCCACTGGACTATAAGTCTCATCATAATCAACTCCATAAGTCTGAGCAAACCCTTTGACAACAAGTCTAGCTTTGTATCTAGACACACTTCCATCTGCAAATCTTTTGGTCTTGTAGACCCACTTGCATCCAATAATCTTCTGGCTATTTGGTTTAGGAACTAAATCCCATGTTTGATTTTCCACCAATGCATCATGTTCTTCCTGCATAGCTTTTTCCCATTTTTCCTTACCTTTTGCCTCTTCATATGTAGAAGGGTCTTCATCTGCTTTCACTATGTAAGCATAATCTTTCGTAGCCAAAAATGAAGTATCATAACTGTACCTTGTAGGTTGCCATCTGTTTCTTGATGACCTTCTGAGTTCTCCGGTCCTTGAGGTTTCTGGTTCTTCACACTCAGGATCAAATCTTGGCCTTTCTTCAGCTTCTACCTGCACTTCATAATTTTCTTCTTCATCAATTATTTGAACCTTTGATTTACCTTTCTTTTGACTCACTTCTTCTTCATCACCTGTATTGTTATTAACTGTTCCTGCATACCAAGAACTTTGCTCATCAAACGTAACATCTTTCGAAACCAGAAAATGTTTTGTGGATGGATTCCACAACCTGTATCCCATCTGTCTATCATCATAACCAATGAAAACATATTTTTCAGCTTTAGGTTCCAATTTGTGTCTTAATTGTGATGGCACATATGCATATGCCACACATCCAAATATTCTACAATGATCTAGGGTAGGTCTTTTACCCCACCAAGCTTCATATGGTGTCATACCTTGCAGAGCTTTACATGGTAACCTGTTGATCAAATAAGTAGCTGTATTTATAGCTTCAGCCCACAAATAATTAGGACAATTTTTCTCATTCATCATGGACCTTGCAAACTCAACCAGAGTCCTATTCCTTCTTTCTGCTACACCATTTTGTTGAGGAGAGTACCTGCAAGTAATTTCCCTTTTTATACCTGCATTCCATAAGTAGTCACTGAATTCGTTGGAGAAATACTCTCCCCCTCCATCTGATCTTAGTCTCTTCAGTCTATGACCTGTAGTTCTTTCTGCATACGCATGATAATGTCTGAATGTATTAAATACTTCTGACTTATCCTTGATCACATAGATAGTGATCCATCTAGTAGCATCATCAACATAAATCACATAATATCTTGATCCATTTATACTGAAATCCTTTGATGGTCCCCACACATCTGTGTGTACCAACTCAAGCTTCTCTGAGTACATAAAACTATGCTTGGAGTAAGAATTCTTATGAGCTTTACCTAATTGACATGCCTCACATTTGTATGTCATATGTTGACCTGCAACATTAGGCAATCCAAGCACTGAACCATTGTTAACCATATCTTTAATACCTCTTTCATTGAAATGTCCAAGCCTTTTGTGCCAAAGATCTAACTAAGAAATTTTCTGTCCTTCATATGTAAACATGGCCTGACCAATGTTGCCTTGAATCTTCAGTGTAAACAGTCTTCCTTCTTTCTTTCCTGAAACAATCTGTTTATACCCCTGACTGGGATCTTCCACGTATACTCCTTCATTAGTGAATCTTACTTCATATCCCTTTTCAACAATTTGTCCTACACTTATCAAATTCTTAGGAATTGTAGGAACATACAGAACCTTACCCAATAAGGTACTACCATCTTTGGCTTTTACTGATCCAATCGACTTCACTTTATGCTTTGTGTTGTCACCTGTTTGAACAACATGATTAGAAACTTTATTCTCCAAATCAGTCATCAATGATATGTTTCCACTCAGGTGATTGCTACATCCTGAGTCAATGTAGAAGACTCTTTGATCTTCACTCTGCCTTTCACAAGTAGCATTCAATATCATTGTTGAATCCTCCTTCTGTTCTGAAGCATAATTGTAGTAGGTATTGTTATATTGTTGACTTTGGAATCCTCTACCTGCATTTCTTCCAAAGTAACTCCTACCACCTCTGCCTCTGAAATTTCCTCTTTGATTTCTGCCACCTCTTCCTCTTGCATTGTAACTTTGACTATATCCATTATTACTTTGAGTATTGTGCCAACAATCATTAGCTAAATGATTTGTCTTACCACAAATCCAGCAGGCTTTACCTCCATCTTTGTTGTTTCTGCCTCTTCCTCTACCTTTGCCACCTCCTCTTCCTCTTAGGAAGTTGGCTTGGCTAGTTGTTCCTTCATCTTCATTTGCTTGTTGCTTTCCTTTGCTATTCTTCCTTTTATCTTTTGAGTACATCGCGTGACCTGCACTCTTATCACCATCTCCTTTAACATCATTCTCAAATGTTAGCATATGACCTAGCAGCTGATTTAAATCTGGAGTGAAATGGTCAAGTGATAATTCCGTAGACAAAATAAACGGCTTCCATTTGTCATCACCTCTTAAGCCTGTAAGAATTTGCCTTACCAATTTATCCTCTTCGATATCTTCATCAACAGCTCCTAATGCATCTGCAATATCTTTCATTCTTGTCACATAGTCTGAAACGGACTGAGAAGCCTTCTTCTTGAAGGTTGTAAACTCTGCCCATAAGGATGCCTTTCTTGACTTAGTAGTATTCTGGAAATGCTCCTCCAATGCATTCCAAATGTCCGTTGCACTTTCAAGACCTCGAATATGAGGTAACAAGTAATCATTAACTGCCATATAAATAATACTTCTAGCTTGCGCATCTTTCTTCATCCAGTTTTTCAAATCTGCTAACTCTTCCCTAGTCGGAACACTAGGATCTCTGAACTGTGGTTTTTCTTCTTCTCCTGTGATATAAGCTATCAAATCTTTGCTCATAAGATGAGCTTCCATCCTCATTGACCACGCAGGATAGTTTTCCCTATCCAGTTTCTCTATCTGTAGAGAATCTCCCATCTTGTGTCTCCCTGTGTATTTAAATCTTCAACCTTTATGAATAATGTATGTACCTTTGCTTCAAATTAGACTCCGTTTGTCTTTCTTGATATCGTATGATCTCTTCCTCAGGTTTCGCCTTCAAGCTTTCACCTTTTAATTCTTCGGTTGTTGAATTCTTTGTAACCGCAGCAATCGGGAACCTCCTTTCTTTGATTTTGATGTCTCCTGCTTTGATACCACTGATGGACTGATACCTGCTCTGATACCACTGTCGAAGACTGTTAATCTCCTTCAGAATAACCTACTCTTGTGATTAGAACACCTCTATACCAAGAGTAAGTCAAAAACCTTCACAACACATAAGTCTGCTGCACAATTTCTTCAAATTAATCTTCACAGGTTACTTTTGTCTGAAACTGTTATTCTGAACAGTCGACTTTACACCTGTAACTTCTAAGACTTGGTTCTCCTTGAATAGAACCCGTTTAAGCAAATGCTTCTGGTTACGAGTAGCTTATCTTCTAACTTAAAGATTAAGCCCTCACTCATGCAAAACTTTAAAGTATGCACTGAGAAATGATCAAAACATTGATCACCGAAAATGCGCCTGTTTCAGTAAACTTTGAACACTCAACACATATGAATGTTCCTACTGACAATTCTCGGTTTCTGTTTACAATTAAACTCTGAAACTTAAACTATAGATTGATTAACTATAGACTTAAATATCCTCAAAAGGATTTCACAAATCATCTATCACAGATGAAAACACACAGAAATTTCGGCGCAGTATTTTTTCGATTATTCAGAAAGTTACAGTTGAGTGATGAGAGGAAAACTCAACTAACTTTTCATATGTCTCATGACATCTAACTTCTCATTTTCTTCTATTCCTTTCTCTCTCGTATATGCCTCTAATGCCTATACGCCTCTCCTCTTTTCTCTTCTCCTACTCTCATCTCTTCTTATGCGCCTCGACATTTTCAGGTATTTATAGATAAATTTGTACAAGCTTATAACGCGGACTATACTACTGTACATATGTGTACAATTTTTCCGGTTCTCTTCCATGCTTCAAAATTTGTTCTTTTCTTCCTCCTTTCATCTTTCAACTCTTCATGAACTGAAAACTGTAAAAGTGATCATTTCCAATAACATTCCGGTGACTTTCCTGTGACCTTCCGGTACTGTTCCGGTGACCTTCCGGTGATCTTCTGGTGACCTTTTTAAGGAAATTTTTGCTAACGTCTCTGCGGACTTAAAGACCTTCAATTGTTGATTGTCTTGCACCAACATATTCTTATGAAGCTATTCTTGGGCAAGCATTTATAGTTGAAATGAGAATAGAAAAAAAGCAATGGATGATGGATCAACCTACATAAGAATGTGTTCTACTACTTGTGATCCTCTCAAGTTATGACAATTATCCAAACCATAGGAGAAATAGACCAAACTTAAGGAGAAAGCGTATAAACTCCTATGATCGAGAGTGCAATGATTGTGCATTGCTAGAGGACATGGGGCAAACTATGATGAAAATTTCTATTAAGAACCACTATTGAGCAAGACAACAATGGAAGGTGGATTGATCTCTTACATGATCCTATACATAGTGTTGAAAGCCTTTCTATTTTTTGTTCTACATTTAGATTGCAATATATATATATATATATATATATATATATATATATATATATATATATATATATATATATATATATATATATATATATATATATATATATATATATATATATATATATATATATATATATATATATATATATATATATAGAAAATTATAAAAATATAGGATTAATGTTGATTGATGAACAAATCAAGACCATAATTGAATTAGAAAGGAGTTCTACTGTTCTAAAAGAACTTGACCAAGTTCTCTAAAAGAAGGAAAGATTGAAAATCATTACACTTAGTTCGATTGAAGAATATGATCTAATTGTTAACTTTTTGCGAGAACATGAAGTGAATGCTAATACAAAGTTTAAGATTGTAGATAAAGAGATCAAACCAATAGCTCAACCATTTCCGAGAGATAGTTATGAGAAATATAAGAGAGTGTATAATGAACCTATGCTAAGAAAATGAGATCTGATAGGGCATCATTTTACTGATGAGACTATTAAGAAGATTAAGTTCGGTGAGAAAACATTTTCTACAAAAAAATAAAGAGAAAAATTTATTGAAGTTATCAAGAAACTTGAAAAAGCATTCACTCTTTTTCCACCTGAAATAGGTTGTGTGGATTCAAAAAAATTTCCACCCATGATTATTGCCACATTTTCCATGGAATATACGACCTTCCCTAGTTCCAAAGGCAATTTACTTGAGCTGATGCAACTATTAAAGGAGAAGATATCCATGCAAATATTGGAGCAATCCTCAACACTTTATTCAAACAAATGGTTCACTATGTCGAAGAAGAATGGGAAACATTGTTTCATATATAATTTGCAACCTGTGAACAAAGTCACAATTAGAAATGTAGAAACACGACCTATAGTAGATGAGTTTGTTGAAGCATTTGTTGGACATTCCATTTACTCAATGGGTGACCTATATTCAGGATATGAATAGTCTGAGTTAGCTATTGAGAGTTGAGACATCACTATGATGAAGATTGCATTGGGCCTTGTATGCATGTGTACTTTTCCCCAGGGAATGAAAAACTTATGTGGCTCACATGATAATTGATATGAATCTCATATTACAATACTTTATACCTTTCATGAAAATGCCTTGTATTGAATTGTGAAGAAAGAGTGAAGGAAGATTCTTCAGATGCTTCTAATTGAAGGAAATTCTTTAATGACCATATCTCTAATTGCAAAATAATTTTTGAGAGATTTGAAGAGCTAGGTCTAACTTTTTCTCTATAGAGATCTTTTTTTGGAGTCGAGGAGGTTCTTATTATAGGACATCTATGTGGAGATTATGGCTAAAAGCCATACCCATAAAAGTTGAGGCCATTCACAAAATTTCTATGGTGTGTTGTAATGCCAGTGAAGTAAGGAGATTCCTAGGAGCCTATATCTACTATTTTATTTGGATCCCTAACTTTGCTCATGTTGCAAAACCTTTATATGGAGAAATAATCAAAAGCCATGGGTAAAGTGAAGCAAGTATTAATTGAATCTCAAATTCTGAAACAAATTATTTAGGAAAAGTGCCTATTATTTTGATTGTTGGTACTAGTCCTATTGGAATAGGTTGGATCATGGGTCCATATGATGATGAGGGGTAGAGATGCACATTTTGCTTTAGTATAAAATTATTATGTGGCAATCAAAGAAAGTATTCACATATCAAAACACAATTATGGAGACTGGTGATTGCAATAAAATCAGATAAAGAATATTTAATAGAATCTAATTTTGTTGTTGAGACTAATCATCTTCCTCTGATAGGCATGATTGCAAACTGTTCTTCTCCGGATACTTCAATGCTTAGGTGGATTTCATATGTGAAATTTATCAATCGAGATTTTGTGCATATGGCCAAGAAATGAATTATGATTGTAGACATGCTCTCACGTGAAAAATTCAATGATGATTCTAATGATGAATAGAAAAGAAACGAATATGTTGAGATATGATCCACTAGTTTTATCTTAAGAGTGATCCACGAGAATAAGTATGAAAGCGAATGAAGATTAAGAATTTATCTGAGTTCATTGGAACCTTATTTAGGTTGGTCCACAAACAAGTTTAGATACATCAAGAAAAAGTCTTACAACTTCTTCCTAAAGGATGTCTTTATTTAATGAGATGCTAAATGTAAGATGAAGAGTCTAGAATGCATGTTGAGTAATAAGAGCCTTCAAAGCAAGATGATGAGACAAATGCATGAGACCTTATGGGCAGGTCACAAAGGATCTGCTGCCACATATGAGAAAATTAGGGAAGCCTACTGGTGGCTAGCGATTTATGTGAATGTTTGAGAATTCATGAGAACATCTTGTGCCACATGTCAAGTTCATTCTTTGATTATGCATAGAGACCTATTACATCCGACTTACACTACTTGTATTCATTATAAGTGGATAGTTGACCTTGTAAACATGCCCAAAGTCCTTGATAAAATGAGATACATAGTACTTTCTAGAGAAGGCTTGACCAACCATGTGGAAGGTCGAGCTCTTTTTATCAAGACTAGTTATAATGTATGTAAATTTCCTTTGGAAGACATGATTTCATGATTTGGTTATGTGGAGAAAGTGGTCACGGATAGTGGTGAATTGGATGCAAGAGAGACAAAGGAGTTCTTTAACCAACATGGGATTCATTTCGCTTTGACTCTTGCCTATCACCCAAAGGCTAATGGCAAGATTGGGAGAGGTCATCCTTCTAATCTGAAGGTGATCTCTAAGGCCTACAATGGAGACGTAATGTTGTTACTTAGATATCATCCATTTGCATTATGGGTACATAGGATGACATACACTCGATCTACCTGATTTATGCCTATTGAACTAATGTATTGTCAAAAACAAGTTTTCTCTATCCAAACTCAGACTTTGACATGGATAATGCTCCCATGGAATGATGATATGTGAAGAGAGGAATTATTAGGGTTAATAATAAAACAACTTGAACAAGGAAATGAAAAACTAAAAGACATAGTGCAAAAGTTAAAGGGATCAGGGTTAAAGAATAAAATATACTTTGGCAAAACACATCCACTTAGGCCACATTAAGATAGAGACTAATGACTCACTACTAGTGTAGGATAATATCTTTGATACTCTATATGATCTGAGAAGGAAATTGACTAAAATATGGTTTGGGCCATATATAGTTGTGTTTGTGTTTAAAATGATACATATGAACTTTGAGAATTTGACAAAACTCCTTTGAAGTCTTTAATTGTAGGGAAGAAAGTCAAGTTATTTAAGGAAACACATGAAGATGAATATGAAATAGATAAAGAAATGGTTGAAGATGAAGATGAAGAAGACGTTGGTGCTACTCATGAAAAATGAAATGAATATATTCTACTAATTCTAATCACATTTAGTTCTTATTCTATACTTCAATTTTGTGCAATCATATATTGCATTTCATGATTTTCTAAGCCATTAAGAGAGGATTTTAAATTACAATAAGAAATTATTGGAAATGCTAATTGGAATGTGTGTACTTGAGGAAGTAGACTGAGACATCCTAGCCATTACGAAGGCCTAGCTAGAACACTGTCACTTGAAGCTTTCCGTAAAAAGAATGCCTTGTTTTATATTGATAGGTTGTGTGACGTTTCCAAAACACTTAGGAAGTGAAATCCTAACTCCTTCTAGTGAATATCTTTAGATCCTCCACTTTAACTAGGGGTTAGGCCTTTCCCCTTAAAGCAAAATGATGTGAAGATCCTATATTATACTATATTTTAGGAAGTTTATGTTGGTGCAATTCAACCACCAATTGATGTTTTGGATGAAGGGTTGAATTCAAAGATTGAAGATAAGATTAATCTATGAAGCTTGAAGATAGTGCACATTCAGAAAGTCAAGACTTGTATACATATGTACATTAAACTTATAGTTGCTCACTTATACCTTTTGTATGGTCATGAGCTTGTACATATATGCCTATATATACAAGTAAAAAGTCAGGGCAAGTATGTGAGAGTATGATATGAGAATAATTAGAAGTCATTAGATACTTTAGAAGTGAGGAAGATCACTCTCTCATCCAGATGTAAAAATTCTTAGAGAATAAGAAATATTGCACCCGATCTTTTGCTGAGTACTCCTTCTGTGTTTAATCTTTTGCGTAATTATTTTGTACAAGTCTAAGTCTATAACTGATTGACATCTGTACAAGTTTTCAGATCCTAATTGTGATCAGGTTAAGAGAATTGAGATTAGGAACATTTACATGTGTAAATGTGAAAAAGTGAAGCTGTAACATGTGCAAAATTCGAAGCTAATGTTTTGGTGAGTTCTCCTTCCACAGTGTGAAGTTTTGAGCAACCAAGGACTCATTCTTTAAGTTGGAAGGTAAGCTACCTATGGCTAAAAGCATTTGATTAAATGGGTTGTATTTTGAGAGAACTATGCTTTAGAAGTTACAGGTGTCAAAGTCGATTGTAGGAAAGTACAGTTTTAGACATAAGTGAATTGTAAGGATCATTTCTCAAGATATACTTAATCTTTTGAGATGATTTAACTTGGAGAAGGTGTGAAACTTTAGGCAACACCTTGTGCAAAGTTTTATCAAAAAGTTTACACATTTGATAAGTCAATGAGTGAGTTATGTGCAACAGACTTCTTGAGAAGTGACTCTCTTCATAGTTAGTTCAAGATTTTGATAATTGAGTATTGATCCTCCAAATTGGTAAAGGTTTTGAGTTGTTCTTGATATAGAGGTGCTCTAACATCAAGAATAGCTTGTTCTTTTGGAGATTAATACTCTCCATCATTGGTATCAAAGCAGGAATCATCAAAATTGAAGAAAGGAGGACCCCGACTGCTGCAGTCATATAGAAATCAACACTTGAAGGTTCAAAAGGTAAAAGCTTGGAGAGAAAGCTTGAGAAGGAAGCCAAAAGCTATCAAGAAGATCAAAAGGAACTTCATTTGAAGTAAAGATACACTTATTCCTCATAAAGTTGAAGAATTTAATAGACAGGTGAAGAAAGGATGGGAGATTCTCTTCAGATAGAGAAATTGGATAGAGAAAACTATCCAACATGGTCAATGAGGATGGAACATCATCTCATGAGCAAAGACTTGATAGGTTACATTACAAGTGAAGAAGAAAAACCACAGCTCAGAGATACTAGTGTTCCAACTAGGGATGAACTATCAGATTTGAAGACTTGGATGAAGAGAGATGCTCAAGCTAGGAGCATTATCTACGTGGGAGTAAATGACTACTTGTTACCTCATATTAGAGTTCTTGAAAGTGCAAGTGATATATGGAATGCTTTGGAGGAGCATTTCCAAAACACTACAAAGTCAAGGAAGGCATCTTTGTGGGTAGAGTTTACCACATTCAAGAAGAAGGCCTCTCAATCCATTTCAGATTATGTAATAAGAATGAAGGACATTGCAGATGCATTAGAAGCAGTTGATGAAGATATTGAGGAGGATAAATTGGTAAGGAAAATCCTCACAGCTCTAAGAGGAGATGAGAAATGGAAGCCATTCATTTTGTCTAAATTGTCACTAAATCATTTCACTCCTGATTTAAATTAGTTGCTAGGACACATGCTAACTTTTGAGTAGGATGTCAAAGGTGATGGTGATAAGAGCGCAGGTCAAGCAATGTATTCAAAGGATAAGAAGAAGAATATCAAAGACAAGCAACAAGCAAATGAAGATGAAGGTACAACTAGCCAAGCCAACTTCCTAGGAGGAAGAGGAGGTGGCAAAGGAAGAGGAAGAGACAGAAGAAATAAAGATGGAGCCAAAGCTTGCTAGATTTGTGGTAAGTCAAATCATTTAGCTCATGATTGCTGGCATAATAATTAGAATAATGAAGGATATAATCAGAATTTTAATTCAAGAGGAAGAGGTGGCAGAAATCAAAGAGGTAATTTCAAAGGTAGAGGTTACTTTGGAAGAAATGCAGGTAGAAGATTCCAAAGTCAATCCTACAACAATACCTACTACAATTATGCTTCAGATCAGAAGGAGGATTCAACCTTGATTACGAATGCAACTTGTGAAAGGCAAAGTGAAGACCAAAGATTCCTCTACATTGACTCAAGGTGTAGCAATCACTTGAGTGGTAATATAGCCTTGATGATTGATTTGGAAAATAAGGTAACTAATCATCTAGTTCAAACAGGTGATAATACAAAGCACAATGTGAAGTCAATTGGATCAGTGAAGGCTAAGGATGGAAGTACTCCCTTGAGTAAGGTCTTATATGTTCCTACAATTCCAAAGAATCTGATAAGTCTAGGACAAATTGTTGAAAAAGGTTATGAAGTAAGGTTCACTAATGATGGAGTTTTTGTGGAAGACCCTAATTATAGGTATAAACAAATTGTTTCAGGGAAGAAAGAAGGAAGACTCTTCACATTGAAGATTCAAGGTAATGTTGGTCATGCCTTGTTCACTTATGGAGGACATAAGATCTCTGAGTTAGATCTTTGGCACAAAAGGCTTGGACATTTCAATGAAAGAGGTATTAAGGATATGGTTAACAATGGTTTAGTGCTTGGATTGCCTAATGTTGCAAGTCAA
>CM035414.1:158318821-158328821 GCA_020310875.1 Ceratopteris richardii
CTACATGAACACTAGCATCTATATGCACATGAAATTCTAAGGACTAGTTGGGAACAATTACTAGCAAGCCGTGACAAAGTTTTAGCTATTCTGAGTACATTTGGATAAATCTTCTATGGTATCCTAGACGGCCTAAAAAACTTTGTACTTCCTTGGAGATCCTAGAATATGCATGGAAAGGATAGCAGCGATGTTTGTCAGATTATCCCTTCGGCCAATACCATGTGACCAAGAAGAGTGCCTTTAGTGACCAAAAAATGACATTTGGCAGGATTTAACCTTAAAACTGTTATGAGACACTCCTCAAGATTACCTTCAGATTTTCCAAGTGATAATAGAAATCTTGAACTACTACTGTCCTATCTATGCTTGAAAACATTGAAAATTCATTCATGAAAATGCATAGAAAGGTTGTTAACCATTTTCCCAATATCAGATACATTGTTCTATTACACTAGGCCGGTGTATGTTTTAGGTCTAAAGCCATGTGTGTATAAAACTAGGTGTCCCATGGAGTAACAAAGGTTATTTTGTCTCTATCATCATGATGCATCAGTATGTGGTTGTAGCCACTGAAACCATCAGAAAAATATATAAAGTGTGTCTCGCTACTTCTTCAAGTACCTGTTCCATGAAGGATTGAGAAAAGCCATCTTGAATAGTCACTTTATTTAAAGCATGGAAATCAACACATACTCTTATTTTGCCACTGTTTTTCTTTGGTACAATGACCATGGAGGAAATCCACTTGGAATGTTCTATAGGAACAATAGTACCTGCCTCCTCTAGTTTTGTAATTTCTAGCTTAACTACCTCTGCATATTTCCGATTAGTTGAGAAGGCCAACTTCTTCCAAGTGGAGCTCCCTCAACTAAGGGTATTCCGTGTAATCCAAGCCCCTCTGGAAGACATTTTTGTAGAAAGAAAGTAAATAGGTTACCTTTTGTAGTAAAGGGGGAGAGTGCCACAACCAGGAGGCCAAGTGGACTATTTGAGGATTGTCTTCATCTCCTAGGTTTACTTCTTGAACAAGTGTTTTAGGATTGGCCTTATTTGAAAAATCATCTGCACTCTGTGCAGGAGTGGAAGTTAGCCCATCCTTCATAATATGTTCCCTAGTCCATCCTTAAGGAATATCAAAAAATGGGAGGTCTTCTATGCTCTCGAGCTCAAAATTAGCCATTTCTTATGCATCCACATTTGTTGGCCTTGGTTTGTTAGTATTCAAGTGAAAATTTTCATTTTTTGACTCTTTCTGACTTCTATGGCTTCTTCTGCAACTTTAGAAAACCATCTTTATCCAAACATGCTTTGAGACCTATCAAGGGAAAAAGATAAAACTCACAATCGAGCAAAGAGGAGCACACAATGGAAACATGAGCACTCATGTTGATTTGTTTAAGATTCAAATAGCACTCTATTCTTCTCCCTAGACACCACATTCTTTAACAATTTAAGGCCGTAACTTTACTTGTTAAGCTTCTTTAAGAACTATCTCATCATTCTCTCAATTTTAAGCTTCTTTAAACACTATCTTTATCCAGACATGCTTCGACACCCGAGCAAAGAGGAGCACACATGGAAACATGAGCATTCATGATGGTTTGTTGGAAGATCTCAAATAGGACTTTATTCTTCTCCATAGACACCACATTCTCTAACAATATAAGGACCTAGATTTACTTTTTCTATATGAACCTTCTCATAATTCTTTGAATGTTAAGCTTCTTCAATAATTATCTTTATTTAAACATGCTTTGATACCATATCAAGGGAAAAAGATAAAACTCACAACCCAGCAAAGAGCAGCGCACAATGGAAACATGAGAACTCATGATGGTTTGTTGAGAGATTTGAATAGGACTCTATTCTTCACCTTAGACACACATTCTCTAACAATTTAAGGCCCTAGCTTTACTTGTACTATATGCTCCTTCTCATCATTCTCTCAATGTTAAGATTCTTTAAGAACTATCTGTATCCAATCATGCTTTGACATCGTATCGATGAAACAAATAAAATTCTGAAGTGAGAAAAGAGGAGCACACAATGGAAACATGAGCACTCATGATGGTTTGTTGAGGGATTTCAAATAGGAATCTCTCTTCTCCCTTGGCGCCACATTCTCTAACAATTTAAGGTGCTAGCTTCACTTGTGCTATATGCACGTTCTCATCATTCTCTCAATGTTGTAGTTCTTTAAACATTATCTTATCCAATCAGAGCACAACTAAGAAAAGGGAACACACAACGGAAACATGAGAACTCATGATGGTTTGTTGGTACATTTTAAATATTTCTCTAGTCTTATCCCTAGAAACCTCATTCTCTATTAATTTAAGGCCCTAGCTTTAGTTGTGCTATATGCACCCTCTCATCATTCTCTCAATGTTTTGCTTCTTTAAGAACCATCTTTATCCAAACATGCTTTGACACCCTATCAAGGTGAAAAGATAAAACTCACAATCCAGCAAAGAGGAGCACACAATGGAAACATGAGCACTCATGATGGTTTGTTGGGAGATTTGAAATAGGTCTCTATTCTTCTTCCTAGACACCACATTCTCTAATAATTTAAGCCCCTACCTTTACTTGTGCTATATGCATCTTTGGCACATGTCACATTCTTTAGCAAATTCGATTTCATCTTTGTGGATATGGGCCACCGTAGTGCTTTGTGGATGATTTTCTGAGCTAATTCGTCCCCCTTTAGATGCCCTTTGCTATGTGCTACTTCAAGCAAAAAGTTCAACTCCTCTAGACAAACACACTTTCTTAAGATACCATCCTGACAATATTTATACAAATTTCAATTATAAGTGAGTAAGCTTGCTTTAAATAGTAATCTCCTCTTCTCTATTGGTGTTAAGTGTCTAGAAATTTTCAAAGGTGAGGAATTGTAAAATTCCATCATACCAACCAGATTGAGTTGCCACCAGGAAGATATTGCTATCTACTTGTTCATCATTAATACTTATTGCATTTTCACTTAGGTAGTCCTCGACACCTGATCCACCATGTAGTGCTCTTTTCCTAGCTTAATATGAATCTCAAAGTCAAATTTTCGAAATAGCAACAACCATCACCAAACCTTTCTAGCCACTCTAGACTTGTTAATCAAATAATTTAAAGCCAAATGATAAGATATGACAATAAAATGCACACCTAGGAGGTAGTGCCAAAACTTTGAAGAGCAAATATAATAGCCAAACCTTCTCATTTGGTAGTGTTGTAGTTTCTTTTTGCTTTGGTGAGTAATCTGCTAGCATACGCGATAGGTTGGTCTACCTTGTGTGATGATGGATGAGCCAAGACTGCTCCAACTGCATGAACACTAGCATCTATATGCACATGAAATTCTAAGGACTAGTTGGGAACAATTACTAGCAAGCCGTGACAAAGTTTTAGCTATTTCTGAGTACATTTGGATAAATCTTCTATGGTATCCTACATGGCCTAAAAAACTTTGTACTTCCTTTGGAGTTCCTAGAATAGGCATGGAAAGGATAGCAACGATGTTTGTCAGATATCCCTTCGGCCAATACCATGTGACCAAGAATAGTTCCTTTAGTGACCAAAAAATGACATTTAGCAGGTTTTAACCTCAAATCTTGTTATGAGACACTCCTCAAAGATTACCTTCAGATTTTCCAAGTCATCATGGGAATCTTGAACTACTACTGTCCTATCTATGCTTGAAAACATTGAAAATTCATCCATGAAAATGCATAGAAAGGTTGTTAACCATTTTCCCAATATCAGATACATTGTTCTATTAAACTAGGCCGGTGTATGTTTTAGGTCTAAAGCCATGTGTGTATAAAACTAGGTGCCCCATGGAGTAACAAAGGTTATTTTGTCTCTATCATCACGATGCATCAGTATCTGGTTGTAGCCACTGAAACCATCAAGAAAACTATATAAAGTGTGTCTCTCTTCTTCTTCCAAGTGCAGCTCCCTCAACTAAGGGTATTGCGTGTAATCCAACCTCATCTAGAAGACATTTTTGTAGGAAGAAAGTAAAGAGGTTCCCTTTTGTAGTAAAGGGGGAGAGTGCCACAACTAGGAGGCCAAGTGGACTATTTGAGGATTGTCTTCATCTCCTAGCTTTACTTCTTGAACAAGTGTTTTAGGATTGGCCTTATTTGAAAAATCATCCGCACTGTATGCAAGAGTGGAATTTAGCCTATCCTTTATAATATGTTCCCTAGTCCATCCTTAAGGACTATAAAAGGATGGGAGGTCTTCTATGCTCTCGGGCTCAAAATTAGCCATTTCTTATGCGTCCACATTTATTGTCCTTGCTTTGTTAGTATTCAAGTGAAAATGTTCATTTTTTGACTCTTTCTGACTTCTATGGCTTCTTCTGCAACTTTAGAAACCATCTTTATCCACACATGCTTTGAGACCCTATCAAGAGAAAAAGATAAAACTCATAATCAAGCAAAGAGGAGCACACAATGGAAACATGAGCACTCATGATGATTTGTTGGAAGATTTCAAAAAGCACTCTATTTTCTCCCTAGACACCACATTCTTTAACAATTTAAGGCCGTAACTTTACTTGTTAAGCTTCTTTAAGAACTATCTCATCTTTCTCTCAATTTTGAGCTTCTTTAAAAACTATCTTATCCAAACATGCTTGGACACCTATCGGGGGAAAAAGATAAAACTCACAACCGAGCAAAGAGGAGCACACAATGGAAACATGAGCGTTCATGATGGTTTGTTGGAAGATCTCAAATAGGACTTATCTTCTCCATAGACACCACATTCTCTAACAATTTAAGGACCTAGATTTACTTTTCTATATGAACCTTCTCATAATTCTTTGAATGTTAAGCTTCTTTAATAGCTATCTTTATTTAAACATGCTTTGATACCATATCAAGGGAAAAAGATAAAACTCACAACCGAGCAAAGAGCAGCTCACAATGGAAACATAAGAACTCATGATGGTTTGTTGAGAGATTTGAAATAGGACTCTATTCTTCTCCTTAGACACGACATTCTCTAACAATTTAAGGCCCTAGCTTTACTTGTGCTATATGCTTTTTCTCATCATTCTCTCAATGTTAAGATTCTTTAAGAACTATCTGTATCCAATCATGCTTTGACATCGTATCGACGAAACAAATAAAATTCTGAAGTGAGAAAAGAGGAGCACACAATGGAAACATGAGCACTCATGATGGTTTGTTGAGGGATTTCAAATAGGACTCTCTTCTTCTCCCTTGGTGCCACATTCTCTAACAATTTAAGGTGCTAGCTTCACTTGTTCAATATGCACGTTCTCATCATTCTCTCAATGTTATAGTTCTTTAAACACTATCTTTATCCAATCATGAGGACAACCAAGAAAAGAGGAACACACAACGGAAACATGAGAACTCATGATGGTTTGTTGGGACATTTTAAATATTTCTCTAGTCTTCTCCTAGAAAACTCATTCTCTATTAATTTAAGGCCCTAGCTTTACTTGTGCTATATGCACCCTCTCATCATTCTCTCAATGTTTTTCTTCTTTAAGAACCATCTTTATCCAAACATGCTTTGACACCCTATATCAAGGTAAAAAGATAAAACTCACAATTGAGCAAAGAGGAGCACACAATGAAAACATGAGCACTCATGATGGTTTGTTGGGAGATTTGAAATAGGTCTCTATTCTTCTTCCTAGACACCACATTCTCTAATAATTAATCCCCTACCTTTACCTATGCTATATGCATCTTCTCATCATTCTCTCAATGTTAATCTTCTTAAAGAAAATTTTATCAAAACATTCTTTGACACTCTATTAGGGGAAAAAGATAAAACTCACAATCGAGCAAAGAGGAGCACACAATGGAAACATGGGCACACATGATGCTTTGTGTTTGGGAGATTTTAAATAGGACTCTCTTCTAGTTAGACACCAGATTCTCTAACAATTTGAGGCCCTAGCTTTACTTGTGCTATTTGTACCCCCTCATCATTCTCTCAATGTTAAGGTTCTTTAAGATCCATCTTTATTCAAACATGTTTTACCACCTTTGCAGGGGAAATTGATAAAACTCACAATGTAAAAACGAGGAGCACAGAATGGAAAACATGATCACTCATGATGGTTTTTTGGGAGATTTCAAATAGATCTCTTCTCTTCTCCCTAGACACAAAATTCTCTAGTAATTTAAGGCCCTAAATCTACTTTTACGATATGAACCTTCTCATCATTCTCAAAATGTTAAGCTTCTTTAAGAACTCTTTATCCAAAGATGCTTGAACACTCTATCAGAGGAAAAAGATAAAACTCACAACCCAGCAAAGAGGAGCACACAATGGAACCATGAGCACTCATGATGCGTTGATGGGAGATTTCAAATAGGACTCTATTGTTTACCTTGAAACCACATTCTCTAACAATTTAAGGCCTAGCTTACTTGTGCTATATGCACCTTCTCAACATTCTCTCAATGTTAAGCTTCTTTCATAATTATGTTTATCCAAACATGCTCTGACAACCTATGAGGGGGCAAAAGCGTAAAACTCACAACCAAGCAAAGTGGAGCACACAATGGAAATATGAGCACTCATGATCGTTTGTTAGGAGATTTCAAATAGGACTCTATTCTTCTTCCTAGATGTTATTTAATGCCCTAGCTTTATTTGTGCCATATGCACCTTCTCATCATTCTCTCAATGTTAATCTTCTTTAAGAACTATGTGTATCCTAGCATGCTTTGAAACCCTATCACAAAAAGATAAACTCACAACCGAGCAAAAAGGAGCACACAATGGAAACATGAGCACTCATGATGGTTTTTTGGGAGATTTCAAATACGACTGTATTCTTCTCTCTAGATGCCAACCACATTCTCTAACAAGTTAAGGCCCTAGCTTTAGTGACACCATATTAGGGGAAAAAGATAAAACTCACAATCGATCAAAGAGGATCACACTCAAAGCATAAGCACTCATGATGCTTTGTTGGGAGATTTCAAGTAGGACTCTATTTTTCTCCCTACACACCAACTACATTCCCTATCAATTTAAGGCCCTAACGTATGCTATATCCACCTTCTCATCATTCTCTTAATGTTGAGCTTCTTAAGAACTCACTTTATCCAAACATGCTTTGAAGGGAAAATGATAAAACTCACAAATGAGCAAAGAGTAGCACAAAATGGAAACATGAGCACTCATGATGGTTTGTTTGGAGATTTCAAATAGGCATATATTCTTCTCTCTAGGGACCAACCACATTCTCTAACAATTTAAGTCCCTAACGTTACTTTTTGCTATATGGATATTGTCATCATTTTCTCAATGTTAAGCTTCTATAAGAACTATCTTTATCCAAACATGCTTTGACACTCGATCATGCAAAAAGTATACAACGAGGAGCACACAATGGGAACATGAGCACTCATGATGGTTTGTTGGAAAATTTCAAATAGGACTCTGTTCTTCTATCTAGATACCACATTCCCTAGCTTTACTTGTGCTATATGCACCGTCTTATCATTCTCTCAATGCTTCTTTAAGAAATACCTTATCCAAACATGTGTTGACACCTAAAAGGTGAAAAAGATAAAAATCACATCCCAGGAAAGAGGAGCACACAATGGAAAAATAAACACTCATTATGGTTTGACGGGAGATATCAAATAAGACTCTATTTTTCTCCCTAGACACCACATTCTATAACAATTTAAGGCCCCAGCTTTACTTGTGCAATATGCACCTTCTCCTCATTCTCTCAATGTTAATCTTCTTTAAGAAATATGGTTATCCAAAAATGCTTTGACACCTTGCAAGGGGAAAAAGATAAAACTCAGAACCGAGCAAAGAGGACCACATAATGGAAACATGAGCATGCATGATGGTTTGTTGAGAGATTTCAAATAGGTCTATATTATTCTCCCTAGACACCACTTTCTCTAACATTTTAATGCCCTAGCTTTACTTGTGCTACATGCACCGTCTTATCATTCTCTAAATTTAAGCTTCTTTAAGAACTATCTTTATCATCACATGCTTTGACACCCTATAAGGGGAAAAAGATAAAACTTACAACAAGCAAATAGGAGCATGCAATGGAAAGATGAGGACTCATGATGGTGTGATGGGAGATTTCAAATAGGACTCTATTCTTCTTCATTGACACCACATTCTATAAAACTTAAAGGCCCTAGGTTTACTTGTGCTATATGCACCTTCTCATCACTCTCTTAGTTTTAAGCTTCATTAAGAAGTAACCTTATCCAAGCATGTTTTGACACCCTTTCAGGGTAAAAAGATAAAGCGGAAAATGGAGCAAAGAGGAGCACACAATGGAAACATGTGCACTCATGATGGTTTGATGGTATATTTCAAATACGACATTCTATAACAATTTAACGCCCTATCTTTACTTGTTCTATATAAACCTTCTCATTAAATGTGTCAATGTGGAGCTTCTTTAAGAACGTCTATGTTTATGCAAAGATGCTTTGACACCCTATCAGTGAGAAAGGTAAAAGTCACAATCAAGCAAAGTGGATCACACATTGGGAACAAGAGATTTCAAATAGGACTCTATTCTTCTCCGTAGACACGACATTTTGTAATAATTTAAGGCCCTAGCTTTACTTGTGCTATATGCACCTTCTCATCATTCTCCAATGTTAAGATTCTTTAATAACTATGTTTATCCTAACGTGCTTTGACACCCTATCAGGGGAAAATGATAAACTCACAATCACGCAAAGAGGAGCACACAAAGGAAACATAAGCACTCATGATGCTTTGTTGGGAGATTTCAAATAGGACTCTATTCTTCTCCATAGACACCAATCACATTCTCCAACGATTTAAGTATATATTTACTTGTGCTATATGCACCTTATCATTATTCTCTCAATATTAAGCTTCTTTAAGAACTATCTTTATCGAAACATGCTTCAACACCCTATTAGGAGAAAAGATAAAACTCGGAAGTAAGAAAAGAGGAGCACACAATGAAAACATGAGCACTCATGTGGTTTGTTCTGGGATTTCAAATTGGTCTATTCTTCTTCCTTGACAACACATTCTATAACAATTTAAGGCCCTAGCTTTAGTTTTGCTATATGCGTCTTCTCAAAATCTCCCAATGTTAAGCTTCTTTAAGAACTATCTTTATTGAACCATGCTTTCATACCCTATCAGGGAAAAGATAAAACTCACAACCAAGCAAAGACGAGCACACTAGAAAAAACTTGAGCACTCATGATGGTTTGTTGGGAGATTTTAAATAGGACTCTATTCTTCTCCATAGAAACAATCAAGCAAAGAGGAGCAAACAATGGAAACATGAGCACCCATTGATATTTATTGGGGATATTTGAAATAGGAACCTACTCTTCTTCCTAGATGCCACATTCTCTAACAATCTAAGGCCCTAGATTTACATGTGCTATATGAACCTTCTCAACATTCTCTAAAGGCTAAGATTGTTTAAGAACTATCTTTATCTAAACATGTTTTGATGCTCTATGATGAAAAAAAGATAAACTCACAATCAAGCAAAGAGGAGCACACAATGGAAATATTAGCTCTTCATGATGGTTTATTGGGAGGTTTGAAATAGAAATATCTTCTTCTCCCTAGACACCACATTCTCTAACAATCTAGGGCCCAAGATTAACTTATGCTATCTCCACCTTTTGCTTCATTCTCTCAAAGTTTATCTTCTTTAAGAAGTATCTTTAGCGAAACATGCATTGACACCGTATCAAGGGAAAAAGATAAAACTCACAACTGAGCAAAGTGGAGCACACAATGGGAACATGAGCACCCATGGTGGTTTATTGGGATATTTCAAATAGGACTCGATTCTTCTCCCTAGACACCAAATTCTCTAACAATTTAACGCCCTAGCTTTATTTGTGTTGTATGCACCTTCCCAACATTCTCTCAATGTTAAACTTCTTTAAGAAGTATCTCTATTCAAACTTTATTTGAGACTCTATCAAGGGAAATGATAAGAGTAGAGAGA
>CM035414.1:158336321-158338821 GCA_020310875.1 Ceratopteris richardii
CAGTACTTGCATAACGACAATGTTCAACAATTACACTACTCATACTCAGTAAAACAAACACGATAAGAGCATGAAAAGAGAAAGTTACAAGATTTGATAAGGAATGGCTCTCTAGAAATGATGGAAAAATCCTTCAAGGGGAGTTTTAAATTGTCTTGTATACAATTTTGAGTAACAAAGTAGAAATTCTTGAAGAAGTCTTTATGAGTTTTCGAAGAGTTTTTGAGGAACTTTTGACGGCTCTTAATGTCATTGTACTTGAAGTTTTGTAAATGAACCCTAGATAGAAAGTTACAAGGTAGAGGTATGCTAGCTCACTTGAATGTGTGGGGTAGTGTAGTGTTAGCCGTTAAAGGCTACAGACTTCTGATTTCGGACTCCAATACTTTAGGAGGTTGGGAGTCCCTGACGAACTACTTTTCCGTATGCAGGTTACTACTATCGTGATGCTTAAAAGTAACTTAACTCTTAGCCATGTGGGTCCTTGGGAGTGGTAGGGGTCTGTTAGACAGAGGCCCTGTACTATTTTCCCAACTCATCACACAATCATAAATGCTCTCTCGTGTCTGAGCTCAGTACCCAAATCTGAACAACTGAAAACTATTCAGTGTACTGGAATTAGAGCTTCAGAACTGATTCTGCTGTAGCTATCTGAGCAGCAGTCCGGTTACTTGTTCTTAGAGCAAAATATACTTCAGTAATGAAGGTCACCTAATACGTACTTCTTCAGAACAGACAGGTATACCAACCTGACATCTATACCTTGAAGTTATGAGAATTCACCGTATGCCAAACTCGAACAACCAATCGCCTAATAACAAACGACTAGCCACAGACTTAACGGTGTCCTACTCACCTTCAGACCATTACGGATACTAGTCTCCCTGTGATCGGAATCAACAGTGAACGTAGACTACTGTATCGAATTCGGTCACTTACAGAAAACGCTAACAGGCAAACAGTTCGGGACTACTTTTCACATTCCCTTGCTTCGCCGAAGAACTGACAAACAACATACTGGACTTGATAACCCTCAGAGACACACTCAACCATTACCGAACATATTCGTAACGCAATACAACTGATTCATAACTCTGTATTAAGGTGCGGATAAACGACTAGACGAAGCACATAATAGAACAGAACCGAGCAAGATTAACCACTAGACGGAGCACAGAACAGGACAGAACAGAGCAGGAATAATCTTCTCAACAACATACACACTCAACAATACATTACAATCCCCAAAATGCGACTCACTCAAACAATACACCGCAATTCCCAAAAATGGGGCGCGCGGCCACTCTTTTCTCATTGCCTTATATAGAAGATTTTTTTACAATGGTGTGTGAATCTTTAGTTACCTGCACATTCCCCGAAAGGTTCTTTTACATTTAAGACACCTGTCCTAGTACATTTGTCCTTATTCGGCGGCTGTTTAACATGTAGAGGTCATATATATATATATATATATATATATATATAGATATATATATATATATATATATATATATATATATATATATATATATAGTATATATATATATATATATATATATATATATATATATATATATAGATATATATATAGATATATACATACACATACACATACACATATACATACACATACATATACAAACACATACACATACATACATACATACATATACGCATACACATACATACATACACACATACATACATACATACACACACACACACACATACACACACACACACATATATATATATATATATACACACATATATATATATATATATATATATATATATATATATATATATATATATATATATATATATATATATATATATTATATATATATATAGGTCAAATAAGAGATATGGTGTTTTGTGGATGGCAAATCATGGATGATAGAAGATGGGTGGCAAGTGTCCACCTAATCCTGATACACCGCTTAAGTCTACTCAAAGAAACTAGTAAATATGAATTATGTATGAGTCCAACAAGGAATATTCCAAGGAATACTGCCTTTATCATCGCCAATTCGAGTTGCTCACTGCAACCATGAACCATATAATTAGAATTTAGGGACCCTAGTAACTCCTTATATACCTTAGATTGTCCAATTTGACCTTCATCCAACATGTAAGTTGAGATTCCCATCAACCGGGTAATGCACAAATGGCTTCTCCTCATAATAGGGGCCTTATACAACGTACAATCATAAGTGGTAGACATTCGTCACATACCCAAAAAAGTGCTCATGAACTTCTTTTATAACTATTAACATCTAGAAAATCCGTTCTTATGCCACTACTTGCATAAAGACAATGTTCAACAATTACACTACTCATACTTAGTAAAACAAACACGATAAGAGCATGAAAAGAGAAAGTGATAATACTTGATAAGGAATGGCTCTCTAGAAAAAATGCAAAAAATCCTTCAAAGGGAGTTTTAAATTGTCTTGTATACAATTTCGAGTAAAAATGTAGAAATTCTTGAAGAAAT
>CM035414.1:158343821-158351321 GCA_020310875.1 Ceratopteris richardii
ACTCCGTATCATTGTCTGCAAATTCGATTGTTTCCGGTTCCAGTTATTCCGACTTCCTTTCTGACACGTAGTATTGGAAAATGTTTCCAGTTATTCGGAACTCCTTTCTGACACTGAGAGTCAATCTGATATCTGATTCTTTTTCGCTGTGGAAAGCCAGACGAATTAACCGAGGAGGTTACGCTACCCCATTTTTGAAGCGACGGGTAATCAGGAAGTATTTTCTATTGTTCCTTACTGTTCGTTCATTCTGAAGATTCTTACCGACTTAGGGTATTTCTTACCGACTTAGGGTATTTCGGAAGCTGTGTCTACCATTTAGAGGAACGCTGTGTCTATCTGGAAATTCGATTGTTTCCAGTTATTCCGACTTCCTTTCTGACACATAGTATTGGAAAATGTTTCCAGTTATTCGGAACTCCTTTCTGACTGTTCGTTCGTTCGTTACTGCTCTTTGGCGATGATGCGTAGATTTTGTTTTGTTTTTTTTTTTTTTAACATGTTGACATTACAGAGTATGTGATTCATGGAAGATTGAAAAGTCTTTATATGTGTAATTATCATGATGAGCTGGAAATCAGAACTCATACCATGTACCAGCTGTTCCGTTTTGCCCAAGGCATATACCAAGCCGCTCATTTTGACATCAGAATACAGGAAAGAGAAAAAGGTCATTGCCATGCCATGAACACAATCCAATTCCATGGGGCATAATGCTGTGGGGATTCAGGTATCCTAGCACAAAAAAATTCACTCTTACGCAGTTTGCAAAAGTACAATATGTGGGCGCAAAGATATTTGGGCATATGAGCATGCAAAGGTCAGACTCTAAGCGAGATAACCAAATAAGAATATTCATGGTAGTTTCTTAAGTAGAGGGTGTTTCATTGTAGGTAACTAAAGAAGGAAAGTATAATAGCAGGAAGAATAATCAAAGTGACTTCGCCTTCCCATTCTAGATTCTTCAGACTAAGCTAAAGTTGAACAAGCGAACCTGCAGAAAAACATTTTTTATCGCTGCACGCAAAAAACTAGCATTATATTGAGAGAAATGCGATTTTCTCTTGTCTTTCTTTCAGACATACCGTTGACTCAGTAAAGCATCTTAATTGTCTCACCTACTGTTCGTCATAGGAATACAGAATACATACATACATATAGCAACAGAATACATGAAGAAAAAAAGGTCACTGCCATGCCATGAACACCCTTCAATTCTATGAGCATTGTGTTGTTGGGATTCAGGTATCATAGGACAAGATTCACTCATTTGCTGTTCTCATGTGTCTGATCTATTTCCTTCTTCTAGGCTTCATTCGAAGCTGATAAAGTGACACAGTGAGTTGGATGAATGCACTAAGGAGCTATATAAGATCACATTCTTGTTTGCTTGTATATTCTAAGTATTTATTCGGGTCTACTTCAAGGATTTATTTTCGACTGATAAACGCCCTAATATGTGATGATTAATATAATTCAATGATTTTACCCCATGTTCCTTAGATAATCTCATCGATTTTCATTCATAGTCATAATCAAGCTATCTATGTAATTGGATTCTTTCTTCTCGATCTTCTTTCAATTTCTTCATCAAATGAACAACATTTTCCTTTATTGTTTGTATTTATTTACGTTCCTCTTACGAAGAAGTTTCTTCATAGAACTTTTCACATCTTCCATTACGATGTTTGGTACTTTCTTTAATTGTTACACTTTTGTTCTTCAATAACTCTATTTTCTTCTAGCATCATGTTCCTCTCTTCTTTCCATTGTTGTCTTTCTCTATCTAATCCTTTTTATTATCTATTGCTCAAAGTCATCTTCATCTTAGTGAACTACATTCCACTTAATAGGTGGCATATCTCTATATGAGTGATTTGCAAGGTTGATCCTAGTGGTATTTCCTCTATAATGGAGGAGGCTGAGGAGATGGGCTGCTTGAGGAGATACTTCTGCACAATGGAGGAGGCTGAGGAGATGGGCTGCTTGAGGAGACGTACTATGGTCTGCCAATCCTACCACACTTGAAGCCGAACGTGATCTTGCAATCGGGATTTTTTTCTTGTGCTGTGGAAAGCCAGACCAGTTAACGGAGGAGGTTACGCTACCCCATTGTTCAAGCGAAGGCTTATCAGGAAGTATTTTCTATCGTTCATATGTTCGTTCATTCTGAAGACTCTAACTCGCTCAGGAAACACGTTCTTCTTCAATCACTTGAATAGACTTACGGTATTTCTCTTCAATAGACTTAAGGTATTTCGGAGTAGACCTAGGGTATTTCGGATGCTGTGTCTAGCATTTAGAGGAACACTGTGTCTATCTGGAAATTCGATTGTATAGGGAGGTTCGAAATAGAACTGAATTCTTCTCCCTAGACACCATATTCTCTAACAATTTAGGGCCCTAGGTTAACTTGTGTTATATGCACCTTTTCATCATTCTCTCAATGTTAATCTTCTTTAAGAAGTATCTTTAGCCAAACATGCATTGACACCCTATCAAGGGAAAAAGATAAAACTCACAACTAAGCGAAGTCAAGCACACAATGGGAACATGATCACCCAGATTGGTTTATTGGGATATTTCAAATAGAGCTCGATTCTTCTCCCTGGACACCACATTCTCTAATAATTTAGCACCCTAGCTTTATTTGTGCTATACGTACCTTCCCAACATTCTCTCAATGTTAAACTGCTTTAAGAAGTATCTCTATTCAAACTTTATTTGAGACCCTATCAGAGGAAAATGATAAGAGAGGAGAGATTTTCTACTACTCAAACTCTCAAATGAGCAAAGAGGAACACAAAATGGAAACATGAGCACTCATAATGGTTTATTGGGAGATTTGAATTAGGACTCTATTCTTCTCCCTAGGCACCAAATTCTCAAACAATTTAAGGCCCTATCTTTACTTGTGCTATATGCGCCTTCTGATCATTCTCTCAATGTTGAGCTTCTTTGAGGGCCATCTTTATCCAAACATGCTTTGACACTTGTTGTATAATTATGGGTCAAAGTGGCCAAGGGCATGGGTTTTGAGGGTGCAAAACCACTTGGAGAACCCTTGGATTCTAGGGTGAAACCCTTGGGAAAGTATCTCCAACAGCGTGGTTTGAACCCTTGAGTTATTTGGATTTATTTACTCCCAATTGAAGGGTTTTGATCCTTAGGATTGGTATTTCCTAAGGATATGGTATTTAACCCTTAGGGAGGCCTCTCAAGCCTTGAGATTGGTATGGGAGAAATCCTTTTAGAATCCATGTGAGGGCCATGAGATTCCATGTGATTTCCAAGGTTAGAAGGCCTTGAATTAGAATCCATTTGGAGAGGACACTTGGCAAGCTCTCCTCACATTTCCTCCCTTGGCCTTGAGGTATATATATGGGTGGAGTTGGATGGGTGGACATGTACTCTCTCTTAGTGAGGTGGTTTTGCTAGGTAGTAGTTTGTTGTTATACAACAGTGGTATGCAGAGCCAATTAGATCCCAGATCTTCTGTGGTTTTTGAATTTCTGTCCATATCTAAGAGTTTTTGTTAGTCAAGGCCAGTCGAGTACGCGTGGGTCTTTGATTGTGCTATGTCTCTTTTAGGGGAGTAAAACATATCTACCCCGTCTAGTACGGAGCTACGCGTCCCTTCAAGAAGGCGGCAATCCTGACAGGCGACAGCTGCACGTCCCTTCAAGAGTAGGCGACTCCACTCAAGAACTCACCCCATGTGATAGGCTCGTGAGAACTCAGCAACTAAGAGGCACCCAATCGCGAGCCTAGTTCCTCATTTGGTTGTGCATCACGTTTGCTCTTCGCCCAAGTTATGGAGATTCAAATTGAAACAGATCGCCAATATGGGATTTATGCCCTTCGTAGCTCCCTAGTCTCAGCCCATTGCAAAAAAGCCATTGCGATTCCAAAAAGCATTATTATGCCCTCGTTAAGAAGTACCATGCCATCACTTGAATGGCTGCACTATTCCCGACGGCGATTCAAGGAAGAGTATACTGCCAAGCAAATATACTAAGAAAAGGGACCTACATGCATCCATGATGATTGGCCCATCTAGGTCTCGAACCTGCAACCTTTGCGTTATTAGCACAACGCTCTAAAGCTGAAAGAAGGGATGTGGATTGATAGTTTCCAATTACAACACGGAAAGGTCTTCACGTAGCAAGAAAATTGAAGTACTTTTTTTCTAATTCATCATGCATTTGATATATTCTACAATTGAATGAATGGATGTTTTATAGTAAGGGTTCTTTTAGTATCCATCTAACTATTGACATGTGTTGAATATCCATAGAATTCATTATATATGTGACTATGGTATTTATTGAATGAGATTTGAACTCATCTCTTATGCGATGTGGTAAAAGAGTTTTATTTACATACTTGTTCACAATAAAAGGTGTAAGCATGCATTCGTGCATCCTTAAAGTTTTCGCAAATATAGATGCATACTTTGGGCATACACTAAGTAGGTAAATCTTGAACGAGGGAGATGAGTTTTGAAGAGATACATTTTCAAGGACTATTTGAGCTACTACCGAGTTTTGAACTCGATTCCCCCTATTGAAAGACATGTATGGTAGCCAGAGATGTAATGGCCCGAGCTTTCAAAGTATTCAAATGGGCAAGCTTCCTCAAGCAAAGGATCAAAGGATGGACGAAGCTATAATGGAGATAAGTATTATTGCTCACTTTTCTCATTTATGTAACCATGCTAGAGCAATGCATTTGAAATAAAGCAAGTGAATTGCTAATGCACATCGAATGATGCATAGAATGATTCATTTGAAAAATATGCATTGAAGGCATAATTGAATAGAAACATTTTTCTAATTAGCACATAATGGAGTCACCACATGAAGGTTGTCAAAGAATGGAAATGGAATGCCCATCATAGCATGGTATGAACATGAATGGAAAACACAAGCATGAATTCATGCATTGAATGGAGTTCTATATGTGAATTCCATGTATGCTTTAAGGAGGGGTTCAATTTTAGGACCTTATGCATGCTCAACATCTTCAAGAAAAGATGAGAATGTTTTTGGTATACACTATGATGCATGGATTGAATCACATATGCATGGGTTAATGGGACATGAGGGAAAAATTAAGTATTGTAAATTTAAGGTTTAAGATAGAAAAATAACTTCTTCATATGAAGTCAAAAGCATAAAAGTTTAATGTGGTGAGATTATGCCCATTAACTCTTATGCTTTTTATATGTTGGCTTAATTCAAATACCAACAAAAATCAACTTAGGAAGAGGAACTTTATTGAGGACAATGATCACACTAAAAGAGGGAAGAGAATGTCCTCAAATGACATATTAGGAATGTCCTCAAATGACATATTAGGGAAAAAATGGTTGAACCATTTTACCCTTTTAAGCATTCATTTCTCCTCCAATATGCTTCTTCCTTCATTGACAAGTGGTAGGATCCATTTGGAGCTTTGAGAAAATTGCTTCAAAAATGAAGAATTGTAACTCATTGAGCATATCTAGAAAAGAGGAAGATTAAAGGGTTGAAAGAAACCCTTAAGAACTCTACTCCAAAATGTGCTCTATGAGTAAGAAACAATTTATCAAGATGATTAACAAGGTAACCATTTAGCAAATCTTATGATTGACTATATCCTTTGATACAGATGCCTAGTTATGTCAATAGATGATATCTAGTATGAGAATACTAGCTCTATTATCAAATGACATAAACAAAGATAACTTTGATTGCATCTAATCAAGGAAATAATTCAATCAAAGCTCAAAGTCTTTTCAAAAAACAAATCAAGACTCTATAAGAATGTAACTTACAGAGATTTTGATTATATTTGATAAGAGTAAAATGAATGGAGTTTAATCCTTGAGTAAGAGCTAAAGTTGTCTACACTAAGGTGGGATTGTAAATTGGATGGTATGGGACATTTAGGTTTACAATGTCACTTAAGTAGGTTCAGTGGTATGGGACACTGAACTTAAAGATAATGCAGCTTAAGCTCAAGGATATTAGAGAGCTTTTTGAGTGAAGAATTTGAATCTCCCATTTGGATAGGAAATTAAAAGATCATCAATTTCCTACAGTTTTCGAGGACGAAAAACTCTTTAAAGGGGCGAAGAAAGGTATCATCAATATGATACTTCTAAGCAAAAGATATTCCTTAACTCTTTCATGAAAGTTAAGGAGTACATTGGATGTCCAAGCACCTAAGTATATTTGAGTTAAATCTCAAAGAAAGTAAGAACCAGATATGCAAGAAGGGAATTCATTGAAGAATTCCAATTTGGCAAGTAAACTAAGGTAAACTAGCAAAAGATTTGAGCATACCTAGGGTATGGTATTTGAGAATGGATAAAATTGGATCCAAATTTTGAATTGATAAGCACGTCACCTTGCTTAAGTCAAAAGGTTGACATATAATTGTTGATCCCTAAAAGGAGAATGGTTAATAGTTTGAAGAACATCATTGATATTGAAGACTTAAGCAAAGATATCAACTCGTGAAGGTATGAGTTGAAGATCCCAAGAAAATCCCATGGGTAAAGATCATTGACAAAAGGTATCTAAAGGAGGTAAGACATGATCTTATCTCTTGTTAGATTAGATAGAGGAATTTTGAGAAAGCTAAGTGAACTAACTTGGTCAAATATATCCAATCCTTTATGGTTGGATAATCCAAGAGGCCTCCATTGCTCAGAAAGATCAAACCCTTTTATAGTTTGATACCAAGTAAAGTTCAAAGGTCAACCTAAAGACCTTTGAATTAATTGGCAGTAGATTTAGAAACCATTGCTCACTGGTATGGGATAGTGAGAGCTAACTCCCATTGAGATTTTTCTCTGATGCCGAGAGAGAAAATAGGCTCAAGATCCGATAGGAAACATCACAATAAGCCTTAAAGATAAAACCATTTAGATTAAGGTCTTAGGTTCATTATAAGGTGTAGTAATGTACCTCCTTGAACCAATTTAATACACCTAGTTATATGAACAAAAGGGTAAATAGAATTAACATGACATTTATCCTAGAAAAGGCTATCCTTTATCCTCCTAAGCAGATGCATTTTTCTTAATAAAATGCATAGCCAAATTTTGTGTAGAACAATAAATTTAGATAAGTAAGAGGGTAAAGAATTTTGGGAGTTTACGAAGTTAAACTCCAAAAGTAAGTCAAGACTATTCAAGTATAATAGCCTTGAATGAAAGAATGATCTGTAAAAGATCTTCTTTTGAATCTTTGGTGAGAATAAGTGATTCAAGAATGTTCCTAGCAAGATCTAAGATATGATGCCTAGAAACAGGTATCTTTCTTGCAAGACCTTGGAACTAAAGATGGAAAACGTGAATCATCTAAACTCCATCCAATATAAAATCTAGAGGGTGTCTTGATGAAGTATTTTTCCTTAAATTTGAGGATTTTAAGGAATCGGATTTGTTTCTCTTTGCAAAGCTTTGATGACCTTTGAGGTTAGTATACATAATACCTAAACCATAGTTGG
>CM035414.1:158356321-158401321 GCA_020310875.1 Ceratopteris richardii
ACCTTCTCATAATTCTTTGAATGTTAAGCTTCTTTAATAACTATCTTTATTTAAACATGCTTTGATACCATATCAAGCGAAAAAGATAAAACTCACAACCCAGCAAAGAGTAGCGCATAAGGAAACATGAGAACTCATGATGGTTTGTTGAGAGATTGGAAATAGGACTCTATTCTTCACCTTAGACACCACATTCTCTAACAATTTAAGGCCCTAGCTTTACTTGTACTATATGCTCCTTCTCATGATTCTCTCAATGTTAAGATTCTTTAAGAACTATCTGTATCCAATCATGCTTTGACATCGTATCGATGAAACAAATAAAATTCTGAAGTGAGAAAAGAGGAGCACACAATGGAAACATTAACACTCATGATGGTTTGTTGAGGGATTTCAAATAGGAATCTCTTCTTCTCCCTTGGCGCCTCATTCTCTAACAATTTAAGGTGCTAGCTTCACTTGTGCTATATGCACGTTCTCATCATTCTCTCAATGTTATAGTTTTCTAAACATTATCTTTATCCAATCATGAGCACAACTAAGAAAAGAGGAACACACAACGTCATTGTCTATTAATTTAAGGCCCTAGCTTTAGTTGTGCTATATGCACCCTCTCATCATTCGCTCAATGTTTTGCTTCTTTAAGAACCATCTTTATCCGAACATGCTTTGACACCCTATCAAGGTGAAAAGATAAAACTCACAATCGAGCAAAGAGGAGCACACAATGGAAACATGAGCACTCATGATGGTTTGTTGGGAGATTTGAAATAGGTCTCTATTCTTCATCCTAGACACCATATTCTCTAATAATTTAAGCCCCTACCTTTACTTGTGCTATATGCATCTTCTAATCATTCTCTCAATGTTAATCTTCTTTTTAAAAAGATTTATCAAAACATTCTTTGACACTCTATCAGGGGAAAAAGATAAAACTCACAATCG
Organism: Ceratopteris richardii; assembly: GCA_020310875.1. Taxonomy (NCBI): domain Eukaryota; kingdom Viridiplantae; phylum Streptophyta; class Polypodiopsida; order Polypodiales; family Pteridaceae; genus Ceratopteris; species Ceratopteris richardii. The sequence goes on from CM035414.1 coordinate 158,357,267, forward strand.
AGCAAAGAGGAGCACACAATGGAAACATGGGCACACATGATGCTTTGTGTTTGGGAGATTTTAAATAGGACACTCTTCTTCTAGTTAGACACCAGATTCTCTAACAATTTGAGGCCCTAGCTTTACTTGTGCTATTTGTACCTTACACAATGGAAATATGAGCACTCATGATCGTTTGTTAGGAGATTTCAAATAGGACTCTATTCTTCTGCCTAGATGTTATTTAATGCCCTAGCTTTATTCGTGCCATATGCACCTTCTCATCATTCTCTCAATGTTAAGCTTCTTTAAGAACTATGTTAATCCTAACATGCTTTGAAACCCTATCACAAAAAGATAAACTCACAACCGAGTAAAAAGGAGCACACAATGGAAACATGAGCACTCATGTTCGTTTGTTGGGAGATTTCAAATACGACTCTATTCTTCTCTCTAGATGCCAACCACATTCTCTAACAATTTAAGGCCCTAGCTTTAGTTGTGCTCTATGCACCTTCTCATCATTCTCTCCATGTTAACATTCTTTAAGAACTATGTTTATTCAAACATGATTTGACACCGTATTAGGGGAAAAAGATAAAACTCACAATCGATCAAAGAGAATCACACTCAAAGCATAAACACTCATGATGCTTTGTTAGGAGATTTCAAGTAGGACTCTATTTTTCTCCCTAGACACCAACTACATTCCCTATCAATTTAAGGCCCTAACCTATGCTATATCCACCTTCTCATCATTCTCTTAATGTTGAGCCTCTTTAAGAACTCACTTTATCCAAATATGCTTTGAAGGGAAAATGATAAAACTCACAACTGAGCAAAGAGTAGCACACAATGGAAACATGAGCACTCATGATGGTTTTTTTAGAGATATCAAATAGGCATCTATTCTTCTCTCTAGGCACCAACCACATTCTCTAACAATTTAAGTCCCTAGGGTTACTTTTTGCTATATGGACATTGTCATCATTTTCTCAATGTTAAGCTTCTATAAAACTATCTTTATCCAAACATGCTTTGACACTCGATCATGCAAAAAGTATAAAATGAGGAGCACAAAATGGGAACATGAGCACTCATGATGGTTTGTTGGAAGATTTCAAATAGGACTCTGTTCTTCTATCTAGATACCACATTCCCTAGCTTTACTTGTGCTATATGCACCATCTCATCATTCTCTCAATGTTATGCTTCTTTAAGAACTACCTTTATGCAAACATGTGTTGACACCCTAAAAGGGGAAAAAGATAAAAATCACATCCGAGGAAAGAGGAGCACACAATGGAAAAATGAGCACTCATTATGGTTTGATGGGAGATATCAAATAAGACTCTATTCTTCTCCCTAGACACCACATTCTAAAGCAATTTAAGGCCCTAGCTTTACTTGTGCAATATGCACCTTCTCCTCATTCTCTCAATGTTAATCTTCTTTAAGAAATATGGTTATTCAAAAATGATTTGACACCTTGGAAGGGGAAAAAGATAAAACTCACGACCGAGCAAAGAGGACCACATAATGGAAACATGAGCATGCATGATGGTTTGTCAAGAGATTTCAAATAGGTCTATATTCTTCTCCCTAGACACCACTTTCTCTAACATTTTAATGCCCTAGCTTTACTTGTGCTACATGCACCTTCCTATCATTCTCTGAATTTTAAGCTTCTTTAAGAACTATCTTTATCATCACATGCTTTGACACCCTATAAGGGGAAAAAGATAAAACTCACAACAAGCAAATAGGAGCATGCAATTGAAACATGAGGACTCATGATGGTGTGATGGGAGATTTCAAATAGGACTCTATTCTTCTTCATTGACACCACATTCTCTGAAACTTAAAGGCCCTAGGTTTACTTGTGCTATATGCACCTTCTCATCACTCTCTTAGTTTTAAGCTTCATTAAGAAGTAACCTTATCCAAGCATGTTTTGACACCCTATCAGGGGAAAAAGATAAAGTGGAAAATGGAGCAGAGGAGCACACAATGGAAACATGTGCACTCATGATGGTTTGCTGGTAGATTTCAAATAGGACATTCTATAACAATTTAACACTCTATCTTTACTTGTGCTATATAAACCTTCTCAACAAATCTGTCAATGTGGAGCTTCTTTAAGAACGTCTATGTTTATGCAAAGATGCTTTGACACCCTATCAGTGAGAAAGGTAAAAGTCACAATCGAGCAAAGTGGATCACACATTGGGAACACGCTTTACTTGTACTATATGCACCTTCTCATCATTCTCCCAATGTTAAGCTTCTTAAATAACTATGTTTATCCTAACGTGCTTTGACACCCTATCAGGGGAAAATGATAAACTCACAATCACGCAAAGAGGAGCACACAAAGGAAACATAAGCACTCATGATGCTTTGTTGGGAGATTTCAAATAGGACTCTATTCTTCTCCATAGACACCAATCACATTCTCTAACGATTTAAGGCTCTATATTTACTTGTGCTATATGCACCTTATCATTATTCTCTCCATATTAAGCTTCTTTAAGAACTATCTTTATCAAAACATGCTTCGACAACCTATTAGGAGAAAAAGATAAAACTCGGAAGTAAGAAAAGAGGAGCACACAATGAAAACATGAGGACTCCTGTGGTTTGTTCTGGGATTTCAAATAGGTCTATTCTTCTTCCTTGACAACACATTTTGTAACAATTTAAGGCCCTAGCTTTAGTTTTGCTATATGCGTTTTCTCAACATTCTCCCAATGATAAGCTTCTTTAAGAACTATCTTTATTGAACCATGCTTTCACACCCTATCAGGGGAAAAGATAAAAGTCACAACAAAGCATAGACAAGCACACTAGAAAAACCTTAGCACTCATGATGGTTTGTTGGGAGATTTTCAATAGGACTCTATTCTTCTCCCTAGAGACTTGATTCTCTAACAATTTAAGGCCCTAGCTTTATTTGTGTTGTATGCACCTTCTCATCATTCTCTTAAGATTAAGATTTTTTAGAAAGCATCTTTATCCAAACATGTTTTAACACCCTATCAAGGGAAAAAGATAAAATTCCCAATCGAGCAAAGAGGAGCACAAAACCAAAACATGAGCACTCATGATGATTTGTTGGGAGATTTCAAATAGCACTCTATTCTTCTCCGTAGAAACAATCAAGCAAAGAGGAGCACACAATGGAAACATGAGCACCCATTGATGGTTTATTGGGAGATTTGAAATAGGAACCTATTCTTCTTCCTACATGCCACATTCTCTAACAATATAAGGCCCTAGATTTAGATGTGCTATATGCACCTTCTCAACATTCTCTGAAGGCTAAGATTTTTTAAGAACTATCTTTATCAAAACATGTTTTGATGCCCTATCATGCAAAAAAGATAAAATTCACAATCAAGCAAAGAAGAGCACACAATGGAAGTATTAGCTCTTCATGATGGTTTATTGGGAGGTTTGAAATAGAAATTTGTTCTTCTCGCTAGACACCACATTCTCTAACAATTTAGGGCCCGAGGTTAGCTTATGCTATATGCACCTTTTCATCATTCTCTCAAAGTTTATGTTCTTTAAGAAGTATCTTTAGCGAAACATGCATTGACACCCTATTAAGGGAAAAAGATAAAACTCACAACTGAGCAAAGTGGAGCACACAATGGGAACATGAGCACCCACGGTGTATGTCATTGTACTTGAAGTTTTGTAAATGATAGTAAGGACATATAAACATGCTTTGATCAACATGCTAAACAATTTGATGTGTCTTTTAAAAATATTCACAATGATAATTAAAGGGACTTTAGCATGCTCTGATCATGTGTATTGTACAATTTCCCATGCTAATTAATTCACACACACCTTTTCAAGAGTGCTAATTATTTGACACCACAACACGCTAAGATTCCACTTAATAGGTGGCATATCTCTATATGAGTGATTTGCAAGGCTGATCCTAGTGGTATCTCCTCTATAACGGAGGTAGATAGATTTACTTCCCAAAACTTGAACTATAGTCATTTCACGAAGGAATAACCTAGCTACGTTTCATAACTGATAGATTTTTTAGGGTTTGAATTGCTAGAATTTCTTCAAAATCTACTCCACATGGTATCTGTCTAACAAATTTTAACAAATGCTAGATATATAGATAGATAGATACAAAGATGGATATATAGATATATAGAAAGATAGATAGATAGATAGATAGATTGATAGATAGAAAGAAAGAAAGAAAGAAAGAAAGATAGATAGATAGATAGATAGATAGATAGATACATAGATGGATAGATAGATAGATAGATAGATAGATAGACAAATAGATAGAAAATTAAATAGATAGGTGGTTGGATAGATAGATACATAGGTAGATAGGTAGAGAGATAGATATATAGACAAGTAGATAGATAGATAGATAGATATATAGATAGGTAGATAGATAGATAGATAGATAGATAGATAGATAGGTAGATAGATAGATAGATAGATAGATACATAGATAGATAGATATATACATAGATAGATAGATAGATAGATAGATAGATAAATAGATAGATAGATAGATAGATAGATAGATAGATAGATAGATAGATAGATAGATAGATAGATAGATAGATAGATAGATAGATAGATAGATAGATAGATAGATAGATAGATAGATAGATAGATAGATAGATAGATATATATATATATATATATATATATATATATATATATATATATATATATATATATATACATATATATATATATATGTATATATATATATATATGTGTGTGTTTGTGTGTGTGTGTGTGGGACAATGGGTGGCGGGGGAAATATGATGGGCTAGTGTGGTTGGTGTTGCAAAGGATGGGGGGAGGGGCACTATAGACGGCTATTTGTGTTGGAAGGTGTCGACAGAGATGGGATGAGGGGGGATCGTGCGACTCCAGATGGCGAGTGAAATATGATAGGGTGGCATCAATTGGGGCTAGAGAGCATGGGGGAGGCGCTCTAAAGTGCTCTCGATGGCAAAGGAAATATGTGGGGTATAGGGAACGGTTGGCGAGTGGACATGGGGATGGATGAAGTACAAGCAGTGGATAGATGCATTAAAATTGGTAGACTCCAAGGGAGGAGAGAGAGAGATAGAGATAGAGATAGAGAGAGAGAGAGAAAGAGAGAGAGAGAACAAGATAGGGTGCATGATGTGACTCTTGTTGCTTTTCTCTAAGTCTGCATGATTTCTCTAAAAGTGAAAGCAAGCTATAAATGAGAGAGAGAGTGAATCGGAGGTGGTGGAGGTCTACAATGCAAAGGTCTACGAGAAGAGGTGGAGACCTATAGGGGTAGAATACTATGGAGGTTGGAAGAGGTTTAGGTATTGGCGACGGGGGGAGCGGGGGAGGGGGGAGGCCTTAGTTCTATTTTTCTTTGCGGGTTCGAGTCCACTGTGCGTGTGAGTGTTAGGTCACCGGAATGGATTGTATTTTTATTTGTCATATATCGCATGCACCGAAAATGCGTAGCGAACAGTAGTAACTTTTTATCCATTAATGAAAGGGCATTACGGTGTTCTTCGGCGAGAGAAGAGATCGCCAGACTGTCTGTCTGGGCGATCGTGCTGAGACGCTGTGTTGCAGATTTGCAGATATCTTGAGTATTGTTATTCTGTTCTTGTTGAATTACAGTGATTCATTATTAACACAGTAAGGTTGTCTTAACATTAATAAGTCTGTTTGACGTTGTGATTGTTAATTCGCGCGCTAATGTACTGTTTAGCGAGAAGTTGTTGCCTTGAAGGATAGTTACTGCTTAGTTGAATGTTAACTAGGAAAATTAAATAAAGGGCCTCTGCACTGTCAGACCCCTATCCATCCCCAAGAACCCGAAATGAGATTAAAAGCGACTTGTCAGAAGTGCTTTTAACACAACCTATAGATGAGAGAGAGAGAGAGAGCGAATGGGAGGTGGTGGAGCTCTATAATGCAAAGGTCTGCGGGAAGAGGTGGAGACCTATAGGGGTAGAATACTATGGACGTTGGAAGAGGTTTATGTTTTGGTGAGGGGGGATGGAGAGAGAGAGAGAGAGAGAGAGAGAGAGAGAGAGAGAGAGAGAGAGAGAGACAGAGAGAGAGAGAAAGAGAGAACATCAAGATCGTCAAACATGCCATTAGATATTTATACTCTACACCATAACTTATACCAAAGGGACAATCTCTTGACGTTGATGTACCAAAGCTTAGTAATCTCATTGTAAAAATGTTTACAATGATAATTAAAAAGACTATAGCATGCTTTGATGATCATGCTAAACACTTTGATCTGTCTTTTAAAAATATTCACAATGATAATTAAAAGGAGTTTGTCTTTTAAAAATATTCACAATGATAATTAAAAGGACTTTAGCATGCTCTGATCATGTGTATTGTACAATTTCCCATGCTAATTAATTGACACACACCTTTTCAAGAGTGCTAATTATTTGACACCACAACACGCTAAGGAGAGCCTCATTCTTTGACATGGTTGCAAATATGGTTTTCATATTATGTTTTAGCTAAAAAGAGTATGCGAAGGTTTTCGTATTATGGTATCAACTAACAAGAGTATGTGAACACAATCGGTACACAATGTCATTGTACTTGAGGTTTTGTAAATAATAGGAGGACTTATAAACATGTTTGAGTTTCGAGAGTGTAAAAGTATTATTTCAATTGAATTTCCTTTGAACATCTTTACGATTAGGTGTCTGCATTGCATTAGGTACCCGATTCTGCCGACGGCAGCTGCGACCGTCCAATTCAGGGAACGAGTCGTCAAGATCACGTTTGGCTCCAGGTGTCGAAGGAGATACTTGCGCAGAATGGAGGAGGCTGAGGAGATGGGCTGCTTGAGGAGACGTACAACGGTCTACCAATCGTACCACACTTGAAGCCGAACGTGATCTTACAATCGGGACTTTTTTCTTTTGCTGTGGAAAGCCAGACCAGTTAACGGACGAGGTTATTGTTCAAGCGAAGGCTTATCAGGAGGTATTTTCTATTGTTCATTACTGTGCGTTCATTCTGAAGACTCTTACCCGCTTAGGAAACCCGTTCTTCTTCAATCACTTGAATAGACTTACGGTATTTTGGAAGCTGTGTCTACTGTTTAGAGGAAGGCTGAAGCAGTACTCCGTATCCGTGTCTGGAAATTCGATTGTTTCCGGTTCCAGTTATTCCGACTTCCTTTCTGACACGTAGTATTGGAAAATGTTTCCAGTTATTCGGAACTCCTTTCTGACACAGAGAGTCAATCTGATATCTGATTCTTTTTCGCTGTGGAAAGCCAGAAGAATTAACCGAGGAGGTTACGCTACCCCATTTTTGAAGCGACGGGTAATCAGGAAGTATTTTCTATTGTTCCTTACTGTTCGTTCATTCTGAAGATTCTTACCGACTTAGGGTATTTCACTTCAATAGACTTAGGGTATTTCGGAAGCTGTGTCTACCATTTAGAGGAACGCTGTGTCTATCTGGAAATTCGATTGCTTCCAGTTATTCCGACTTCCTTTCTGACACATAGTATTGGAAAATGTTTCCAGTTATTCGGAACTCCTTTCTGACCGTTCGTTCGTTACTGCTCTTTGGCGATGATGCGTAGATTTTGTTTTTTTTTTTTTTTTTTTTTTGTTTTATTTTTTTCATTTTTATTTTTTTATACATGTTGACATTACAGATTACGTGATTCATGGAAGATTGAAAATTCTTTATATGTGTAATTATCATGATGAGCTGGAAATCAGAACTCATACCATGTACCAGCTGTTCCGTTTTGCCCAGGGCATATACCAAGCCGCTCATATTGACATCAGAATACAGGAAAGAGAAAAAGGTCATTGCCATGCCATGAACACAATCCAATTCCATGGGGCATAATGCTGTGGGGATTCAGGTATCATAGCACAAAAATATTCACTCTTACGCAGTTTGCAAAAGTACAATATGTGGGCATTTTCTTTTCAAACATCTGTGCAAAGATATTTGGGCATATGAGCATGCAAAGGTCAGACTCTAAGCGAGATAACCAAATAAGAATATTCATGGTAGTTTCTTAAGTAGAGGGTGTTTCATTGTAGGTAACTAAAGAAAGAAAGTAGAACAGCAGGAAGAATAATCAAAGTGACTTCGCCTTCCCATTCAAGATTCTTCAAACTAAGCTAAAGTTGAACAAGCGAACCTGCAGAAAAACGTTTTTTATCGCTGCACGCAAAACATTAGCATTATATTGAGAGAAATGCGATTTTCTCTTGTCCTTCTTTCAGACATACCGCTGACTCAGTAAAGCGTCTTAATTGTCTCACCTGCCGTTCGTCATAGGAATACAGAATACATATATACATATAGCAACAGAATACATGAAGAAAAAAAGGTCACTGCCATGCCATGAACACCCTTCAATTCTATGAGCATTGTGTTGTTGGGATTCAGGTATCATAGGACAAGATTCACTCATTTGCTGTTCTCATGTTTTTGATCTATTTCCTTCTTCTAGGGTTCATTCGAAGCTGATAAAGTTACACAGTGAGTTGGCTGAATGCACTAAGGACCTATATAAGATCACATTCTTGTTTGCTTGTATATTCTAAGTATTTATTCGGGTCTACTTCAAGGATTTATTTTCGGCTGATAAACGCCCTAATATGTGGATGATTAATATAATTCAATGATTTTACCCCATGTTCCATAGATAATCTCATCGATTTTCATTCATAGTCATGATCAAGCTTCCTCATGCAAAGGATCAAGGGATGGACGAAGCTATAATGGCCTGACCTTTCAAAGTAATCAAATGGGCAAGCTTCCTCATGCAAAGGATCAAGGGATGGACAAAGCTATAATGGAGATGAGTATTATTGCTCACCTTTCTCATTTATGTAATCATGCTAGAGCAATGCATTTCAAATAAAGCAGGTGAATTGCTAATGCACATCAAATGATGCATAGAATGATTCATTTGAAAAATATGCATTGAAGGCATAACTGAATAGAAAAAGGTTTCTAATTAGCACATAATGGAGTCACCACATGAAGGTTGTCAAAGAATGGAAATGGAATGCCCATCATAGCATGGTATGAATCTGAACAGAAAACACAAGCATGAATTCATGCACTGAATGGAGTTCTATATGTGAATTCCATGTATGCTTTAAAGAGGGGTTCAATTTTTGGACCTTATGCATGCTCATCATCTTCAAGAAAAGATGAGAATGTTTCTGGTATACACTATGATGCATGGATTGAATCACATATGCATGGGTTAATGGGACATGAGAGAAAAATTAAGTATTGTAAATTTAAGGTTTAAGATAGAAAAATAACTTCTTCATATGAAGTCAAAAGCATAAAAGTTTAATGTGGTGAGATTATGCCCATTAACTCTTATGCATTTTATATGTTGGCTTAATTCAAATACCAACAAAATTCAACTTAAGAAGAGAAACTTCAACATCTGATCATTGAGGGCAATGATCACACTAAAAGAGGGAAGAGAATGTCCTCAAATGACATATTAGGAATGTCCTCAAATGACATATTATGGTTGAACCATTTTACCCTTTTAAGCATTCATTTCTCCCCCAATAAGCTTCTTCCTTCATTGACAAGCGGTAGGATCCATTTAGAGCTTTGAGAAAATTGCTTCAAAAATGAAGAATTGTAACTCATTGAGCATATCTAGAGAAGAGGAAGATTAAAGGGTTGAAAGATACCCTTAAGAAATCTACTCCAAAATATTCTCTATGAGTAAGAAACAATTTATCAAGATGATTAACAAGGTAACCATTTAGCAAATCTTATGATTGACTATATCCTTTGATACAGATGCCTAATTATGTCAATAGATGATATCTAGTATGAGAATACTATCTCTATTATCAAATGACATAAACAAAGATAACTTTGATTGCATCTAATCAAGGAAATAATTCAATGAAAGCTCAAAGTCTTTTCAAAAAACAAATCAAACCTCTGTAAGAATGTAACTTACAAAGATTTTGATTATATTTGATAAGACTAAAATGAATGGAGTTTAATCCTTGAGTAAGAACTAAAGTTGTCCACACTAAGGTGGGATTGTAAATCAGATGGTATGGGACATTTAGGTTTACACTGTCAGTTAAGTAGGTTCAGTGGTATGCGACACTGAACTTAAAGATAATGGAAGCTTAGGCTCAAGGATATTGGAGAGCTTTTTGAGTAAAGAATTTGAATCTCCCATTTGGATAGGAAATTAAAAGGTCATCAATTTCCTACAGTTTTCGAGGACGAGAAACTCTCTAAAGGGGGAAGAAAGGTATCATCAATATGATACTTCTAAGCAAAAGATATTCCTTAACTCTTTCATGAAAGTTAAGGGGTACATTGGATGTCCAAGTACCTAAGTGTATTTGAGTTAAATCTCAAAGAAGTAAGAACCAGATATGCAAGAAGGGAATTCATTGAAGAATTCCAATTTGGCAAGTAAACTAAGGTAAACTAGCCAAAGATTTGAGCATACCTAGGGTATGGTATTTGAGAATGGATAAAAATGGATCCAAATTTTGGATCGATAAGCATGTGAACTTGGTTAAGTCAAAGGGGTGATATATAATTGTTGATCCCTAAAAGGAGAATGGTTAACGGTTTGAACAAAATCATTGATATTGAAGACTTAAGCGAAGATATCAACTCATGAAGGTATGAGTTGAAGATCCCAAGGAAATCCCATGGGTAAAGTTCATTGAGAAAAGGGATCTAAAGGAGGTAAGACTTGATCTTATCTCATGTTAAATTGGATAGAGGAATTTTGAGAAAGCCAAGTGAGCTAACTTGGTCAAATATATCCAACCCTTTATGGTTGGATAATCCAAGAGGCCTCCATTGCTAAGAAAGATCAAACCCTCTTATAGTTTGATACCAAGTAAAGTTCAAAGGTCAACCTAAAGACCTTTGATTTAATTGGCAGTAGATTTAGAAACATTAGTCTTTGCTCTCATGAAAATGAGGCCAAGGAGTTCCAAGATGGAATTTATGATCATGGTAAATGATCAGAGAGCATTGAAAAGATAAGGGCAAAAAAGGTGGAAACACTGAGGATGTGGATTAGAGAACGAACTCACTGGTATGGGATAGTGAGAACTAACTCCCATTGAGATTTTTCTCTGATGGCTAGAGAGAAAATAGGATAAAGATCCGATAGGAAACATCACAATAAGCCTTAAAATAAAACCATTTAGATTAAGGTCTTAGGTTCATTATAAGGTGTAGTAATGTACCTCCTTGAACCAACTTAATACACCTAGTTGTATGAACAAAAGGCTAAATAGAATTAACATGAAATTTATCATAGAAAAGGCTATCCTTTATCCTCCGAAGCAGATGCATTTTTCTTAATAAAGTGCATAGCCAAATTTTGTGTGGAACAATAAATTTGGATAAGTAAGAGGGTAAAGAATTTTGGGAGTTTATGAAGTTAAACTCCAAAAGTAAGTCAAGACTATCCAAGTATAATAGCCTCGAATGAAAGAATGATCTGTAAAAGATCTTCTTTTGAAGCTTTGGTGAGAATAAGTGATTCAAGAATGTTCATAGCAAGATCTGAGATATGATGCCTAGAAACATGTATCTTTCTTGCAAGACCTTGGAACTAAAGCTGCAAAATGTGAATCATCTAAACTCCATCCAATATAAAATCTAGAGGGTGTCTTGATGAAGTATTTTTCCTCAATTTTGAGGATTTGAAGGAATCGGATTTGTTTCTCTTTGCAAAGCTTTGATGACCTTTGAGGTTAGTATACATAACTACCTAAACTATAGTTGGTTCAAGATAGTTAGTACTGATTCTCATTCGAAGAACACGCTAAGCTAAGATAAACAAGTGGGATAGAGACCTAAAAGACTTGTTTACCAAATAATTCCAATTTGCTAAATTCACTTATGGATCTAAGTCTTGAATGTTAGAACTTCCAAAAGGATTAAACTCTATTCTGAGAATTAATCCAAGGAAAATCAAACATGATCAAGATAGGGATCCACTTGTAGACATGAACATGTAGATTGGGTATATTATCATTCAGAATACTTGAGCTTTATGTTTCAAGAAAACCTAGATGATTGAAATAAGTCCACCTAAGTTGCCAAGGAATGAGAAGATAGTATTTCTCCTCAATTTATTGAGCTTGTTTTGGCATGGAGAGTCACTAGACCCACTTTGCTAAGTTCACATCTTTAGCTAAGTCCTATCAAATACAAGCAAAGTATATTTGTATTTGAAAAGGACTATAAAATAATAAGTTAAGTTCAAAACATCTGAAGATTCCTCTCCTTTCTTTTGAAAGTGGAAGATGAATCTAGGTTTTGGCCCTTCCAAGATAGAGATAGGATCTCTAGACTCCTGAGAACATAATTTTCTAAGGAAGTACAAAGTGTACTGAAATATATTATTTTATGGAGCTCAAGGTTTGAGAAAGTGCCAAAAGAAAAAGACCACCAAAGAAGTCCACCCTTTTCACCAGTCCATAGGTACAAGGCATGCATGTACATTCAAGTGGAGAAAGAGAAAGTGATTTGGGCAGGGATTTTGATTCATTTCTTTTCAGAATAAGGTAGGGATTAGCCCTTATCTAATTTCTAGAAATGAATCTAAAGAGAGAGATGACCATGCTTAGAGTATAGATCATGGTGCACGGGGGAACCGTTGGATTCTATACACCTTGGAGTAATCATGGTCATGAGCACCCCAAGGTATACGTGGTGTTCCACGTGGTATACTGCGTACCTACATCTAAGGTACTCGTCCTAGGAGTAGAAGCGAGCAAGACAACATCTGTCACACTGCCTCCACAACAGCCGCCTCCTCCAGATCTACCTATAGATCCACTCCTAGAACCTTCTGCTCCAGAGCATGATCTCGATCTACGAGACAGGCCAAAACTTGTATTGCGTGGAGGTTTCATACGCACATGTCTACTACTAGACTTAGCAGGAGATGGCACAAAAGATGGTCGTGGTGGAGTCACAAAACTAGGAGACATACCTCCTGCAAGAGTAGCACCACCCGCAGGAGTGACACTTGCATGAGTGATACCGATGGGAGTGACACCGACGGAAGTGACGCCGACAGGAGTAAGCCCGACAGGAGTGAGGCCGCTAGGAGTGAGGAGAGCTTCCACGAGCGATGCAATACTGTGACGCAGCGGCAATTTACGCGGGTGGTACTTGAGAGATAAACTCTAAAAACTGCTCCTCTGTCATGGAATGAGGAGTGACTGGAGGACTGTCTCCCATCGTGCTCTGTAACAAAAGAACTCAAATAATTAGTGTGTGATAATAAAGATAATATAGGGAATAAACAGAAAAAAATAAAGATTAGTACGTATAAGTGTTTTATTCAAAAATCCTCTAATCTAGCATCCTCTTGAAGATCCGATGCATTAAGAATATCTATCTCTATATTGATGGTTTCTAAATCGCTTGCTATGCTGGTTTTTTCCTGATCATCGTCTATTGCTTCGTCTTCTCGAACAATAATCTCTTCTTGAATGACCTGTGCTTCTCGAACAATGATCTCTTCCTCCTCGACTCTCTAATGAATCTTTGAGTCTACTACAGATAGAATATCTTGTACATCTATATTCTCATAAATTTTTCTACTACGTGGGGTGACTTGTAAAACAAATAGCCACTCTCGTTCTTTTGAATCTGGTATAAAAACAACTTGCTCACAATGCTCGAGAAGTACAAATGTATGCCTTTAATCCGTCCATAATTTTGTGAAGTCGACTTGAAGCAAATCGCTTTTATCCCGCCTCACTGTTGCGTTTCTTCCAGAGCTGACTACTTTGAACCATTTCAAATCAAAAACAAAATAATCGAACTTCCTAAAAGATAGTTTCAAGATATCTTGAATCACACCACAGTAATCTAGCTAGCCTTCATGAGCATTATCATCTCTTGCACTCGCTCTACTTTTTTGCAAAAGGTTCACAATCACCCCACTATCAAATTTAGACCTATTTTATTGATTTGTGCGATCCGAAAGTATGGTTCATGAGACCATAGCGCACCATATTTAGTATACTCCCAATCACATCCCTTTGCAAGTTCTTCTTCTTCTTCAGAGATATCTTCATCCGCTGCCTTTGCTTAAGAAACCGCTATATCTATCTATTTTCTCATTGGAAAAGGTGGAAGAGGTCGAAGAATTTCTAGAAGAGGCAAAAATCGAGTGGAACGATTCTTTTGAAACTGAGCTCTTTCCTTTGCGTTGGTTTCCTTGGCATGCTCATACCTTTCTAACCACTTCTGTAGAGGCTTAGAGTTAACTATGCAAAACTTCATTGCCTTCTCTGTGAAAGCTGCATCTATTTTCCATTGCAATCCTTTACCTTGTGGTTCATCGTCTACGAGACGAACATCTTCATCATTGCCCCATAAGGGAGGCATTTCGGGATCCGACAGTTGTTTTTTATCGTTAGCTTTCATTTGGCATTGTGCTTGTCAGTTAATTTGTCTTTCATGTAAAACATCTCTATCAGGCAAATATCTATGGTTTCCTTCATAGATAGTTTTACGTAGTGCTTTGGAATAGCGTGCTTCGAGTCCTGGTCCGCATAAGGGACAAGCATGGTAACCCAAAATTGATAAACCTGAACATTCACCATAACTAGGCCAATCATGCATCCTCCACATAAGTATGCCTTGCACTCGCACGTCTCGTCTTCTTAAAGGTTGAGACATGTCAGGCACAGTAATCCCACCCCATAAAATGCATAGTTCTTCCACAAGTGGTGCAAGATATACATCCATGTATTTTGCCTTATACTTACGTGGTAAAAGCTATAATAAATGACCTTTCTTTGTGGCCAGCGATAGTGGGATGTTATAGCTCACCAAACATATATGTGCTCCATGAAGAACTGTGTAAACCAAATGGATTCACTCCATCCATAGCTAGGCCTAGACGTATGGACCGAGGCTCACTAGCAAACTCTGATCACTTACTATCTATGTGCTTCCAAGTGTCAGAGTCAACAGGCACTCACATTAAACCATCTGCAAACCTGCTCTTTGTATGCCATGACATTAACTCACCTACAGATTTGCATCTAAACGTGTTCTTAATTCATGGAATGATATGAAAGTGGCGAAGAACCTTTGCGGGGATGACTTCACTTACAAAGTCTTCTCTAAATCTATTTGCTCTACACTTTAGACATACATGGAGATGCTCATACTCATTCTGAAAGAGAATGCAATCATTCAGACAAGCATGAATTTTAGTATAATCCATTCCAATAGATTGTAAAAGTTTTTTTGCAACTCCACGTGTTAGAGACATGTCATTGCCCTCTGGCAATAATTGATCTTTAAGAAGCCTGCAATAAGCAATTAAAATGATATTAGTAAATAAAGTTATTTTGATACAACAATTGGTGATTTTATCCCATGTTCCATAGATAATCTCATGGATTTTCATTCATCCTCATAATCAAGTTATCTATGTAATTGGATTCTTGCTTCTCGATCTTCTTTCAATTTCCTCATCAAATGAACAACATTTTCCTTTATTGTTTGTATTTATTTACGTTCCTCTTACGAAGAAGTTTCTTCATAGAACTTTTCACATCTTCCATTATGATGTTTGGTACTTTCTTTAATTGTTACACTTTTTTTCTTCAATAATTCTATTTTATTCTAGCATCATGTTCCTCTCTTCTTTCCATTGTTGTCTTTCTCTATCTAATTCATTTTATTATCTATTGCTCAAAGTCATCTTCATCTTAATCAAGTACATTCCACTTAATAGGTGGCATATCTCGATATGAGTGATCTGCAAGGTTGATCTTAGTGGTATTTCCTCTATAATGGAGGTAGATAGATTTACTTCTCAAAACTTGAACTATAGTCATTTCACAAAGGAATAACCTAGCTACGATTCATAACTGATAGATTTGTTAGGGTTTGGATTGCTAGAATTTCTTCAAAATCTACTCCACATGTCATGTGGTTAACAAATTTTAACAAATGCTAGATATATAGATAGATAGATAGAAATATGGATATATAGATATATAGAAAGATAGATAGATAGATAGATAGATTGATAGATAGAAAGAAAGAAAGATAGATAGATAGATAGATAGATACATAGATGGATAGATAGATAGATAGATAGATAGATAGACACATAGATAGAAAAATAAATAGATAGGTGGTTAGATAGGTAGATACATAGGTAGATAGGTAGAGAGATAGATAGATAGACAAGTAGATAGATAGATAGATAGATAGATAGGTAGATAGATAGATAGATAGATTGATAGATACATATATATATATATATATATATATATATATATATATATATATATATATATATATATATATATATATATATATATATATATATATATATATATATATATATATATATATATATATATATATATATATAGGTAGGTAGGTAGATAGATAGATAGATAGATAGTTAGTTAGTTAGTTAGTTAGATAGATAGACGGACAGACAAACAGACAGACAGACAGACATATATATATATATATATATATATATATATATATATATATATATATATATATATATATATATATATATATATATATATATATATATATATATATATATATATATATATATATCTATATATGTGTGTGTGTGTGTGTGTGTGTGTGTTTGTGTGGGACAATGGGTGGCGGGGAAAATATGATGGGCTAGTGTTGTTGGTGCTGCAAAGGATGGGGGGAGGGGCACTATAGACGGCTATGTGTGGTGGAAGGTGGAGAGAAAGATGGGACGAGGGGGGGTCGTGGGACTCCAGGTGGCGAGGGAAATATGGTAGGGTGGCATCAATTGGGGCTACAGAGCATGGGGGAGGCCCTCTACAGGGCTCTGGGTGGCAAAGAAAATATGGTGGTGTACAGGAAAGGGTTGGCGAGTGGACATGGAGGTGGATGAAGTACAAATAGTGGATAGATGCATTAAAATTGGTAGACTCCAAGGGAGAGAGAGAGAGAGAGAGAACAAGATGGGGTGCATGATGTGACTCTTGTCGCTTTTCTCCAAGTCTCCATGATTTGTCTAAAAGTGAAAGCAACCTATAGATGAGAGAGAGTGAATGGGAGGTGGTGGAGGTCTACAATGCAAAGGTCTGCGGGAAGAGGTGGAAACCTATACAGGTAGAATACTATGGAGGTTGGAAGAGGTTTAGGTATTGGCGAGGGGGGCAGTAGGGGAAGGGGGAGGCTTTAGTTCTATTTTTCTTTGCGGGTTCGATTCCACCGTGCATGTGAGTGTTCGGTTGCCGGAATGGATTGTATTTTTATTTGTCATATATAGCACGCACCGAAAAGGTGTAGCGAATAGTTGTAACTTTTTATTCATTAATGAAAGGGCATTACGGTGTTCTTCGACGAGAGAAGAGATCGCGAGACTATCTGTCTAGGCGATCGTGCTGAGAAGCTGTGTTGTAGATTTGCAGATATCTTGAGTGTTTTGATTATGTTCTTGTCGAATTGCAGTGATTCATTATTAACACAGTAACATTGTCTTAACATTAATAAGTCTATGTGACATTGTGATTGTTAATTCGCACGCTAATGTACTGTGTAGCGATAAGTTATTGCCTTGAAGCATAGTTAATGCTTAGTTGAATGTTAACTGGGAAATTTAAATAAAGGGTCTGTGCACTGTCAGACCCCTATCCATCTCCAAGAACCCGAAATGAGATTAAAAGGGACTTGTCAGAAGTGCTTTTAACGCAACTTATAGATGAGAGAGAGCGCGAATGCGAGGTGGTGGAGGTCTATAATGCAAAGGTCTGCGGGAAGATGTGGAGACCTATAAGGGTAGAATACTATGGAGGTTGGAAGAGGTTTAGGTGTTGGCTAGGAGGGGAGCGGGAGAGAGAGAGAGAGAGAGAGAGAGAGAGAGAGAGAGAGAGAGAGAGAGAGAGAGAGAGAGAGAGAGAGAGAGAGAGAGAGAGAACATCAATGTCGTCAAACATGTCATTAGATATTTATACTCTATACCATAACTTATACCAAGGAACAATCTCTTGACGTTGATGTACCAAAGGTTAGTAATCTCATTGTAAAAATGTTTACAATGCTAATTAGAAAGACTTTAGCATGCTTTGATGATCATGCTAAACAATTTGATGTGTATTTTAAAAATATTCACAATGATAATTAAAAGGACTTTAGCATGCTCTGATCATGTGTATTGTACAATTTCGCATGCTAATTAATTGACACACACCTTTTCAAGAGTGCTAATTATTTGACACCACATGCTAGGGAGAGCCTCATTCTTCGACATCGTTGCAAATATGGTTTTCATATTATGTTTTAGCTTAAAATTATGCGAAGGCAATTGGCTAACTTCTATCACTAAAGCATATGTGGTACACAATGTCATTATACTTGAAATTAACAAGCATAAGAGCATATGTAGATCTCTATGAAAAGAGGTAAATAGATATGTAATCCTAAATCTTTAGCAATGCACTTAGGCTTGCTAATTGCTTGAGTCTTCATTCCTTCAATATTTCCTGTAATCCAATCATTGATTTAAATGTCAGTAATTTGCTTCCATCCAAGGCCTTTTTCATCATATCTGCACATTGTTGATGAGTTGATACATATGAGAGGCGTCCAATTCAAGGAACGAGTCGTTGCAAAAATGGTTTTCGTATTATGGTGTCAACTAACAAGAGTATGTGAACACCATCTGTACACAATGTCATTGTACTTGAAGTTTTGTAAATGATAGGAGGACATATAAACATGTTTGAGTTTCGAGAGTGTAAAAATATTATTTCAATTGAATTTCCTTTGAACATCTTCACGATTAGGTGTCTGCATTGCATTAGGTACCCGATTCTGCCGACGGCAGCTGCGACCGTCCAATTCAGGGAACGAGTCGTCAAGATCACGGTTGGCTCCAGGTGTCGAAGGAGATGCCTGCGCAGAATGGAGGAGGCTGAGGAGACGTACAACGGTCTGCCAATCCTACCACAGTTGAAGCCGAACGTGATCTTGCAATCGGGAGGCTTATCAGGAGGTATTTTCTATCGTTCATTACTCTTCGTTCATTCTGAAGACTCTTACCCGCTTAGGAAACCCGTTCTTCTTCAATCACTTGAATAGACTTACGGTATTCGATTGTTTCCGGTTCCAGTTATTCCGACTTCCTTTCTGACACGTAGTATTGGAAAATGTTTCCAGTTATTCGGAACTCCTTTCTGACACAGAGAGTCAATCTGATATCTGATTCTTTTTCGCTGTGGAAAGCCAGACGAATTAACCGAGGAGGTTACGCTACCCCATTTTTGAAGCGACGGGTAATCAGGAAGTATTTTCTATTCTTCCTTACTGTTTGTTCATTCTGAAGATTTTTACCGACTTCAATAGACTTAGGGTATTTCGGAAGCTGTGTCTACCATTGAGAGGAACGATGTGTCTATCTGGAAATTCGATTGTCTAGGGAGGTTTGAAATAGAACTGTATTCTTCTCCCTAGACACCACATTCTCTAACAATTTAGGGCCCTAGGTTAACTTGTGGTATATGCACCTTTTCATCATTCTCTCAATGTTAATCTTCTTTCAGAGTATCTTTAGCCAAACATGCATTGACACCCTATCAAGGGAAAAAGATAAAACTCACAACTGAGAGAAGTCGAGCACACAATGGGAACATGATCACCCATGGTGGTTTATTGGGATATTTCAAATAGAACTCGATTCTTCTCCCTGGACACCACATTGTCTAATAATTCAACGCCCTAGCTTTATTTGTGCTATATGTACCTTCCCAGCATTCTCTCAATGTTAAACTTCTTTAAGAAGTATCTCTTTTCAAACTTTATTTGAGACCCTATCAGAGGAAAATGATAAGAGGAGAGATTTTCTACTACTCAAACTCTCAAATGAGCAAAGAGGAACACAAAATGGAAACATGAGCACTCATAATGGTTTATTGGGAGCTTTGAATTAGGACTCTATTCTTCTCCCTAAACACCAAATTCTCAAACAAATTTAAGGCCCTATCTTTACTTGTGCTATATGCACCTTCTTATCATTCTCTCAATGTTGCGCTTCTTTGAGGACTATCTTTATCCAAACATGCTTTGACACCTGTTGTATAATTATGGGTCAAAGTGGCCAAAGAAGTGGGTTTTGAGGGTCCAAAACCACTTGGAGAACCCTTGGATTCTATGGGGAAACCCTTGAGAAAGTATCTCCAAGAGTGTGGTTTGAACCCTTGAGTTATTTGGATTTATTTACTCCCAATTGAAGGGTTTTGACCCTTAGGACTGATATTTCCTAAGGGTATGGTATTTAACCCTTAGGGAGGCCTCTCAAGCCTTGAAATTTGTACGCACAAGCTTGGGAGAAATCCTTTTAGAATCCATGTGAGGGCCATGAGATTCCATGTGATTTTCAATGTTAGAAGGCCTTGAATTAGAATCCATCTGGAGAGGACACTTGGCAAGCTCTCCTCACATTTCCTCCCTTGGCCTTGAGGTATATATATGGGTGGAGTTGGATGGGTGGACCTGTACTCTCTCTTAGTGAGGTGGTTTTGCTAGGTAGTAGTTTGTTGTTATACAACATTGGTATGCAGAGCCAATTAGATCCGAGATCTTATGTGGTTTTTCAATTTCTATCCATATCTGAGAATTTCTGTCAGTCACGGCCAGTCGAGTGCGCGTGGGTCTTTGATTGTGCTATGTCCCTTTTAGGGGAGTAAAACATATCTACCCCGTCTAGTACGGAGCTATGCGTCCCTTCAAGAAGGCGGCAGTCCTGACAGGCGACAGCTGCACGTCCCTTCAAGAGTAGGCGACAGTCCTACAAGCGACTCCACTCCAAAAGAGGACAATTTAGGGCCCTAGGTTTTCTTGTGTTATATGCACCTTTTCATCATTCTCTCAATGTTAATCTTCTTTAAGAAGTATCTTTAGCCAAACATGCATTGACACCCTATCAAGGGAAAAAGATAAAACTCACAACTAAGCGAAGTCGAGCACACAATGGGAACATGATCACCCATTGTGGTTTATTGGGATATTTCAAATAGAACTCGATTCTTCTCCCTGGACACCACATTCTCTAATAATTTAGCACCCTAGCTTTATTTGTGCTATACGTACCTTCCCAACATTCTCTCAATGTTAAACTTCTTTAAGAAGTATCTCTATTCAAACTTTATTTGAGACCCTATCAGAGGAAAATGATAAGAGAGGAGAGATTTTCTACCACTCAAACTCTCAAATGAGCAAAGAGGAACACAAAATGAAAACATGAGCACTCATAATGGTTTATTCGGAGATTTGAATTAGGACTCTATTCTTCTCCCTAGACACCAAATTCTCAAACAATTTAAGGCCCTATCTTTACTTGTGCTATATGCACCTTCTGATCATTCTCTCAATGTTGAGCTTCTTTGAGGGCTATCTTTATCCAAACATGCTTTGACACCTGTTGTATAATTATGGGTCAAAGTGGCCAAGGGCATGGGTTTTGAGGGTCCAAAACCACTTGGAAAACCCTTGGATTCTAGGGTGAAACCCTTGGGAAAGTATCCTTAAGAGTGTGGTTTGAACCCTTGAGTTATTTGGATTTATTTACTCCCAATTGAAGGGTTTTGATCCTTAGGACTGGTATTTCCTAAGGATATGGTATTTAACCCTTAGGGAGGCCCATCAAGCCTTGAGATTGGTACGTACAAGCTTGGGAGAAATCCTTTTAGAATCCATGTGAGGGCCATGAGATTCCATGTGATTTCCAAGGTTAGAAGGCCTTGCATTAGAATCCATTTGGAGAGGACACTTGGCAAGCTCTCCTCACATTTCCTCCCTTGGCCTTGAGGTATATATATGGGTGGAGTTGGATGGGTGGACATGTACTCTCTCTTAGTGAGGTGGTTATGCTAGGTAGTAGTTTGTTGTTATACAACATTGGTATGCAAAGCCAATTAGATCCCAGATCTTCTGTGGTTTTCGAATTTTTGTCCATATCTAAGAGTTTTTGTTAGTCAAGGCCAGTCGAGTACGCGTGCGTCTTTGATTGTGCTATGTCTCTTTTAGGGGAGTAAAACATATCTACCCCGTCTAGTACGGAGCTCCGCGTCCCTTCAAGAAGGCGGCAGTCTTGATAGGCGACAACTGCACGTCCCTTCAAGAGTAGGCGGCAGTCCTACAAGCGACCTCATTGAGCATATCTAGAGAAGAGGAAGATTAACGGGTTGAAAGAAACCCTTAAGAACTCTACTCCAAAATGTGCTCTATGAGTAAGAAACAATTTATCAAGATGGTTAACAAGGTAACCATTTAGCAAATCTTATGATTGACTATATCCTTTGATACAGATGCCTAATTATGTCAATAGATGATATCTAGTATGAGAATACTAGCTCTATTATCAAATGACATAAACAAAGATAACTTTGATTGCATCTAATCAAGGAAATAATTCAATGAAAGCTCAAAGTATTTTCAAAAAACAAATCAAGACTCTGTAGGAATGTAAATTACAAAGATTTTGATTGTATTTGATAGGACTAAAATGAATGGAGTTTAATCCTTGAGTAAGAGCTAAAGTTGTCTACACTAAGGTGGGATTGTAAATCGGATGGTATGGGACATTTAGGTTTACAATGTCACTTAAGTAGGTTCAGTGGTATGGGACACCGATCTTAAAGATAATGGAAGCTTAAGCTCAAGTATATTGGAGAGCTTTTTGAGTGAAGAATTTGAATCTCCCATTTGGATAGGAAATTAAAAGATCATCAATTTCCTACAGTTTTTGAGGACGAAAAACTCTTTAAAGGGGGGAAGAAAGGTATCATCAATATGATACTTCTAAGCAAAAGATATTCCTTAACTCTTTCATGAAAGTTAAGGAGTACATTGGATGTCCAAGTACCTAAGTGTATATGAGTTAAATCTCAAACAAAGTAAGAACCAGATATGCAAGAAGGGAATTCATTGAAGAATTCCAATTTGGCAAGTAAACTAAGGTAAACTAGCCAAAGATTTGAGCATACCTAGGGTATGGTATTTGAGAATGGATAAAAATGGATCCAAATTTTGGATCGATAAGCATGTCAACTTGCTTAAGTCAAAGGGGTGACATATAATTGTTAATCCGTAAAAGGAGAATAGTTAATGGTTTGAAGAACATCATTGATATTGAAGACTTAAGCAAAGATATCAACTCGTGAAGGTATGAGTTGAAGATCCCAAGAAAATCCCATGGGTAAAGATCATTGATAAAAGGGATCTAAAGGAGGTAAGACTTGATCTTATCTAATGTTAAATTAGATAGAGGAATTTTGAGAAAGCCAAGTGAAGTAACTTGGTCAAATATATCCAACCCTTTATGGTTGGATAATCCAAGAGGCCTCCATTGCTCAGAAAGATCAAACCCTTTTATAGTTTGATACCCAGTAAAGTTCAAAGGTCAACCTAAAGACCTTTGAATTAATTGGCAGTAGATTTAGAAACCTTAGTCTTTCCTCTCATGAAAATGAGGCCAAGTAGTTCCAAGATGGAATTTATGATCATGGTAAATGATCAGAGAGCATTGAAAAGATAAGGGCAAGAAAGGTGGAAACACTGAGGATGTGGATTGGAGAACGAACTCACAGGTATGGGATAGTGAGAACTAACTCCCATTTAGATTTTTCTCTGATGGCCAGAGAGAAAATAGGCTCAAGATCCGATAGGAAACATCACAATAAGCCTTAAAGATAAAACCATTTAGATTAAGGTCTTAGGTTCATGATAAGGTGTAGTAATGTACCTCCTTGAACCAATTTAATACACCTATTTGTATGAACAAAAGACTAAATAGAATTAACATGACATTTATCCTAGAGAAGGCTATCCTTTATCCTCCTAAGCAGATGTATTTTTCTTAATAAAATGCATAGCCAAATTTAGTGTGGAACAATAAATTTGGATAAGTAAGAGGGTAAAGAATTTTAAGAGTTTACGAAGTTTAACTCCAAAAGTAAGTCAAGACCATTCTAGTATAATAGCCTTGAATGAAAGAATGATCTGTAAAAGATCTTCTTTTGAATCTTTGGTGACAATAAGTGATTCAAGAATGTTCCTAGCAAGATCTGAGATATGATGCCTAGAAACATGTATCTTTCTTGCAAGACCTTGGAACTAAAGCTGCAAAACGTGAATCATCTGAACTCCATCCAATATAAAATCTAGAGGGTGTCTTGATGAAGTATTTTTCCTCAATTTTGAGGATTTGAAGGAATTAGATTTGTTTTTCTTTGCAAAGCTTTGAAAGACCTTTGAGGTTAGTATACATAACTACCTAAACCATAGTTGGTTCAAGATAGTTAGTACTGATTCTCATTCGAAGAACAGGATAAGCTAAGATAAACAAGTGGGGTAGAGACCTAGGAGAATGGTCTACCAAATAATTCCAATTCCTAAAGTCATCTATGGATCTAAGTCTTGAATGTTAAAATTTCCAAAAGAATTAAACTCTATTCTGAGACTTAATCCAAGAAAAATCAAACATGATCAAGATAGGGTTCCACTTGTAGACATGAACTTGTAGATTGGGTATATTATCATTCAGAATACTTGAGCTTTATGTTTCAAGAAAACCTGGATGATTGAAATAAGTCCACCTAAGTTGCCAAGGAATGAGAAGATAGTTTTCTCCTCATTTTATTGAGCTTGTTTTGGCATGGAGAGTCACTAGACCCACTTGAAAAAGAACACCAAAGAAGTCCACCCTTTTCACCAGTCCATAGGTACAAGGCATGCATGTACATTCAAGTGGAGAAAGAGAAAGTGATTTGGGCAGGGATTTTGATTCATTTCTTTTCAGAATAAGGTAGGGATGAGCCCTTATCTGATTACTAGAAATGAATCTAAAGAGAGAAATGACCATGCTCATAGTATAGATCATGGTGCACGGGGGAATACTTCACATATTATACCTACACACATTTTCGAGGATAGAAATGTTAAAGGAGGGAAGAATGTTGTATAATTATGGGTCAAAGTGACAAAAGACATGGGTTTTGAGGGTCCAAAACCACTTGGAGAACCCTTGGATTCTATACACCTTGGAGTCATCATGGTCATGAGCACCCCAAGGTATACGTGGTGTTCCACGTGATATACTGCGTACCTACATCTAAGGTACTCGTCCTAGGGGTAGAAGCGGGCGAGACAACGTCTGTCACACTGCCTCCATAACAAGCGCCTCCTCTAGACCTACCTATAGATCCACTCCTAGAACCTAATGCTCTATAGCATGATCTCGATCTACGAAATGGGCCAAAACTTATATCACGAGGAGGCGTCGAACGCACATGTCTACTACTAGACCTAGTAGGAGATGGCTAAAAAGATGGTCGTGGTGGAGTCAGAAAGCTAGGAGACATACCCCCTGCAAGAGTAGCACCACCCGCTGGAGTGACACTGACATGAGTGATACCAATGGGAATGACACCGGCGGGAGTGAGCCCGGCAGGAGTAAGCCCGACAGGAGTGAGGCCGCTAGGAGTGAGGACGGGAGTAGGGCTATCACGAGCGATCCAATACTGTGACGCATCGGCCATTTACGTGGGAGGTACCTGAGAGATAAACTCTAAAAATTGCTCCTCTATCATGAAATAAGGAGTGACTGGAGGACAGTTTCCCATCGTGCTCTGTAATAAAAGAACTCAAATAATTAGTATGTGATTAAATATAATATAGGGAATAAACAGAAAAAAAAATAAAAATTACTACGTACAAGTGTTTTATTGAAAAATCCTCTAATCTAGCATCCTCTTGAAGATTCGATGGACCAAGAATATCTATCTCTATATTGATGGCTTCTAAATCGCTTGCTATGCTGGTTTCTTCTTGATCATTGTCTATTGCTTCGTCTTCTCGAACAATGATCTCTTCTTCAATGACCTCTTCTTCTCAAACAATGATCTCTCCCTCCTCGACAATCGAATGAGTCTCTGAGTCCACTACAGATCGAATATCTTGTACATCTATAGTCTCACAAATTTGTCTACTGCGTGGGGCGACTTGTAAAACAAATAGCCACTCTGGTTCTTTTGAGTCTGGTATATAAACAACTTGCTCATAATATTTGAGAAGTACAAATGTATCCCTTTCATCCGTCCATAATTTTGTGGAGTCGACTTGAAGCAAACCGCTTTTATCCCGTCTCACTGTTGCGTTTCTTCCAGAGGTGACTACTTTGAACCATTTCAAATCAAAAACAAAATAATCCAACTTCCTAAAAAATAGTTTCAAGACATCTTGAATCACACCACAGTAATCTAGCTAGCCTTCATGAGCATTATCATCTCTTGCACTCGCTCTACTTTTTGGCAAAAAGTTCACCATCACCCCACTATCAAAAGTAGACCTATTTTTATTGATTTGTGCGTTTCGAAAGTGTTGTCCATGAGACCATAGTGCACCGTATTTAGTATACTCCCAATCACATCCCTTTGCAAGTTCTTCTTCTTCTTTAGAGATATCTTCACCCGCTACCTTTGCTTGAGAAACCGTTGTATCTAGCCATTTGCTCATTGGAAAAGGTGGAAGAGATCGAAGACTTTCTAGAAGAGGTAAAAATCGAGTGGAACCATTCTCTCGAAACTGATCTCTTTCCTTTGCGTTGGTTTCCTTGGCAAGCTCATACCTTTCTAACCACTTCTGCATAGGCTTAGAGTTAACTATGAAAAACTTCATTGCCTTCTCTCTGAAAGCTGCATCTATTTTCCTTTGCAATCCTTTACCTTGTGGTTCATCGCCTACGAGACGAACATCTTCATCATCCCTCCATAAGCGAGGCATTTCGGGATCCCACAGTTGTTTCTGATCGTTAGCTTTCATTTGGCGTTGTGCTTGTCAACCAATTTGTCCTTCAGGTAAATGTCTATCAGGCAAATATCTATGGTGTCCTTCATAGATAGTTTTACATAGTGCTTTGGAATAGCGTGCTTCGAGTCCTGGTCCGCATAAGGGACAAGCATGGTAACTCGAAATCGATAAACCTGAACATTCACCATAAGAAGGCCAATCATGCATCCTCCACATAAGTATGCCTTGCACTCGCACGTCTCGTCTTCTTATAGGTTGAGACATGTCACACACAGTAATCCCATCCCATAAAATGCATAGTTCTTCCACAAGTGGTGCAAGATATACATCCATGTTTTTTACCTTATACTTACCTAGTAAAAGCTAATAATAAATGACCTTTCTTTGTGGCCAGCCATGGTGGGATGTTTTATTTCACCAAACATATATATCATGTGCTCCATGAAGAACTGCGTAAACCAAATGGATTCACTCCATCCATAGCTAGGCCTAGACGTATCGACCGAGGCTTACTAGCAAACTCTGGCCACTTACTATCTATATGCTTCCAAGCATCACAGTCAACGGACACTCACATTACACCATCTGTAGACCTGCTCTTTGTATGCCATGACATTAACTTAGCTACAGATTTGCATCTAAACATGTTCTTAATTCATGGAATGATATGAAAGAGACGAAGAACCTTTGCGGGGATTGCTTCACCTACAAAGTCTTCTCTAAATCTATTTGCTCCACACTTTGGACATATGTGGAGATGCTCATACTCATTCTGAAAGAATATGCAATCATTCAGACAAGCATGAATTTTAGTATAATCCATTCTAATGGACTGTAAAAGTTTTTTTGCAACTCCACGTGTTGGAGGCATGTCATTGCCCTCTGGCAATAATTGATCTTTAAGAAGACTGCAATAAGAAATTAAAATGATATTAGTAAATAAAGTTATTTTGATACAACAATTGGTGATTTTACCCCATGTTCCATAGATAATCTCCTCAATTTTCATTCATCGTCATAATCAAGTTATCTATGTAATTGGATTCTTGCTTCTCGATCTTCTTTCAATTTCCTCATCAAATGAACAACATTTTCCTTTATTGTTTGTATTTTTTTACGTTCCTCTTACGAAGAAGTTTCTTCATGGAACTTTTTACATCTTCCATTACGATGTTTGATACTTTCTTTAATTGTTACACTTTTTTTCTTCAATAATTCTATTTTCTTCTAGCATCATGTTCCTCTCTTCTTTCCATTGTTGTCTTTCTCTATCTAATCCATTTTATTATCTATTGCTCAAAGTCATCTTCATCTTAATCAACTACATTCCACTTAATAGGTGCCATATCTCTATATGAGTGATTCGCAAGGTTGACCCTAGTGGTATTTCCTCTATAATGGAGGTAGATAGCTTTACTTCCCAAAACTTGAACTATAGTCATTTCACGAAGGAATAACCTAGCTACGTTTCACAATTGATAGATTTATTAGGGTTTGGATTGCTAGAATTCCTTCAAAATCTACTCCACATGTCATCTGTTTAACAAATTTTAACAAATGCTAGATATATAGATAGATAGATAGAAAGATGGATATATAGATATTTAGAAAGATAGATAGATAGATAGATAGATAGATAGATAGATTGATAGATAGAAAGAAAGATAGATAGATAGTTAGATAGATCGTCAGATAGATACATAGATGGATAGATAGATAGATAGATAGATAGATAGATACACAGATAGACAGATAGATAGAAAAATAAATAGATAGGTGGTTAGATAGATAGATACATAGGTAGATAGGTAGAGAGATAGATAGATAGACAAGTAGATAGATAGATAGATACATAGATAGATAGATAGATATGTAGATAGATAGATAGATCTATAGATACATAGATATATATATATATATATATATATATATATATATATATATATATATATATATATATATATATATATATATATATATATATATATATATATATATATATATATATATATATATATATATAGTTAGTTAGTTAGATAGTTAGATAAATATATAGATAGATTGATAGATAGGTAGATAGATAGGCAGATAGATAGATAGATAGATAGTTAGTTAGTTAGATAGATAGATAGATAGATACACAGACAGACAAACAAAGAGACACACACACACACACACACACACACACACACATATATATATATATATATATATATATATATATATATATATATATATATATATATATATATATATATATATATATATATATATATATGTGTGTGTGTGTGTGTGTGTGTGTATGTGTGTGTGTGTGGGATAATGGGTGGCGGGGAAAATATGATGGGCTCGTGTGGTTGGTGCTGCAAAGGATGGGGGGAGGGGCACTATAGATGGCTATGTATGGTGGAAGGTGGAGAGAGAGATGGGACGAGGGGGGGGTCGTGGGACTCCAGGTGGCGAGGGAAATATGGTAGGGTGGCGTCGATTGGGGCTACAGAGCATGGGGGAGGCACTCTAAAGGGATATGGGTGGCAAAGGAAATATGGTGGGGTATAGGGAAGGGTTGGCGAGTGGACATGGGGGTGGATGAAGTACAAACAGTGGATAGATACATTAAAATTGGTAGACTCCAAGGGAGGGGAGAGAGAGAGAGAGAGAGAGAGAGAGAGAGAGAGAGAGAGAGATAGAACAAGATGGGGTGCATGATGTGACTCTTGTTGCTTTTCTCCAAGTCTACATGATTTCTCTAAAAGTGAAAGCAACCTATAGATGAGAGAGAGAACGAGCAAATGGGATAGAATACTATGGAGGCTGGAAGAGGTTTACGTATTGGCGAGAGGGGGAGCGGGGGAGGTCTTAGTTCTATTTTTCTTTGCAGGTTCGAGTCCACCGTGCATGCGAGTGTTAGGTTGCCGGAATGGATTGTATTTTTATTTGTTATATATGGCACACACCGAAAAGGCGTAGCTAACAATTGTAACTTTTTATTCATTAATGAAAGGGCATTACGGTGTTCTTCGGCGAGAGAACAGATCGCCAGACTGCCTGTCTCGGCGATCGTGTTGAGACACTGTGTTGGAGATTTGCAGATATCTTGAGTATTGTTATTCTGTTCTTGTCGAATTGCAATGATTCATTAATAACACAGTAACATTGTCTTAACATTAATAAGTCTGTGTGACGTTGTGATTGTTAATTCGTGCGCTAATGTACTCTGCAGCGATAAGTTGTTGCCTTGAAGGATAGTTACTGCTTAGTTGAATGTTAACAGGGAAAATTAAATAAAGAGCCTCTGCACTATCAGACCCCTATCCATCCCCAAGAACCCGAAATGCGATTGAAAGCGACTTGTCAGAAGTGCTTTTAATGCAACCTATAGATGAGAGAGAGAGGGAATGGGAGGTGGTGGAGGTCTATAATGCAAAGGTCTGCGGGGAAGAGGTGGAGACCTATAGGGGTAGAATACTATGGAGGTTGGAAGAGGTTTAGGTGTTGGCGAGGGGGGGAGCGGGGGAGGGGGGGGGAGAGAGAGAGAGAGAGAGAGAGAGAGAGAGAGAGAGAGAGAGAGAGAGAGAGAGAGAGAGAGAGAGAGAGAGAGAGAGAGAGAGAGAGAGAGAGCGAGAGAGAAAGAGAGAGAGAGAGAGAGAGAGAGAGAGAGAGAGAGAGAGAGAGAGAGAGAGAGAGAGAGAGAGAGAGAGAGAGAGAGAGAGAGAGAGAACATCAATGTCGTCAATCATGCCATTAGATATTTATACTCTATACCATAACTTATACCAAAGGGACAATCTCTTGACGTTGATGTACCAAAGCTTAGTAATCTCATTTTAAAAATGTTTACAATGATAATTAAAAAGACTTTAGCATGCTTTGATGATCATGTTAAACAATTTGATGTGTATTTTAAAAATATTCACAATGATAATTAAAAGGACTTGAGCATGCTTTGATCATGCTAAACAAATTGATGTGTATTGTACAATTTCCCATGTTAATTAATTGACACACACCTTTTCAACAGTGCTAATTATTTGACACCACAACAGGCTAAGGAGAGCCTCATTCTTTGACATGGTTGCAAATATGGTTTTCATATTATGTTTTAACTAAAAAGAGTATGCGAAGGCACTTGGCTAACTTCTATCACTAAAGCATATGTGGTACACAATGTCATTGTACTTGAAATTAACAAGCATAAGTTCATATGTAGATCTCTATGGAAAGAGGTAAATAAATATGTAATTCTAAATCTTTAGCAATGCACTTAGGCTTGCTAATTGCTTGAGTCTTCATTCCTTCAATATTTTCTGAAATCCAATCATTGATTAAAATTACTTCCATCCAAGGCCTTTTTCATCATATTTGCACATTCTTGATGAGTTGATACATATGAGAGGCGTCCAACTCGAGGAACGAGTCGTTGCAAATATGGTTTTCGTATTATGGTGTCAACTAACAAGAGTATGTGAACACAATCGGTACACAATGTCATTGTACTTGAAGTTTTGTAAATGATAGGAGGACATATAAACATATTTGAGTTTCGAGAGTGTAAAAGTATTATTTCAATTGAATTTCCTTTCAACATCTTCACGATTAGCTGTCTGCATTGCATTAGGTACCCAATTCTGCCGACGGCAGCTGCGACCGTCCAATTCAGGGAACGAGTCGTCAAGATCACGTTTGGCTCCAGGTGTCGAAGGAGATACTTGCGCAGAATGGAGGAGGCTGAGGAGATGGGCTGCTTGAGGAGACGTACAACGGTCTGCCAATCCTACCACACTTGAAGCCGAACGTGATCTTCCAATCGGCACTTTTTTCTTTTGCTGTGGAAAGCCAAACCAGTTAACGGAGGAGGTTATTGTTCAAGCGAAGGCTGTTCGTTCATTCTGAAGACTCTTACCCGCTTAGGAAACCCGTTCTTCTTCAATCACTTGAATAGACTTACGGTATTTCGGAAGCTGTGTCTACTGTTTAGAGGAACGCTGAAGCAGTACTCCATATCCGTGTCTGGAAATTCTATTGTTTCCGGTTCCACTTATTCCGACTTCCTTTCTGACACGTAGTATTGGAAAATGTTTCCAGTTATTCGGAACTCCTTTCTGACACAGAGAGTCAATCTGATATCTTATTCTTTTTCGCTGTGGAAAGCCAGACGAATTAACCGAGGAGGTTACGCTACCCCATTTTTGAAGTATTTTCTATTGTTCCTTACTGTTCGTTCATTCTGAAGATTCGTACCGACTTAGGGTATTTCACTTCAATAGACTTAGGGTATTTCGGAACGCTGTGTCTATCTGGAAATTCGATTGTATTTCCGACTTCCTTTCTGACACATAGTATTGGAAAATGTTTCCAGTTATTCGGAACTCCTTTCTGACTGTTCGTTCGTTCGTTACTGCTCTTTGGCGATGATGCGTAGATTTTGTTTTGTTTTTTTTTTTTACATGTTGACATTACAGATTATGTGATTCATGGAAGATTGAAAAGTCTTTATATGTGTAATTATCATGATGAGCTGGAAATCAGAACTCATACCATGTACCAGCTGTTCCGTTTTGCCCAGGGCATATACCAAGCCGCTCATTTTGACATCAGAATACAGGAAAGAGAAAAAATTCATTGCCATGCCATGAACACAATCCAATTCCATGGGGCATAATGCTGTGGGGATTCACGTATCATGAGCATGTAAAGGTCAGACTTTAAGCGAGATAACCAAATAAGAATATTCATGGTAGTTTCTTAAGTAGAGGGTGTTTCATTGTAGGTAACTAAAGAAGGAACGTACAACAGCAGGAAGAAAAATCAAAGTGACTTCGCCTTCCCATTCTAGATTCTTCAAACTAAGCTAAAGTTGAACAAGCGAACCTGCAGAAAAACATTTTTTATCGCTGCGCGCAAAAAAAATGCGATTTTCTCTTGTCTTTCTTTCAGACATACCGTTGACTCAGTAAAGCGTCTTAATTGTCTCACCTGCTGTTCGTCATAGGAATACAGAATACATACATACATATAGCAACAGAATACATGAAGAAAAAAAGGTCACTGCCATGCCATGAACACCCTTCAATTCTATGAGCATTGTGTTGTGGCATAACTCATTTGCTGTTCTCATGTTTCACGGTGAAGCTGATAAAGTTACACAGTGAGTTGGCTGAATGCACTAAGGAGCTATATAAGATCACATTCTTGTTTGCTTGTATATTCTAAGTATTTATTCGGGTCTACTTCAAGGATTTATTTTCGATTGATAAACGCCATAATATATGGATGATTAAGGGACGGGTAATCAGGAAGTATTTTCTATTGTTCCTTACTGTTCGTTCATTCTGAAGATTCTTACCGACTTAGGGTGTTTCACTTCAATAGACTTAGGGTATTTCGGAAGCTGTGTCTACCATTTAGAGGAACGCTGTGTCTATCTGGAAATTCGATTGTTTCCAGTTATTCCGACTTCCTTTCTGACACATTGTATTGGAAAATGTTTCCAGTTATTTGGAACTCCTTTCTGACTGTTCGTTCGTTCGTTACTGCTCTTTTGGCGATGATGCGTAGATTTTGTTTTGTTTTTTTTTTTTTTGTTCTTACATGTTGACATTACAGATTATGTGATTCATGGAAGATTGAAAAGTCTTTATATGTGTAATTATCATGATGAGCTGGAAATCAGAACTCATACCATGTACCAGCTGTTCCGTTTTGCCCAGGGCATATTCCAAGCCGCTCATTTTGACACCAGAATACAGGAAAGAGAAAAGGGTCATTGCCATGCCATGAACACAATCCAATTGCATGGGGCATAATGCTGTGGGGATTCAGGTATCATAGCACAAAAATATTCACTCTTACGCAGATTGCAAAAGTACAATATGTGGGCATTTTCTTTTCAAACCTCTGTGCAAAGATATTTGGGCATATGAGCATGCAAAGGTCAGACTCTAAGCGAGATAACCAAATAAGAATATTCATGGTAGTTTCTTAAGTAGAGGGTGTTTCATTGTAGGTAACTAAAGAAGGAAAGTACAACAGCAGGAAGAATAATCAAAGTGACTTCGCCTTCCCATTCTAGATTCTTCAAACTAAGCTAAAGTTGAACAAGCGAACCTGCAGAAAAACATTTTTTATCGCTGCACGCAAAAAACTAGCATTATATTGAGAGAAATGCGATTTTCTCTTGTCTTTGTTTCAGACATACCGTTGACTCAGTAAAGCGTCTTAATTGTCTTACCTGCTGTTCGTCATAGGAATACAGAATACATACATACATATAGCAACAGAATACATGAAGAAAAAAAGGTCACTTCCATGCCATGAACACCCTTCAATTCTATGAGCATTGTGTTCTTGGGATTCAGGTATCATAGGACAAGATTCACTCATTTGCTGTTCTCATGTTTCTGATCTATTTCCTTCTTCTAGGCTTCATTCGAAGCTGATAAAGTTACACAGTGAGTTGGCTGAATGCACTAAGGAGCTATATAAGATCACATTCTTGTTTGCTTGTATATTCTAAGTATTTATTCGCCTACTTCAAAGATTTATTTTCGACTGATAAACGCCCTTATAATTCAATGATTTTACCCCATGTTCCATAGATAATCTCATCGATTTTCATTCATAGTCATAATCAAGCTATCTATGTAATTGGATTCTTGCTTCTCGATCTTCTTTCAATTTCCCCATCAAATGAACAACATTTTCCTTTATTGTTTGTATTTATTTACGTTCCTCATACGAAGAAGTTTCTTCATAGAACTTTTCACATCTTCCATTACGATGTTTGGTACTTTCTTTAATTGTTACACTTTCTTTCTTCAATAACTCTATTTTCTTCTAGCATTATGTTCCTCTCTTCTTTCCATTGTTGTCTTTCTCTATGTAATCCTTTTTATTATCTATTGCTCAAAGTCATCTTCATCTTAGTCAGCTACATTGCACTTAATACGTGGCAAATCTCTATATGAGTGATTTCCAAGGTTGATCCTAGTGGAATTTCCTCTATAATGGAGGAGGCTGAGGAGATAGGCTGCTTGAGGAGATAGTTGCGCAGAATGGAGGAGGCTGAGGAGATGGGCTGCTTGAGGAGGCGTACTACGGTCTGCCAATCCTACCACACTTGAAGCCGAACGTGATCTTGCAATTGGGACTTTTCTCTTTTGCTGTGGAAAGCCAGACGAGTTAACAGAGGAGGTTAGGCTACCCCATTGTTCAAGCGAAGGCTTATCAGGAAGTATTTTCTATGGCTCATTACTGTTCATTCATTCTGAAGACTTATACCCACTTAGGAAACCTGTTCCTCTTCAATCACTTGAATAGACTTACGGTATTTCACTTCAATAAACTTAGGGTAATTCGGAGTAGACTTAGGGTATTTCGGAAGCTGTGTCTACCATTTAGAGGAACACTGTGTCTGTCTGGAAATTTGATTGTCTGGGGAGGTTTGAAATAGAAATGTATTCTTCTCCCTAGACACCACATTCTCTAACAATTTAGGGCCCTAGGATAACTTGTGTTATATGCACCTTTTCATCATTCTCTCAATGTTAATCTTCTTTATGAAGTATCTTTAGCCAAACATGCATTGACACCCTATCAAGGGAAAAAGATAAAACTCACAACTGAGCGAAGTCGAGCACACAATGGGAACATGATCACCCATGGTGGTTTATTGGGATATTTCAAATAGAACTCGATTCTTCTCCCTGGACACCACATTCTCTAATAATTTAACGCCCTAGCTTTATTTGTGCTATATGTACCTTCCCAGCATTCTCTCAATGTTAAACTTCTTTAAGAAGTATCTCTATTCAAACTTTATTTGAGACCCTATCACAAGAAAATGATAAGAGAGGAGAGATTTTCTACTACTCAAACTCTCAATTGAGAAAAGAGGAACACAAAATGGAAACATGAGCACTCATAATGGTTTATTGGGAGATTTGAATTAGGACTCTATTCTTCTCCCTAGACACCAAATTCTCAAACAATTTAAGGCCCTATCTTTACTTGTGCTATATGCACCTTCTCATCATTCTCTCAATGTTGCGCTTCTTTGAGGGCTATCTTTATCCAAACATGCTTTGACACGTGTTGTATAATTATGGGTCAAAGTGACCAAAGACATGGGTTTTGAGGGTCCAAAACCACTTGGAGAACCCTTGGATTCTATAGGGAAACCCTTGGGAAAGTATCTCCAAGAGTGTGGTTTGAACCCTTTAGTTATTTGGATTTATTTACTCTCAGTTGAAGGGTTTTGACCCTTAGGACTGATATTTCCTAAGGGTATGGTATTTAACCCTTAGGGAGGTCTCTAAAGCCTTGATATTTGTACGTACAAGCTTGGGAGAAATCCTTTTAGAATCCATGTGAGGGCCATGACATTCCATGTGATTTCCAAGGTTAGAAGGCCTGGAATTAGAATCCATCTGGAGAGGACACTTGGCAAGCTCTCCTCACATTTCCTCCCTTGGCCTTAAGGTATATATATGGGTGGAGTTGGATGGGTGGACATGTACTCTCTCTTAGTGAGGTGGTTTTGCAAGGTAGTAGTTTGTTGTTATACAACATTAGTATGCAGAGCCAATTACATCCCAGATCTTATGTGGTTTTCGAATTTCTGTCCATATCTGAGAAATTTTTGTCAGTCAAGGCTAGCCGAGTGCGCGTGGGTCTTTGATTGTGCTCTGTCCCTTTAAGGGAGTAAAACATATCTACCCCGTCTAGTACGGAGCTGCGTGTCCCTTGAAGAAAGCGACAGTCCTGACAAGCGATTTGAATTAGGACTCTATTCTTCTCCCTAGACACCAAATTCTCAAACAATTTAAGGCCCTATCTTTACTTGTGCTATATGCACCTTCTCATCATTCTCTCAATGTTGCGCTTCTTTGAGGGCTATCTTTATCCAAACATGCTTTGACACGTGTTGTATAATTATGGGTCAAAGTGACCAAAGACATGGGTTTTGAGGGTCCAAAACCACTTGGAGAACCCTTGGATTCTATAGGGAAACCCTTGGGAAAGTATCTCCAAGAGTGTGGTTTGAACCCTTTAGTTATTTGGATTTATTTACTCCCAGTTGAAGGGTTTTGACCCTTAGGACTGATATTTCCTAAGGGTATGGTATTTAACCCTTAGGGAGGTCTCTAAAGCCTTGATATTTGTACGTACAAGCTTGGGAGAAATCCTTTTAGAATCCATGTGAGGGCCATGACATTCCATGTGATTTCCAAGGTTAGAAGGCCTTGAATTAGAATCCATCTGGAGAGGACACTTGGCAAGCTCTCCTCACATTTGCTCCCTTGGCCTTAAGGTATATATATGGGTGGAGTTGGATGGGTGGACATGTACTCTCTCCTAGTGAGGTGGTTTTGCAAGGTAGTAGTTTGTTGTTATACAACATTAGTATGCAGAGCCAATTAGATCCCAGATCTTATGTGGTTTTCGAATTTCTGTGCATATCTGAGAAATTTTTGTCAGTCAAGGCCAGCCGAGTGCGCGTGGGTCTTTGATTGTGCTATGTCCCTTTAAGGGAGTAAAACATATCTACCCCGTCTAGTACGGAGCTGCGTGTCCCTTGAAGAAGGCGACAGTCCTAACAAGCGATTTGAATTAGGACTCTATTCTTCTCCCTAGACACCAAATTCTCAAACAATTTAAGGCCCTATCTTTACTTGTGCTATATGCACCTTCTCATCATTCTCTCAATGTTGCGCTTCTTTGAGGGCTATCTTTATCCAAACATGCTTTGACACGTGTTGTATAATTATGGGTCAAAGTGACCAAAGACATGGGTTTTGAGGGTCCAAAACCACTTGGAGAACCCCTGGATTCTATAGGGAAACCCTTGGGAAAGTATCTCCAAGAGTGTGGTTTGAACCCTTTAGTTATTTGGATTTATTTACTCCCAGTTGAAGGGTTTTGACCCTTAGGACTGATATTTCCTAAGGGTATGGTATTTAACCCTTAGGGAGGTCTCTAAAGCCTTGATATTTGTACGTACAAGCTTGGGAGAAATCCTTTTAGAATCCATGTGAGGGCCATGACATTCCATGTGATTTCCAAGGTTAGAAGGCCTTGAATTAGAATCTTGGGAGAAATCCTTTTAGAATCCATGTGAGGGCCATGACATTCCATGTGATTTCCAAGGGTAGAAGGCCTTGAATTAGAATCCGTCTGGAGAGGACACTTGGCAAGCTCTCCTCACATCCCTTGGCCTTAAGGTATATATATGGGTGGAGTTGGATGGGTGGACATGTATATATATGGGTGGATGGTTTTGGAAGGTAGTAGTTTGTTGTTATACAACATTAGTATGCAGAGCCAATTAGATCCCAGATCTTATGTGGTTTTCGAATTTCAGTCAAGGGGAGCTGCGTGTCCCTTGAAGATCTGTTGTTATACAACATTAGTATGCAGAGCCAATTAGATCCCACATCTTATGTGGTTTTCGAATTTCTGTCCATATCTGAGAAATTTTTGTCAGTCAAGGCCAGCCGAGTGCGGGTGGGTCTTTGATTGTGCTATGTCCCTTTAAGG
This sequence comes from Ceratopteris richardii, assembly GCA_020310875.1. Lineage (NCBI taxonomy): Eukaryota > Viridiplantae > Streptophyta > Polypodiopsida > Polypodiales > Pteridaceae > Ceratopteris > Ceratopteris richardii. The sequence goes on from CM035414.1 coordinate 158,395,676, forward strand.
GAGTAAAACATATCTACCCCGTCTAGTACGGAGCTGCGTGTCCCTTGAAGAAGGCGACAGTCCTGACAAGCGATAGCTGCACGTCCCTTCAAGAGTAGGCGACAGTCCTACAAGAGACACTAATCCAGAAGAGGCGGCCCGTACAGGCGGACACACACCATGTGATGGGCTCGTGAAAACTCAGCAACTAAGAAGCACCCAATCGCGAACCTACTGCCTCATTTGGTTGTGAACACGTTTGCTCTTCGCCCAATTTATGGAGATTCAAATTCAAACAGATCCCCAATATGGGATTTATGCCCTTCGTAGCTCCCTAGTCTCAGCCCATTGCAAAAAAGCCATTGCGATTCCAAAAAGCATTATTATGCCCTGGTTAAGAAGTACCATGCCACCACTTGAATGGCTGCACTATTCCCGACCGCGATTCAAGGAAGAGTATACTGGCAAGCAAATATACTAAGAAACGGGACCTAAATGCATCCATGATGATTGGTCCATCTAGGTCTCGAACCTGCAACCTTTGTGTTATTAGCACAACGCTCTAAAGCTGAAAGAAGGGATGTGGATTGATATTTTCCAATTACAACACGGAAATGTCTTCACGTAGCAAGAAAATTTAAGTATTTTTTTTTTAATTCAACATGCATTTAATATATTCTACAATTGAATGAATGGATGTTTTATAGTAAGGGTTCTTTCAGTATCCATCTAACTATTGACATGCGTTGAATATCCATAGAATTCAGTATATATGTGACTATGGTATTCATTGAATGAGATTTGAACTCATCTCTTATGTGATGTGGTAAAGGAGTTTTATTTACATGCTTGTTCACAATAAAAGGTGTAACCATGCATTCGTGCATCCTTAAAGTTTTTGCAAATATAGATGCATACTTTGGGCATACACTAAGTAGGTAAATCTTGAACGAGGGAGATGAGTTTTGAAGAGATACATTTTCAAGGACCATTTTAGCTACTACCGAGTTTTGAACTCGATTCCCCCTACTGAAAGACATGTATGGTAGCCAGAGATGTAATGGCCCGAGCTTTCAAAGTATTCAAATGGGCAAGCTTCCTCAAGCAAAGGATCAAAGGATGGACGAAGCTATAATGGAGATAAGTATTATTGCTCAGTTTTCTCATTTATGTAACCATGCTAGAGCAATGCATTTGAAATAAAGAAAGTGAATTGCTAATGCACATCGAATGATGCATAGAATGATTCATTTGAAAAATATGCATTGAAGGCATAATTGAATAGAAAAAGGTTTCTAATTAGCACATAATGGAGTCACCACATGAAGGTTGTCAAAGAATGGAAATGGAATGCCCATCATAGCATGGTATGAACATGAATGGAAAACACAAGCATGAGTTCATGCATTGAATGGAGTTCTATATGTGAATTCCATGTATGCTTTAAAGAGGGGTTCAATTTTTGGACCTTACGCATGCTCAACATCTTCAAGAAAAGATGAGAATGTTTTTGGTATACACTATGATGCATGGATTGAATCACATATGCATGGGCTTAATTAAAATACCAACAAAAATCAACTTAGGAAGAGGAACTTTATTGAGGACAATGATCACACTAAAAGAGGGAAGAAAATATCCTCAAATGACATATTAGGAATGTCCTCAAATGACATATTAGGGAAAAAATGGTTGAACCATTTTACCCTTTTAAGCATTCATTTCTCCCCCAATATGCTTCTTCCTTCATTGACAAGCGGTAGGATCCATTTGGAGCTTTGAGAAAATTGCTTCAAAAATGAAGAATTGTAACTCATTGAGCATAAAAGAGGAAGATTAAAGGGTTGAAAGAAACCCTTAAGAACTCTACTCCAAAATGTGCTCTATGAGTAAGAAACAATTTATCAAGATGGTTAACAAGGTAACCATTTAGAAAATCTTATGATTGACTATATCCTTTGATACAGATGCCTAATTATGTCAATGACATAAACAAAGATAACTTTGATTGCATCTAATCAAGGAAATAATTCAATGAAAGCTCAAAGTCTTTTCAAAAAACAAATCAAGACTCTGTAAGAATGTAACTTACAGAGATTTTGATTATATTTGATAAGAGTAAAATGAATGGAGTTTAATCCTTGAGTAAGAGCTAAAGTTGTCTACACTAAGGTGGGATTGTAAATCGGATGGTATGGGACATTTAGGTTTACAATGTCACTTAAGTAGGTTTAGTGGTATGGGACACTGAACTTAAAGATAATGCAGCTTAAGCTCAAGGATATTGGAGAGCTTTTTGAGTGAAGAATTTGAATCTCCTATTTGGATAGGAAATTAAAAGATCATCAATTTCCTACAGTTTTCGAGGACGAAAAACTCTTTAAAGGGGGGAAGAAGGGTATCATCAATATGATACTTCTAAGCAAAAGATATTCCTTAACTCTTTCATGAAAGTTAAGGAGTACATTGGATGTCCAAGTACCTAAGTATATTTGAGTTAAATCTCAAACAAAGTAAGAACCAGATATGCAAGAAGGGAATTCATTGAAGAATTCCAATTTGGCAAGTAAACTAAGGTAAACTAGCAAAAGATTTGAGCATACCTAGGGTATGGTATTTGAGAATGGATAAAATTGGATCCAAATTTTGGATTGATAAGCACGTCAACTTGCTTAAGTCAAAAGGGTGACATATAATTGTTGATCACTAAAAGGAGACTGGTTAATGGTTTTAAGAACATCATTGATATTGAAGACGTAAGCCAAGATATCAACTCCTGAAGGTATGAGTTGAAGATCCCAAGAAAATCCCATGGGTAAAGATGATTGACAAAAGATATCTAAAGGAGGTAAGACTTGATCTTATCTCATGTTAGATTAGATAGAGGAATTTTGAGAAAGCTAAGTGAACTAACTTGGTCAAATATATCCAACCCTTTATGGTTGGATAATCAAAGAGGCCTCCTTTGCTCAGAAGGATCAAACCCTTTTATAGTTTGATACCAAGTAAAGTTCAAAGGTCAACCTAAAGACCATTGAATTAATTGGTAGTAGATTTAGAAGCCTTAGTCTTTGCTCTCATGAAAATGAGGCCAAGGAGTTCCAAGATGGAATTTATCATCATGGTAAATGATCAGAGAGCATTGAAAAGATAAGGGAAATAAAGGTGGAAACACTGAGGATGTGGATTGGAGAAAGAACTCACTGGTATGGGACAGTGAGAACTAACTCCCATTGAGATTTTTCTCTGATGGAGAGAGAGAAAATAGGCTCAAGATCCGATAGGAAACATCACAATAAGCCTTAAAGATAAAACCATTTAGATTAAGGTCTTAGTTTCATTATAAGGTGTAGTAATGTACCTCCTTGAACCAATTTAATACACCTAGTTATATGAACAAAAGGTTAAATAGAATTAACATGACATCTTTCCTAGAAAAGGCTATCCTTTATCCTCCTAAGCAGATGCATTTTTCTTAATAAAATGCATAGCCAAATTTTGTGTGGAACAATAAATTTAGATAAGTAAGAGGGTAAAGAATTTTGGGAGTTTACGAAGTTAAACTCCAAAAGTAATTCAAGACTATTCAAGTATAATAGCCTTGAATGAAAGAATGATCTGTAAAGGATCTTCTTTTGAATCTTTGGTGAGAATAAGTGATTCAAGAATGTTCCTAGCAAGATCTAAGATATGATGCCTAGAAACTGGTATCTTTCTTTCAAGACCTTGGAACTAAAGATGGAAAACGTGAATCCTCTAAACTCCATCCAATATAAAATCTAGAGGGTGTCTTGATGAAGTATTTTTCCTTAAATTTGAGGATTTGAAGGAATCGGATTTGTTTCTCTTTGCAAAGCTTTGATGAACTTTGAGGTTAGTATACATAACTACCTAAACCATAGTTGGTTCAAGATAGTTAGTACTGACTCTCATTGGAAGAATAGGCTAAGCTAAGATAAACAAGTGGGGTAGAGACCTAGGAGAATGGTCTACTAAATAATTCCAATTCCTAAAGTCATCCATGCATCTAAGTCTTGAATGTTAAAACTTCCAAAAGGACTAAACTCTATTCTGAGAATTAATCCAGGGAAAATCAAACATAATCAAGATAGGGATCCACTTGTAGACACGAACTTGTAGATTGGGTACATTATCATTTAGAATACTTGAGCTTTATGTTTCAAGAAAACCTGGATGATTGAAATAAGTCCATCTAAGTTGCCAAGGAATGAGAAGATAGTATTTCTCCTCATGTTATTGAGCTTGTTTTGGCATGGACTCACTAGACCCACATTTCTAAGTTCACATCTTTAGCTAAGTCCTATCAAATACAAGCAAAGTATATTTGTATTTGAAGAGGACTTTAAAAGAATAAGTTAAGTTTAGAACATCTGAAGATTCCTCTCCTTTCTGTTAAAAGTGGAAGATAAATCTAGGTTTTGGCCCTTTCAAGATAGAGATAGGATCTCTAGACCCCTGAAAATATAAATTTCTAAGGAAGTACAAAGTGTACTGAAATATATTTTTTTATGGAGCTCAAGGTTTCAGAAAGTGTCAAAAGAAAAAGACCACCAAAGAAGTCCACCCTTTTCACCAGTCCATAGGTACAAGGCATGCATGTACATTCAAGTGGAGAAAGAGAAAGTGATTTGGGTAGGGATTTTGATTCGTTTCTTTTCAGAATAAGGTAGGGATTAGCCCTTATCTGATTACTAGAAATAAATCTAAAGAAAGAGATGACCATGCTCAGAGTATAGATCATGGTGCACGGGAGAATACTTCACATATTATACCTATGCACATTTTTTAGGACAAAAATATTAAAGGGGGGAAGAATGTTGTATAATTATGGGTCAAAGTGGCCAAAGACATGGGTTTTGAGGGTCCAAAACCACTTTGAGAACCGTTGGATTCTATACACCTTGGAGTCATCATTGGTCCTGAGTACCCCAAGGTGTAGGTGGTGTTCCACATGGTATACTGCGTACCTACATCTAAGGTACTCGTCCTAGGAGTAGATGCTGGCGAGACAACATCTATCGCACCTCCTCCACAAGAGCCGCCTCCTCCAGACCTACCTGTAGATCCACTCCTAGAACCTCCTGCTCTAGAGCATGATCTCGATCTATGAGACGGGCCAAAACTTGTATCGCGCGGAGGCGTTGAACGCACATGTCTACTACTGGATCCAGTAGGAGATGGCTGAAAAGATGGTCATGGTGGAGTCACAAAGATAGGAGACATACGTCCTACAAGAGTAGCACCACCCAGAGGAGTGACACTAGCATGAGTGATACCGATGGGAGTGACACCGGCGGGAGTGAGGCCGACAGGAGTAAGGCCGGCAGGAGTGAGGCCGCTAGGAGTGACGACGGGAGGAGTGCTACCACGAGTGATCCAATACTGTGACGCAGCGGCCATATATGCGGGATGTACCTGAGAGATAAACTCTAAAAACTGCTCCTCTGTCATGGAATGAGGAGTGACTGGAGGACTGTCTCCCATCGTGCTCTGTAACAAAAGAACTCAAAGAATTAGTATGTGATAATAAAGATGATATAGGGAATAAACAGAAAAAAACAAAAAATAGTACGTACAAGTGTTTTATTCAAAAATACTCTAATCCAGCATCCTCTTGAAGATCTGATGCACCAAGAATATCTATCT
>CM035414.1:158406321-158413821 GCA_020310875.1 Ceratopteris richardii
TAGTAAGTGAAACAGACTCTCACCGGTGGTTCCCCTTCTAGTGGTATGGAAAGCCAAGATTGCAACAATCAACCTTTGCAACGAAGAGCTTTGAAGGTCAAAAGCTAATTTGCATTAGCAACCCAATCAAAATTTTGTTAGAGCTTTTTGCCTAACCATTTGCCCTCGGATAGTAAGCACATGACTTTTTGTGAAAGACCTTGTACCTTTCAAAGATAAACTGGAGCAATCCAAAGTGGTCTTAGCTTCTATCCACTTACTTTCATAGCGCGTGGCCATGACAATATACTTCCTAACCCTGAGTTGACCAATTGGAATGATCAATCTAATGAAATCAAGATCCCATTGTTTGAAAGGTAGACATCCCATGGAGATGGCTAATGGTTGAAAATTCAATCTGTTTAGCCTAGGAGAATATCTTTGGCACATCCCACATTCTTTAGCAAATTTGATTTCATCTTTGTGGATATGGGCCGCCGTAGTCCTTTGTGGATGATTTTCTGAGCTAATTTGTCTCCCTTTAGATGCCCTTTGCTATGTGCTACTTCAAGCAAAAAGTTCAACTCCTCTAGACAAACGGACTTTCTTAAGATACCAGCTTGACAATATTTATACAAATTTCAATTTATAAGTGAGTAAGCTCTGCTTTAAATAGTAATCTCCTCTTCTCTATTGGTGTTAAGTGTTCTAGAAATTTTCCAAAGGTGAGGAATTGTAAAATTCCATCATACCAACCAGTTTGAGTTGCCACCAAAAAGATATTGCTATCTACTTGTTCATCATTAATACTTATTGCATTTTCACTTAGGTAGTCCTTGACACCTAATCCACCATGTAGTGCTCTTTTCCTAGCTTAATATGAATCTCAAAGTCAAATTTTCGAAATAGCAACAACCATCACCAAACCCTTCTAGCCACTCTAGGCTTGTGAATCAAATAATTGAAAGGCGAATGATCAGATATGACAATAGAATATACACCTAGGAGGTAGTGCCAAAACCTTTGAAGAGAAAATATGATAGCCAAACCTTCTCATTTGGTAGTGTTGTAGTTTCTTTTTGCTTTGGTGAGTAATCTGCTAGCATACGCGATAGGTTGGTCTACCTTGTGGGATGATGGATGAGCCAAGAATGCTCCAACTACATGAACACTAGCATCTATATGCACATGAAATTCTAAGGACTAGTTGGGAACAATTACTAGCAAGCCGTGACAAAGTTTTAGCTATTTCTGAGTACATTTGGATAAATCTTCTATGGTATCCTACACGGCCTAAAAAACTTTGTACTTCCTTTGGAGTTCCTAGAATATGCATGGAAAGGATAGCAGCGATGTTTGTCAGATTATCCCTTCGGCCAATACCATGTGACCAAGAAGAGTGCCTTTAGTGACCAAAAAATGACATTTAGCAGGATTTAACCTTAAAACTTGTTATGAGACACTCCTCAAAGATTACCTTCAGATTTTCCAAGTGATCATAGAAATCTTGAACTACTACTGTCCTATCTATGCTTGAAAACATTGAAAATTCATTCATGAAAATGCATAGAAAGGTTGTTAACCATTTTCCCAATATCAGATACATTGTTCTATTAAACTAGGCCGGTGTATGTTTTAGGTCTAAAGCCATGTGTGTATAAAACTAGGTGTCCCATGGAGTAACAAAGGTTATTTTGTCTCTATCATCATGATGCATCAGTATCTGGTTGTAGCCACTGAAACCATCAAGAAAACTATATAAAGTGTGTCTCGCTACTTCTTCAAGTACCTGTTCCATGAAGGATTGAGGAAAGCCATCTTGAATAGTCACTTTATTTAAAGCATGGAAATCAACACATACTCTTATTTTGCCACTATTTTTCTTTGGTACAATGACCATGGAGGAAATCCACTTGGAATGTTCTATAGGAACAATAGTACCTGCCTCCTCTAGTTTTGTAATTTCTAGCTTAACTACCTCTGCATATTTCCGATTAGTTGAGAAGGCCAACTTCTTCCAAGTGCAGCTCCCTCAACTAAGGGTATTCCGTGTAATCCAAGCCCCTCTGGAAGACATTTTTGTAGAAAGAAAGTAAAGAGGTTACCTTTTGTAGTAAAGGGGGAGAGTGCCACAACCAGGAGGCCAAGTGGACTATTTGAGGATTGTCTTCATCTCCTAGGTTTACTTCTTGAACAAGTGTTTTAGGATTGGCCTAATTTGAAAAATCATCTACACTCTATGCAGGAGTGGAATTTAGCCCATCCTTCATAATATGTTCCCCAGTCCATCCTTAAGGAATATCAAAAAATGGGAGGTCTTCTATGCTCTCGAGCTCAAAATTAGCCATTTCTTATGCGTCCATATTTGTTGGCCTTGGTTTGTTAGTATCATGCTTTGAGACCCTATCAAGGGAAAAAGATAAAACTCACAATCGAGCAAAGAGGAGCACACAATGGAAACATGAGCACTCATGTTGATTTGTTTGAAGATTTCAAATAGCACTCTATTCTTCTCCCTAGACACCACATTCTTTAACAATTTAAGGCCGTAACTTTACTTGTTAAGCTTCTTTAAGAACTATCTCATCATTCTCTCAATTTTAAGCTTCTTTAAACACTATCTTTATCCAAACATGCTTCGACACCCGAGCAAAGAGGAGCACACAATGGAAACATGAGCATTCATGATGGTTTGTTGGAAGATCTCAAATAGGACTTTATTCTTCTCCATAGACACCACATTCTCTAACAATATAAGGACCTAGATTTACTTTTTCTATATGAACCTTCTCATAATTCTTTGAATGTTAAGCTTCTTCAATAACTATCTTTGTTTAAACATGATTTGATACCATATCAAGGGAAGAAGATAAAACTCACAACCCAGCAAAGAGCAGCGCACAATGGAAACATGAGAACTCATGATGGTTTGTTGAGAGATTTGAAATAGGACTCTATTCTTCACCTTAGACACCACATTCTCTAACAATTTAAGGCCCTAGCTTTACTTGTACTATATGCTCCTTCTCATCATTCTCTCAATGTTAAGATTCTTTAAGAACTATCTATATCCAATCATGCTTTGACATCGTATCGATGAAACAAATAAAATTCTGAAGTGAGAAAAGAGGAGCACACAATGGAAACATGAGCACTCAAGATGGTTTGTTGAGGGATTTCAAATAGGAATCTCTTCTTCTCCCTTGGCGCCACATTCTCTAACAATTTAAGGTGCTAGCTTCACTTGTGCTATATGCACATTCTCATCATTCGCTCAATGTTGTAGTTCTTTAATCATTATCTTTATCCAATCATGAGCACAACTAAGAAAAGAGGAACACACAACGGAAACATGAGAACTCATGATGGTTTGTTGGTACATTTTAAATATTTCTCTAGTCTTCTCCCTAGAAACCTCATTCTCTATTAATTTAAGGCCCTAGCTCTAGTTGTGCTATATGCACCCTCTCATCATTCTCTCAATGTTTTGCTTCTTTAAGAACCATCTTTATCCAAACATGCTTTGACACCCTATCAAGGTGAAAAGATAAAACTCACAATCGAGCAAAGAGGAGCACACAATGGAAACATGAGCACTCATGATGGTTTGTTGGGAGATTTGAAATAGGTCTCTATTCTTCTTCCTAGACACCACATTCTCTAATAATTTAAGCCCCTACCTTTACTTGTGCTATATGCATCTTCTAATCATTCTCTCAATGTTAATCTTCTTTTAAAAAAAATTTATCAAAACAGTCTTTGACACTCTATCAGGGGAAAAAGATAAAACTCACAATCGAGCAAAGAGGAGCACACAATGGAAACATGGGCACACATGATGCTTTGTGTTTGGGAGATTTTAAATCGGACACTCTTCTTCTAGTTAGACACCAGATTCTCTAACAATTTGAGGCCCTAGCTTTACTTGTGCTATTTGTACCTTCTCATCATTCTCTCAATGTTAAGGTTCTTTAAGATCCATCTTTATTCAAACATGCTTTACCACCTTTTCAGGGGAAATTGATAAAACTCAGAATGTAGAAACGAGGAGCACACAATGGAAACATGATCACTCATGATGGTTTTTTGGGAGATATCAAATAGGTCTCTTTTCTTCTCCATAGACACCACATTCTCTAACAATTTAAGGCCCTAAATCTACTTCTACTATATGAACCTTCTCATCATTCTCAAAATGTTAAGCTTCTTTAAGAACTATCTTTATCCAAACATGCTTGAACACTCTATCAGAGGAAAAAGATAAAACTCACAACCCAGCAAAGAGGAGCACACAATGGAACCATGAGCACTCATGATGCTTTGATTGGAGATTTCAAATAGGACTCTATTGTTTACCTTGAAACCACATTCTCTAACAATTTAAGGCCCTAGCTTTACTTGTGCTATATGCACCTTCTCAACATTCTCTCAATGTCAAGCTTCTTTCATAATTATGTTTATCCAAACATGCTCTGACAACCTATGAGGGGGAAAAAGCGTAAAACTCACAACCAAGCAAAGTGGAGCACACAATGGAAATATGAGCACTCATGATCGTTTATTAGGAGATTTCAAATAGGACTCTATTCTTCTCTCTAGATGCCAACCACATTCTCTAACAATTTAAGGCCCTAGCTTTAGTTGTGCTCTATGCACCTTCTCATCATTCTCTCCATGTTAACATTCTTTAAGAACTATGTTTATTCAAACATGATTTGACACCCTATTAGGGGAAAAAGATAAAACTCACAATCGATCAAAGAGAATCACACTCAAAGCATAAACACTCATGATGCTTTGTTAGGAGATTTCAAGTAGGACTCTATTTTTCTCCCTAGACACCAACTACATTCCCTATCAATTTAAGGCCCTAACCTATGCTATATCCACCTTCTCATCATTCTCTTAATGTTGAGCTTCTTTAAGAACTCACTTTATCCAAACATGCTTTGAAGGGAAAATGATAAAACTCACAACTGAGCAAAGAGTAGCACACAATGGAAACATGAGCACTCATGATGGTTTTTGTGGAGATTTCAAATAGGCATCTATTCTTCTCTCTAGGCACCAACCACATTCTCTAACAATTTAAGTCCCTAGCGTTACTTTTTGCTATATGGACATTGTCATCATTTTCTCAATGTTAAGCTTCTATAAAACTATCTTTATCCAAACATGCTTTGACACTTGCTCATGCAAAAAGTATAAAATGAGGAGCACACAATGGGAACATGAGCACTCATGATGGTTTGTTGGAAGATTTCAAATAGAACTCTGTTCTTCTATCTACATACCACATTCCCTAGCTTTACTTGTGCTATATGCAGCGTCTCATCATTCTCTCAATGTTATGCTTCTTTAAGAACTACCTTTATCCAAACATGTGTTGACACCCTAAAAGGGGAAAAAGATAAAAATCACATTCGAGGAAAGAGGAGCACACAATGGAAAAATGAGCACTCATTATGGTTTGATGGGAGATATCAAATAAGACTCTATTCTTCTCCCTAGACACCACATTCTAAAGCAATTTAAGGCCCTAGCTTTACTTGTGCAATATGCACCTTCTCCTCATTCTCTCAATGTTAATCTTCTTTAAGAAATATGGTTATTCAAAAATGCTTTGACACCTTGCAAGGGGAAAAGATAAAACTCACAACCGAGCAAAGAGGACCACATAATGGAAACATGCGCATGCATGATGGTTTGTCAAGAGATTTCAAATAGGTCTATATTCTTGTCCCTAAACACCACTTTCTCTAACATTTTAATGCCCTAGCTTTACTTGTGCTACATGCACCTTCCTATCATTCTCTGAATTTTAAGCTTCTTTAAGAACTATCTTTATCATTACATGCTTTGACACCCTATAAGGGGAAAGAGATAAAACTCACAACAAGCAAATAGGAGCATGCAATTGAAACATGAGGACTCATGATGGTGTGATGGGAGATTTCAAATAGGACTCTATTCTTCTTCATTGACACCACATTCTCTAAAACTTAAAGGCCCTAGGTTTACTTGTGCTATATGCACCTTCTCATCACTCTCTTAGTTTTAAGCTTCATTAAGAAGTAACCTTATCCAAGCATGTTTTGACACCCTATCAAGGGAAAAAGATAAAGCGGAAAATGGAGCAAAGAGGAGCACAGAATGGAAACATGTGCACTCATGATGGTTTGCTGGTAGATTTCAAATAGGACATTCTATAACAATTTAACACTCTATCTTTACTTGTGCTATATAAACCTTCTCAACAAATCTGTCAATGTGGAGCTTCTTTAAGAACGTCTATGTTTATGCAAAGATGCTTTGACACCCTATCAGTGAGAAAGGTAAAAGTCACAATTGAGCAAAGTGGATCACACATTGGGAACACGCTTTACTTGTGCTATATGCACCTTCTCATCATTCTCCCAATGTTAAGCTTCTTTAATAACTATGTTTATCCTAACGTGCTTTGACACCCTATCAGGGGAAAATGATAAACTCACAATCACGCAAAGAGGAGCACACAAAGGAAACATAAGCACTCATGATGCTTTGTTGGGAGATTTCAAATAGGACTCTATTCTTCTCCATAGACACCAATCACATTCTCTAACGATTTAAGGCTCTATATTTACTTGTGCTATATGCACCTTATCATTATTCTCTCAATATTAAGCTTCTTTAAGAACTATCTTTATCAAAACATGCTTTGACACCCTATTAGGAGAAAAAGATAAAACTCGGAAGTAAGAAAAGAGGAGCACACAATGAAAACATGAGGACTCATGTGGTTTGTTCTGGGATTTCAAATAGGTCTATTCTTCTTCCTTGACAACACATTTTGTAACAATTTAAGGCCCTAGCTTTAGTTTTGCTATATGCATCTTCTCAACATTCTCCCAATGATAAGCTTCTTTAAGAACTATCTTTATTGAACCATGCTTTCACACCCTATCAGGGGAAAAGATAAAAGTCACAACAAAGCATAGACGAGCACCCTAGAAAAACCTGAGCACTCATGATGGTTTGTTGGGAGATTTTCAATAGGACTCTATTCTTCTCCCTAGAAACTTGATTCTCTAACAATTTAAGGCCCTAGCTTTATTTATGTTGTATGCACCTTCTCATCATTCTCTTAAGATTAAGATTGTTTAGAAAGCATCTTTATCCAAACATGTTTTAACACCCTATCAAGGGAAAAAGATAAAATTCACAATCGAGCAAAGAGGAGGACAAAACCGAAACATGAGCACTCATGATGAGTTGTTGGGAGATTTCAAATAGCACTCTATTCTTCTCCGTAGAAACAATCAAGCAAAGAGGAGCACACAATGGAAACATGAGCACCCATTGATGGTTTATTGGGATTTGAAATAGGAACCTATTCTTCTTCCTAGATGCCACATTCTCTAACAATCTAAGGCCCTAGATTTAGATGTGCTATATGCACCTTCTCAACATTCTCTGAAGGCTAAGATTGTTTAAGAACTATCTTTATCCAAAAATGTTTTGATGCCCTATCATGCAAAA
>CM035414.1:158418821-158483821 GCA_020310875.1 Ceratopteris richardii
CATAGATGGATAGATAGATAGATAGATAGATAGATAGATAGATAGATAGATAGATAGATAGATAGACAGATAGATACAAAATTAAATAGATAGGTGGTTAGATAGATAGATACATAGGTAGATAGGTAGAGAGATAGATAGATAGACAAGTAGATAGATAGATAGATATATAGATAGATAGATAGATTGATAGATAGATAGATAGATAGATAGATAGATAGATAGATAGATAGATAGATAGATAGATAGATAGATAGATAGATCGATAGATACATAGATAGATATATATATATATAGATAGATAGATAGATAGATAGATAGATAGATAGATAGATAGATAGATAGATAGATAGATAGATAGATAGGTAGATAGATAGATAGATAGATAGATAGACAGACACACACACACACACACACATACATATATATATATATATATATATATATATATATATATATATATATATATATATATATATATATATATATATATATATATATATATATATATATATATATATATATATATATATATATATATGTGTGTGTGTGTGTGTGTGTGTGTGTGGGACAATGGGTGGCGGGGGAAATATGATGGGCTAGTGTGGTTGGTGCTGCAAAGGATGGGGGGAGGGGCACTATAGACGGCTATGTGTGGTGGAAGGTGGAGACAAAGATGGGATGAGGGGGGGTCGTGGGACTCCAGGTGGCGAGTGAAATATGATAGGGTGGCATCAATTGGGGCTACAGAGCATGGGGGAGGCGCTCTAAAGTGCTCTGGGTGGCAAAGGAAATATGTGGGGTATAGGGAACGGTTGGCGAGTGGACATGGGGGTGGATGAAGTACAAGCAGTGGATAGATGCAAAATTGGTTTACTCCAAGGGAGGAGAGAGAGAGATAGAGACAGAGATAGAGAGAGAGAGAGATAGAGAGAGAGAGAAAGAGAGAGAGAACAAGATGGGGTGCATGATGTGACTCTTGTTGCTTTTCTCCAAGTCTGCATGATTTCTCTAAAAGTGAAAGCAAGCTATAAATGAGAGAGAGAGTGAATCGGAGGTGGTGGAGGTCTACACTGCAAAGGTCTACGGGAAGAGGTGGAGACCTATAGGGGTAGAATACTATGGAGGTTGGAAGAGGTTTAGGTATTGGCGACGGGGGGAACGGGGGAGGGGGGAGGCCTTAGTTCTATTTTTCTTTGCGGGTTCGAGTCCACCGTGCGTGCGAGTGTTAGGTCACCGGAATGGATTGTATTTTTATTTGTCATATATCGCATGCACCAAAAAGGCGTAGCGAACAGTAGTAACTTTTTATCCATTAATGAAAGGGCATTACAGTGTTCTTCGACGAGAGAAGAGATCTGTCTGTCTGGGCGATCGTGCTGAGACGCTGTGTTGTAGATTTGCAAATATCTTGAGTATTGTTATTCTGTACTTGTCGAATTATAGTGATTCATTATTAACACACTAACGTTGTCTTAACATTAATAAGTCTGTGTGACGTTGTGATTGTTAATTCGCGCGCTAATGTACTATTTAGCGATAAGTTGTTGCCTTGAAGGATAGTTACTGCTTAGTTGAATGTTAACTAGGAAAATTAAATAAAGGGCCTCTGCACTGTGAGACCCCTATCCATCCCCAAGACCCGGAAATGAGATTAAAAGCGACTTGTGAGAAGTGCTTTTAACACAACCTATAGATGAGAGAGAGAGAGAGCGAATGGGAGGTGGTGGAGGTCTATAATGCAAAGGTCTGCGGGAAGAGGTGGAGACCTATAGGGGTAGAATACTATGGACGTTGGAAGAGGTTTATGTGTTGGCGAGGGGGGGGGAGGGGGGATGGAGAGAGAGAGAGAGAGAGAGAGAGAGAGAGAGAGAGAGAGAGAGAGAGAGAGAGAGAGAGAGAGAGAGAGAGAGAGAGAGAGAGAGAGAGAACATCAAGGTCGTCAAACATGCCATTAGATATTTATACTCTACACCATAACTTATACCAAAGGGACAATCTCTTGACGTTGATGTACCAAAGCTTAGTAATCTCATTGTAAAAATGTTTACAATGATAATTAAAAAGACTATAGCATGCTTTGATGATCATGCTAAACAATTTGATCTGTCTTTTAAAAATATTCACAATGATAATTAAAAGGACTTTAGCATGCTCTGATCATGTGTATTGTACAATTTCCCATGCTAATTAATTGACACACACCTTTTCAAGAGTGCTAATTATTTGAGACCACAACACGCTAAGGAGAGCCTCATTCTTTGACATGGTTGCAAATATGGTTTTCATATTATGTTTTAGCTAAAAAGAGTATGCGAAGGTTTTCGTATTATGGTGTCAACTAACAAGAGTATGTGAACACAATCGGTACACAATGTCATTGTACTTGAGGTTTTGTAAATAATAGGAGGACATATAAACATGTTTGAGTTTCGAGAGTGTAAAAGTATTATTTCAATTGAATTTCCTTTGAACATCTTCACGATTAGGTGTCTGCATTGCATTAGGTCCCCGATTCTGCCGACGGCAGCTGCGACCGTCCAATTCAGGGAACGAGTCGAAGGAGATACTTGCGCAGAATGGAGGAGGCTGAGGAGATGGGCTGCTTGAGGAGACGTACAACGGTCTGCCAATCCTACCACACTTGAAGCCGAACGTGATCTTGCAATCGGGACTTTTTTCTTTTGCTGTGGAAAGCCAGACCAGTTAAGAGAGGAGGTTACGCTACCCCATTGTTCAAGCGAAGGCTTATCAAGAAGTATTTTCTATCGTTCATTACTGTTCGTTCATTTTGAAGACTCTTACCCGCTTAGGGTATTTCGGAGTAGACTTAGGGTATTTCGGAAGCTGTGTCTACCATTTAGAGGAACGCTATGTCTATCTGGAAATTCGATTGTCTAGGGAGGTTTGAAATAGAACTGAATTCTTCTCCCTAGAAACCATATTCTCTAACAATTTAGGGCCCTAGGTTAACTTGTGTTATATGCATCTTTTCATCATTCTCTCAATGTTAATCTTCTTTAAGAAGTATCTTTAGCCAAACATGCATTGACACCCTATCCAGGGAAAAAGATAAAACTCACAACTGAGCGAAGTCGAGCACACAATGGGAACATGATCACCCATGGTGGTTTATTGGGATATTTTAAATAGAACTCGATTCTTCTCCCTGGACACCACATTCTCTAATAATTTAATGCCCTAGCTTTATTTGTGCTATATGTACCTTCCCAACATTCTCTCAATGTTAAACTTCTTTAAGAAGTATCTCTACTCAAACTTTATTTGAGACCCTATCAGAGGAAAATGATAAGAGAGGAGAGAATTTCTACTACTCAAAACTCTCAAATGAGCAAAGAGGAACACAAAATGGAAACATGAGCACTCATAATGGTTTATTGGGAGATTTGAATTAGGACTCTATTCTTCTCCCTAGACACCAAATTCTCAAACAATTTAAGGCCCTATCTTTACTTGTGCTATATGCACCTTCTCATCATTCTCTCAATGTTGAGCTTCTTTGAGGGTTATCTTTATCCAAACATGCTTTGACACCTGTTGTATAATTATGGGTCAAGAGTGGCCAAAGACATGGGTGTTGAGGGTCCAAAACCACTTGGAGAACCCTTGGATTCTATGGTGAAACCCTTGGGAAAGTATCTCCAAGAGTGTGGTTTGAACCCTTGAGTAATTTGGATTTATTTTATCCCAGTTGAAGGGTTTTGATCCTTTAGATTGATATTTCCTAAGGGTATGGTATTTAACCCTTAGGGAGGCTTCTCAAGCCTTGAGATTTGTACGTACAAGCTTGGGAGAAATCCTTTTAGAATCCATGTGAGGGCGATGAGATTCCATGTGATTTCCAAGGTTAGAAGGCCTTGAATTAGAATCCATCTAGAGAGGACACTTGGCAAGCTCTCCTCACATTTTCTCCCTTGGCCTTGAGGTATATATATGGGTGGAGTTGGATGGGTGGACATGTACTCTCTCTTAGTGAGGTGGTTTTGCTAGGTAGTAGTTTGTTGTTATACAACATTGGTATGCAGAGCCAATTAGATCCATATCTGAGAATTTTTGTTAGTCAAGGCCAGCCGAGTGCGCGTGGGTCTTTGATTGTGCTATGTCTCTTTTAGGGGAGTAAAACAGGCGAGAGCTGCACGTCCCTTCAAGAGTAGGCGGCATTCCTATAAGAGGCGCTCGGTACAGGCGGACACACCAATCAACTAAGAGGCACCCAATCGCGAGCCTACTGCCCAATTTATGGAGATTCAAATTCGAACAGATCGCCAATTACAACACGGAAAGGTCTTCACGTAGCAAGACAAGTTAAGTACTTTTTTTAAAAATTCATCATGCATTTGAGATATTCTGGAATTGAATGAATGAGTGTTTTATAGTAAGGGTTCTTTTAGTATCCATCTAACTATCTACATGCGTTGAATTTCCATAGAATTCATTATATATGTGACTATGGTATTCATTGAATGAGATTTGAACTCATTTCTTATGTGATGTGGTAAAGGAGTTTTATTTACATGCTTGTTCACAATAAAAGGTGTAAGCGTGCATTCGTACATCCTTAAAGTTTTTGGAAATATAGATGCATACTTTAGGCATACACTAAGTAGGTAAATCTTGAACGACGGAGATGAGTTTTGAAAAGATACATTTTCAAGGACCATTTGAGCTACTACCGAGTTTTGAACTCGAGTCCCCCTATTGAAAGACATGTATGGTAGCTAGAGATGTAATGGCCTGACCTTTCAAAGTATTCAAATGGGCAGTATTATTGCTCACCTTTCTCATTTATGTAACCATGCTAGAGCAATGCATTTCAAATAAAGCAGGTGAATTGCTAATGCACATCAAATGATGCATAGAATGATTCATTTGAAAAATATGCATTGAAGGCATAATTGAATAGAAAAAGGTTTCTAATTAGCACATAATGGAGTCACCACATGAAGGTTGTCAAAGAATGGAAATGGAATGCCCATCATAGCATGGTATGAACATGAACAGAAAACACAAGCATGAATTCATGCATTGAATGGAGTTCTATATGTGAATTCCATGTATGCTTTAAAGAGGGGTTCAATTTTTGGACCTTATGCATGCTCAACATCTTCAAGAAAAGATGAGAATGTTTTTGGTATACACTATGATGCATGGATTGAATCACATATGCATGGGTTAATGGGACATGAGAGAAAAATTAAGTATTGTAAATTTAAGGTTTAAGATAGAAAAATAACTTCTTCATATGAAGTCAAAAGCATAAAAGTTTAATGTGGTTAGATTATGCCCATTAACTCTTATGCATTTTATATGTTGGCTTAATTCAAATACCAACAAAATTCAACTTAAGAAGAGGAACTTCAACATCTGATCATTGAGGACAATGATCACACTAAAAGAGGGAAGAGAATGTCCTCAAATGACATATTAGGAATGTCCTCAAATGACATATTAGGGAAAAAATGGTTGAACCATTTTACCCTTTTAAGCATTCATTTCTCCTCCAATAAGCTTCTTCCTTCATTGACAAGCAGTAGGATCCATTTGGAGCTTTGAGAAAATTTCTTCAAAAATGAAGAATTATAACTCATTGAGCATATCTAGAGAAGAGGAAGATTAAAGGGTTGAAAGAAACCCTTAAGAAATCTACTCCAAAATGTTCTCTATGAGTAAGAAACAATTTATCAAGATGGTTAACAAGGTAACCATTTAGCAAATCTTATGATTGACTATATCCTTTGATACAGATGCCTAATTATGTCAATAGATGATATCTAGTATGAGAATACTAGCTCTATTATCAAATGACATAAACAAAGATAACTTTGATTGCATCTAATGAAGGAAATAATTCAATGAAAGCTCAAAGTCGTTTCAAAAAACAAATCAAGACTCTGTAAGAATGTAAATTACAAAGATTTTGATTATATTTAATAAGACTAAAATGAATGGAGTTTAATCCTTGAGTAAGAACTAAAGTTGTCTACACTAAGGTGGGATTGTAAATCAGATGGTATGGGACATTTAGGATTACAATGTCACTTAAGTAGGTTCAGTGGTATGGGACACTGAACTTAAAGATTATGGAAGCTTAAGCTCAAGGATATTGGAGAGCTTTTTGAGTGAAGAATTTGAATCTCCCATTTGGATAGGAAATTAAAAGGTCATCAATTTCCTACAGTTTTCGAGGACGAGAAACTCTTTAAAGGGGGAAGAAAGGTATCATCAATATGATACTTCTAAGCAAAAGATATTCCTTAACTCTTTCATGAAAGTTAAGGAGTACATTGGATGTCCAAGTACCTAAGTGTATTTGAGTTAAATCTCAAACAAAGTAAGAACCAGATATGCAAGAAGGGAATTCATTGAAGAATTCCAATTTGGCAAGTAAACTAAGGTAAACTAGCCAAAGATTTGAGCATACCTAGGGTATGGTATTTGAGAATGGATAAAAATGGATCCAAATTTTGGATCGATAAGCATGTGAACTTGCTTAAGTCAAAGGGGTGACATATAATTGTTGATCCCTAAAAGGAGAATGGTTAATGGTTTGAAGAAAATCATTGATATTGAAGACTTAAGCAAAGATATCAACTCATGAAGGTATGAGTTGAAGATCCCAAGGAAATCCCATGGGTAAAGATCATTGAGAAAAGGGATCTAAAGGAGGTAAGACTTGATCTTATCTCATGTTAAATTGGATAGAGGAATTTTGAGAAAGCCAAGTGAACTAACTTGGTCAAATATATCCAACCCTTTATGGTTGGATAATCCAAGAGGCCTCCATTGCTAAGAAAGATCAAACCCTTTTATAGTTTGATACCAAGTAAAGTTCAAAGGTCAACCTAAAGACCTTTGATTTAATTGGCAGTAGATTTAGAAACCTTAGTCTTTGCTCTCATGATAATGAGGCCAAGGAGTTCCAAGATGGAATTTATGATCATGGTAAATGATCAGAGAGCATTGAAAAGATAAGGGCAAAAAAGGTGGAAACACTGAGGATGTGGATTGGAGAACGAACTCACTGGTATGGGACAGTGAGAACTAACTCCCATTGAGATTTTTCTCTGATGGCTAGAGAGAAAATAGGATAAAGATCCGATAGAAAACATCACAATAAGCCTTAAAATAAAACCATTTAGATTAAGTTCTTAGGTTCATTATAAGGTGTAGTAATGTACCTCCTTGAGCCAATTTAATACACCTAGTTCTATGAACAAAAGGCTAAATAGAATTAACATGAAATTTATCCTAGAAAAGGCTATCCTTTATCCTCCGAAGAAGATGAATTTTTCTTAATAAAATGCATAGCCAAATTTTGTGTGGAACAATAAATTTGGATAAGTAAGAGGGTAAAGAATTTTGGGAGTTTATGAAGATAAACTCCAAAAGTAAGTCAAGACTATCCAAGTATAATAGCCTTGAATGAAAGAATGATCTGTAAAAGATCTTCTTTTGAATCTTTGGTGAGAATAAGTGATTCAAGAATGTTCATAGCAAGATATGAGATATGATGCCTAGAAACATGTATCTTTCTTGCAAGACCTTGGAACTAAAGCTGCAAAATGTGAATCATCTAAACTCCATCCAATATAAAATCTAGAGGGTGTCTTGATGAAGTATTCTTTCTCAATTTTGAGGATTTGAAGGAATCGGATTTGTTTCTCTTTGCAAAGCTTTGATGACCTTTCAGGTTAGTATACATAACTACCTAAACTATAGTTGGTTCAAGATAGTTAGTAGTGATTCTCATTCGAAGAACAGGCTAAGCTAAGATAAACAAGTGGGATAGAGACCTAGGAGACTTGTTTACCAAATAATTCCAATTTGCTAAATTCGCCTATGGATCTAAGTCTTGAATGTTAGAACTTCCAAAAGGATTAAACTCTATTCTGAGAATTAATCCAAGGAAAGTCAAACATGATCAGGATAGGGATCAACTTGTAGACATGAACTTGTAGATTGGGTATATTATCATTCAGAATACTTGAGCTTTATGTTTCAAGAAAACCTAGATGATTGAAATAAGTCCACCTAAGTTGCCAAGGAATGAGAAGATAGTATTTCTCCTCAATTTATTGAGCTTGTTTTGGCATGGAGAGTCACTAGACCCACTTTGCTAAGTTCACATCTTTAGCTAAGTCCTATCAAATACAAGCAAAGTATATTTGTATTTGAAAAGGACTATAAAAGAATAAGTTAAGTTCAAAACATCTGAAGATTCCTCTCCTTTCTATTGAAAGTGGAAGATGAATCTAGGTTTTGGCCCTTTCAAGATAGAGATAGGATCTCTAGACTCCTGAAAACATAATTTTCTAAGGAAGTACAAAGTGTACTGAAATATATTATTTTATGGAGCTCAAGGTTTGAGAAAGTGCCAAAAGACAAAGATCACCAAAGAAGTCCACCCTTTTCACCAGTCCATAGGTACAAGGCATGCATGTACATTCAAGTGGAGAAAGAGAAAGTGATTTGGGCAGGGATTTTGATTCATTTCTTTTCAGAATAAGGTAGGGATTATCCCTTATCTGATTACTAGAAATGAATCTAAAGAGAGAGATGACCATGCTCAGAGTATAGATCATGGTACACGGGGGAATACTTCACATATTATACCTACATACATTTTTGAGGACAGAAATATTAAAGGGGGAAAGAATGTTGTATAATTATGGGTCAAAGTGGCCAAAGACATGGGTTTTGAGGGTCCAAAACCACTTAAAGAACCGTTGGATTCTATACACCTTGGAGTCATCATGGTCATGAGCACCCAAGGTATACGTGGTGTTCCACGTAGTATACTGCGTACCTACATCTAAGGTACTCGTCCTAGGAGTAGAAGCGAGCAAGACAACGTCTGTCGTAGTGCCTCCACAACAACCGCCTCCTCCAAATCTACCTATAGATCCACTCCTAGAACCTTCTGCTCCAGAGCATGATCTCGATCTACAAGACAGGCCAAAAATTGTATCGCAGCATGTATACTACTAGACTCAGCAAGAGATGGCTGAAAAGATGGTCGTGGTGGAGTCACCAAGCTAGGAGACATACCTCCTCCGACAGTAGCACCACCCGCAGGAGTGACACTGGCATGAGTGATACCGATGGGAGTGACACCGCCGGGAGTGAGGCCGACAGGAGTAAGCGCGACAGGAGTGAGGCCGCTAGGAGTGAGGAGGGGAGGAGGGCTACCACGAGCGATCCAATACTGTGACGCAGCGGCCATTTACGCGGGAGGCACCTGAGAGATAAACTCTAAAAACTGCTCCTCTGTCATGGAATGAGGAGTGACTGGAGGACTGTCTCCCATTGTGCTCTGTAACAAAAGAACTCAAATAATTAGTATGTGATAATAAAGATAATATAGGAATAAACAGAAAAAAAATAAAGATTAGTACGTATAAGTGTTTTAGTCCAAAATCCTCTACTCTAGCATCCTCTTGAAGATCCGATGCATTAAAAATATCTATCTCTATATTGATGGTTTCTAAATCGCTTGCTATGCTAGTTTCTTCCTCATCATCGTCTATTGCTTTGTCTTCTCGAACAATGATCTCTTCCTCCTCGACTCTCGAATGAATCTTTGAGTCCACTACAGATGGAATATCTTGTACATCTATATTCTCATAAATTTGTCTACTACGTGGGGTGACTTGTAAAACAAATAGCCACTCTCGTTCTTTTGAATCTGGTATAAAAACAACTTGCTCACAATGTTCGTAAAGTACAAATGTATGCCTTTCATCCGTCCATAATTTTGTGGAGTCGACTTGAAGCAAACCCCTTTTATCCTGCCTCACTCTTGCGTTTCTTCCAGAGGTAACTACTTTGAACCATTTCAAATAAAAAACAAAATAATCGAACTTCCTAAAAGATAGTTTCAAGATTTCTTGAATCACACCACAGTTATCTAGCTAGCCTTCATGAGCATTATCATCTCTTGCACTCGCTCTACTTTTTTGCAAAAAGTTCACAATCACCCCACTATCAAAAGTAGACCTATTTTTATTGATTTGTGCGATCCGAAAGTATGGTCCATGAGACCATAATGCACCATATTTAGTATACTCCCAATCACATCCCTTTGCAAGTTCTTCTTCTTCAAAGATATCTTCACCCGCTGCCTTTGCTTGAGAAACCGCTATATCTATCTATTTTCTCATTGGAAAAGGTGGAAGAGGTCAAAGACTTTCTAGAAGAGGCAAAAATCGAGTGGAACGATTCTTTCGAAGCTGAGCTCTTTCCTTTGCGTTGGTTTTCTTGGCAAGCTCATACCTTTCTAACCACTTCTGCAGAGGCTTAGAGTTAACTATGCAAAACTTCATTGACTTCTCTCTGAAAGCTACATCTATTTTCCATTGCAATCCTTTACCTTGTGGTTCATCGTCTACGAGACGAACATCTTCATCATCGCTCCATAAGGGAGGCATTTCGGGATCCGACAGTTGTTTTTGATCCTTAGCTTTCATTTGGCATTGTGCTTGTCAACTAATTTATCTTTCACGTAAAGCATGTCTATCAGGCAAATATCTATGGTGTCCTTCATAGATAGTTTTACGTAGTGCTTTGGAATAGCGTGCTTCGAGTCCTGGTTAGCATAACGGACAAGCATGGTAACCCGAAATCGATAAACCTGAACATTCACCATAACTAGGCCAATCATGCATCCTCCACATAAGTATGCCTTGCACTCGCACGTCTCGTCTTCTTAAAGGTTGAGACATGTCACGCACAGTAATCCCATCCCATAAAATGCATAGTTCTTCCACAAGTGGTGCAAGATATACATCCATGTTTTCTGCCTTATACTTACCTCGTAAAAGCTAATAATAAATGACCTTTCTTTGTGGCCAACGATGGTGGGATGTTATAGTTCACCAAACATATAGACCATGTGCTCCATGAAGAACTGTGTCAACCAAATGGATTCACTCCATCCATAGCTAGGCCTAGACGTATGGACCAAGCCTCACTAGCAAACTCTGACAACTTACTATCTATGTGCTTCCAAGCGTCAGAGTCAACAGGCACTCACATTAAACCATCTGCAAACCTGCTCTTTGTATGCCATGACATTAACTCACCTACAGATTTGCATCTAAACATGTTCTTAATTCATGGAATGATATGAAAGTGGCAAAGAACCTTTGCGGGGATTACTTCACTTACAAAGTCTTCTCTAAATCTATTTGCTCCACACTTTAGACATACGTGGAGATGCTCATACTCATTCTGAAAGAGAATGCAATCATTTAGACAAGCATGAATTTTAGTATAATCCATTCAGATAGAATGTAAAAGTTTTTTTGCAACTCCACGTGTTGGAGACATGTCATTTCCCTCTGGCAATAATTGATCTTTAAGAAGCCTGCAATAAGCAATTAAAATGATATTAGTAAATAAAGTTATTTTGATACACCAATTGGTGATTTTACCCCATGTTCCATAGATAATCTCATGGATTTTCATTCATCATCATAATCAAGTTATCTATGTAATTGGATTCTTGCTTCTCGATCTTCTTTCAATTTTCTCATCAAATGAACAACATTTTCCTTTATTGTTTGTATTTATTTACGTTCCTCTTACGAAGAAGTTTCTTCATAGAACTTTTCACATCTTCCATTATGATGTTTGGTACTTTCTTTAATTGTTACACTTTTTTTCTTCAATAATTCTATTTTATTCTAGCATCATGTTCCTCTCTTCTTTCCATTGTTGTCTTTCTCTATCTAATTCATTTTATTATCTATTGCTCAAAGTCATCTTCATCTCAATCAACTACATTCCACTTAATAGGTGGCATATCTCTATATGAGTGATTTGCAAGGTTGATCTTAGTGGTATTTCCTCTATAATGGAGGTAGATAGATTTACTTCCCAAAACTTGAACTATAGTCATTTCTCGAAGGAATAACCTAGCTACGATTCATAACTGATAGATTTGTTAGGGTTTGGATTCCTAGAATTTCTTCAAAATCTACTCCACATGTCATCTGGTTAACAAATTTTAACAAATGCTAGATATATAGATAGATAGATAGAAATATGGATATATAGATATATAGAAAGATAGATAGATAGATAGATAGATTGATAGATAGAAAGAAAGATAGATAGATAGATAGATAGATAGATAGATAGATAGATAGATAGATGGATAGATAGATAGATAGATAGATAGACACATAGATAGAAAAATAAATAGATAGGTGGTTAGATAGGTAGATACATAGGTAGATAGGTAGAGAGATAGATAGATAGACAAGTAGATAGATAGATAGATAGATAGATGGGTAGATAGATAGATATATATATATATATATATATATATATATATATATATATATATATATATATATATATATATATATATATATATATATATATATATATATATATATATATATATATATATATATATATATATATATATATATATATATATATATATATATATATATAGATAGATAGATAGATAGATAGATAGACAGACATATATATATATATATATATATGTATGTGTGTGTGTGTGTGTGTGTGTGTTTGTGTGGGACAATGGGTGGCGGGGAAAATATAATGGGCTAGTGTGGGTGGTGCTGCAAAGGATGGGGGGAGGGGAGCTATAGACGGCTATGTGTGGTGGAAGGTCACTACAAGAAAAAGGGGGGCATAGCAACGCCCCCGAATCGGGAAAAAAACGAAAACCGTCGCTTATGCGACGAAACCGTCGCATAAGCGACGGTAAAAATTTCGGATTTTTTTTTGTGGCCGAGCCTTGTTGCATAAGCGACGATAGCGTCGCATAAGCGACGATAGCGTCGCATAAGCGACGATAGCGTCGCATAAGCGACGCTAGACCACAAGCATCGCTAGTAGCGTCGCTGGTTAGCGACGCACTTAACGACGTTGGCAAACTGCAGAGCGTCGCATATGCGACGCTATGGAATGTAAAAAAAAAAAAATTCAATTCTCCCAGCACATTTGTGCCAGGCCTTGAACGCGAGGAAGAACACAAAGACCGAGACAGAGAGAGAGAGAGAGAAAGAGCGCACGCGAGAGGGAGAGAGAGAAGCGAGACTATTGATAGGTATGCATACACACACACTTACACACACACATATGTAGACACACATATACACGCATAGACACACACACACATACGCAGACACACACACACATACACACAAATACACACATAGACACACATACACAAGACGCGCACACACATACACACACATAGACGCTCACACACATACACACACATATACACACACAGACACATACACACATAATGATGCATCCACACACATACACATGCATACACACATAGACACACATATACACACACACACACATATGCATACACACACACACATAGAGAGACATACACACACATACACATACATGCATACACATACATGCATACACATACACACATACACACATAAACACATACACACACATAGACACATACACACATAAACACATAGACACTCATAGGTACACACACATACACATAGACACACACACATATAGTATATACACACACATGCACACATAGACACATACACACATACACATGCATACACACACATACACATGCATACACACATACAGACACATATACACACACAAACACACACATATATGCATACACACACATAGAGAGACATACACACATAAACACATACATGCATACATTTGCATACATAATGCATATGCATATGCATATAATGTACATACATACTTACATGCATACATAATGCACATGCATAGATACATACACACACACAGATACATACACACATAGACACATACACACACATGAACACATACATACTCATAGATACACACACATACACATAGACACACACAAATACACACACAAACACACGTACACAAGACGCGCACACACATACACACACATAGACGCTCACACACATACACACACATATACACACACAGACACATACACACATAATGATGCATCCACACACATACACATGCATACACACATAGACACACATATACACACACACACATATGCATACACACACACATAGAGAGACATACACACACATACACATAAATGCATACACATACACACATAAACACATGCACACACATAGACACATACACACATAAACACATACATACTCATAGGTACACACACATACACATAGACACACACACATATAGAGTATACACACACATGCACACATAGACACATACACACATACACATGCATACACACACATACACATGCATACACACATACAGACACATATACACACACATACACACACATATATGCATACACACACATAGAGAGACATACACACATAAACACATACATGCATACATTTGCATACATAATGCATATGCATATGCATATAATGTACATACATACTTACATGCATACATAATGCACATGCATAGGTACATACACACACACAGATACATACACACAGACACATACACACACATGAACACATACATACTCATAGATACACACACATACACATAGACACACACACATACACACACAGACACACATACACATAGACGCGCACACACATACACACACATAGACGCTCACACACATACACACACATATACACACACAGACACATACACACATAATGATGCATCCACACACATACACATGCATACACACATAGACACACATATACACACACACACATATGCATACACACACACATAGAGAGACATACACACACATACACATACATGCATACACATACACACATAAACACATACACACACATAGACACATACACACATAAACACATACACACTCATAGGTACACACACATACACATAGACACACACACATATAGTATATACACACACATGCACACATAGACACATACACACATACACATGCATACACACACATACACATGCATACACACATACAGACACATATACACACACATACACACACATATATGCATACACACACATAGAGAGACATACACACATAAATACATACATGCATACATTTGCATACATAATGCATATGCATATGCATATAATGTACATACATACTTACATGCATACATAATGCACATGCATAGATACATACACACACACAGATACATACACACATAGACACATACACACACATGAACACATACATACTCATAGATACACACACATACACATAGACACACACACATACACACACAGACACACATACACATAGACGCGCACACACATACACACACATAGACGCTCACACACATACACACACATATACACACACAGACACATACACACATAATGATGCATCCACACACATACACATGCATACACACATAGACACACATAGACACACATATACACACACACATATGCATACACACACATAGAGAGACATACACACACATACACATACATGCATACACATACACACATAAACACATACACACACATAGACACATACACACATAAACACATACACACTCATAGGTACACACACATACACATAGACACACACACATATAGTATATACACACACATGCACACATAGACACATACACACATACACATGCATACACACACATACACATGCATACACACATACAGACACATATACACACACATACACACACATAGAGAAACATACACACATAAACACATACATGCATACATTTGCATACATAATGCATATGCATATGCATATAATGTACATACATACTTACATGCATACATAATGCACATGCATAGATACATACACACACACAGATACATACACACATAGACACATACACACACATGAACACATACATACTCATAGATACACACACATACACATAGACACACACACATACACACACATACACACATAATGATGCATACACACACATACACATGCATACACACATACAGACACATGTACACACACATACACACATAATGATGCATACACACACATACACATGCATACACACATACAGACACATGTACACACACATTCACACACACATTCACACACACATTCACACACATATACATACATGCATACATATTGCATATGCATATGCATACATACATACTTACATGCATATGCATACACACACATATGCATACATACATACTTACATGCATATGCATACACATGCATATGCATATGCATACATAATGCATATGCATATGCATACATAATGCATATGCATATGCATACATAATGCATATGCATATGCATACATAATGCATATGCATACATAATGCATATGCATACATAATGCATATGCATATGCATACATAATGCATATGCATACATAATGCATATGCATACATAATGCATATGCATATGCATACATAATGCATATGCATATGCATACATACATACTTATATGCATACATAATGCACATGCTTATATACACTGTCATAATGTATACACACACACATACACACATAATTATGCATATACACACATACATATGCTTACACACACATATGCATACATACATGCATACACATACACACACATAGATACATACATACACATAAATACATACACACTCATAGACACACACACATACACATAGACACACACACATACACATAGACACACACACATACACACATAGACACATGCACATGTAATGATGCATACACACATACACATGCATACATAGACACACATAATAATGCATACACACACATACATATGCATACACACACACATGCATACAAACATATACACACATATACACACACACATGCATACACACATATACACACACATATACACATATACACATACACATGCATACACACACACACATGCATACACACATACAAAAACATATACACACACACATACACACATAGATACATACACACGTAATGATGCATACACACATACACATGCATACATAGACACACATAATAATGCATACACACACATACATATGCATACACACACATACATATGCATACACATACATATGCATACATACATGCATACACATACACACTTAGACACATAGACACACATAGATACATACATACACATAAACACATACACACTCATAAACACACACACATACACATAGACACACACACATATACACACACATACACACATAGACACATGCACATGCAATGATGCATACACACGTACAAATGCATACATAGACACACATAATGATGCATACACACACATACATATGCATACACACACATATGCATACATACATGCATACACATACACACATAGATACATACACACACATAGATACATACATATACATAAACACATACACACTCATAGACACACACACATACACATAGGCAACACACACATATACCTACACACATACACACATAATGATGCATACACAGACATACACATGCATGCACACACATACACATGCATACACACACATACACGTATATATATATATTGATTTCTAACCATTTTGTTTTATATGTTAGGTATTATGGATCCCAGTAGAGAGAGAAAGGTGAAACTCACTCTCATAAAAAGTCTTACGAGAGCAAGAGTTCCGTCAGATACTCTAGGGGCCATAATGCGGGACTACGCAGAGATGTCGGATGAGGAGCTGGATTATACGATCCAGATGCTTACGCGATCAGAGGAGGGCTCTTCTGCGGATCCACATGCAGGAAGAGAGCTATCTGCTCATAGGTATGTTTTTTTTCATAAATTTTTTTAATGATATTATAGCACATATTTTTATTTATTTCTATCTATCTATTTTCAGGACACCTATACCACCTCCAGCACGTGATAGCAGAGCAGAGACGTTGCCTATGAGGACATGCATAGGCACGTTAGGACTAGAGTGCGACATAGAGCCAGAGGGGAATATTGTATACATAGGAAATGGATTGGAGTTCAAAAGGAGAATGCGTGCACTATGCGACTCTTACCTGCGCTTTATCCACTTACCGTGGAAGTAAGTAAAAGTTTTACATATAAATTGAAATATATATCTTATGTTTTATTTATATTATGTTTTTTATTTTTGTAGTGAGCATGATGAGAGGGATAAAAAGTACGTGCTCAGTTCACTTGAGACGGAGTTTGGGACAGGGTGGTCTCTTAAATGGTGTTTAAAAGAGATGCGGACACTTATGGCGCATCGTCGTGACAATCCACGGTATGTATGTATATGAGAGAGAGAGAGAGAGAGAGAGAGAGAGAGAGAGAGAGAGAGAGAGAGAGAGAGAGAGAGAGAGAGAGAGAGAGAGAGACAGAGAGCACTAATCTCGATATTAGGGTTTTGAAATCCCTAATTTAAAAACTCTAATTCAACCTTTTAGCCATATGTTTGAAGTATATGTACACCTCCAACATCCTACTAGAGAGATGTCTCTCCTCCCAACCTTATGCCTCTATATATAGCTACTCAAATCAACGAGGATCATGATTCATAGTATATGTAAAGATATATACACATCATGTAGATAGGATACATAAATATAAAATGGAGTAGATATATTATGCTTCACACATACATGCCTAAATGCACACATAAATATATATATACATACTAACATATTTACATGTACATATTTACATGTACATGTACATGCCTACATGCACACATAAACATATGTATACATGCATACATATTTACATGTACATATTTACACATAGACACATATACATATATATATGTACACAATTATAAACACTTGCATATATTACGTACATGTATACATATATCACACACATGCAAACACATACATATACATGAAATACATATATATGCATACTAATATATGTATACATATAATACACATGAATACACACACATATGCATACATACATGATAAAAATTTACTCCTCGAAGATAAAGCTATATATAAAATAATTAGGCATACCCCCGAGCTTCATGTTCTAACTTAGAAGAACATGATTTCATCTCTCTAGTAGGATTCATCGTTATTCAAGTTAATAAAAAAAACCTATTATCTGATATCCATTCAGAAGCTTCAAGTTACTATCTAATCTGCTCATATATTTTCATTATTGCCATCATTTTGGTAAGACATCAATATAGTCTCATCTTCATTATCCTTATTGATTTCATTTATTTCTTCTATTGTTAAATCTATGTTCTCATGAATCACATCATCTATTGGTGGATTAATATCTATTTCTGGTAATTCCTCTTCCTCATCAGTAGAATCAGCATGTAGAGAATTATCCTCTTCATCAAAAAGATTAGTATCATTATCACGTATAATGAGTCTAATTTCTATTCCAGATGTTGATGTATCAGTATCTGATGTTGAATCATCAAGAGGACTTTCTTCAATCTCTCTAACAATAAACTATTCAAACAATGACCTACCTCTAGGTTGCACATGAATGACTTGCCACCAAGGATGAGCATCTGGGTTTTTATAAAAAAATGCTTGCTCAATATGCCTAGGAAGAATATATGGTTCTTTAGTAGATCGCATTACCTTGGAAGAATCAATTGCCCAAAACCCAGATAATTCCTTTCTTATTGTAGAATTACTACCTTTATACTCCGCTCGATACCAGTCAACCTTCAAAATGACCTATCAAAATATATAACAACAAAAACGTCCCATTATTAGGTGCTTAAAAAAATAACTAACTCTAAAAAAAATATATAAACTTTTTTCTACCTGTTTGAATCTACGAAATGAAATTTCGTAGATACCAACAATAGTTCCTACGTAACCAAGTTCGCTATCTATAAGGTTCGTGTCTTTTGAGCTAGCACGTGATAGTTGCTTGAAACAAGCAACAATACTAGAATCCTCTGTTTTACGTAAAGAATCAATGGCTTTGATTCTAATATGCTGTCCAAAAGCCCACATATTAGTGAACATTCGAGCCTGCAAAATAAATTCACTTAGTAAATAGAAACTAACATACATATATGAAAAATATAAAATATATATTTTAATAAAATTACCTTTTGTCCACAACCTATCATTAACTCTCTTTGCTCATCTGAGATTTCTTCATTATTTGTGTTGGCGCGTTGCAAACGACTATATAGCCAATCCGTGAAAGAAGGTATATCTGTAATCTCATTATTATCGAGATTACGTCTAGATCTTTTGTTTTTTCGCCTTTTACTTTGGAGACTTTGAAGTTCCTCGTACTCGCTAACGAATGCTTGCATGCATTCGCTATTATATGCTACAAAAGTAGAAACATCATTTTTTTCTTGAAATGTAAATAAGAATGGAACCCCCTTACCTGATAATACCTCATCTGTTATTTTTGAAGAAGACTCGTTGGTCCATGCACGTGGAGCTTCTTCATGAACTCTTTCAAGGTACTCGCTAATGTAATACATGCACTCTTCAAGCATCCAACCCTTTGCCATGGATCCTTCTGGTTTTGCTCTTTGTCGCACATAACCTTTTAGTATTCCCATAAATCGCTCGACCCAAAACATCCATCGAGTGTTGACAACACCGGCAATCTCTATCTCATCTACAAGATGGACTAGTAAATGAACTTGAATATCAAAAAATGAAGTAGGAAGTTCTTTTTCCATCAAACATAGTAGCTCTTTGCATTCACGTTTTTTTTTGTGGGATCGAATTTTTATCGATCTCTTTGGATGTAATCCACCTATACAAATCATAAAAACAATTGTAAAGAAGTTAATTAAAAAATAAAAGATATCCAATATTCATACATATTAAATATAAAAGTATCATAATTACCTTATAAGTGATCCAAGACGATAGATCACATCTCGTACTCCTTTCGTTGTACATCCATCGATAACCAAAGGTAAAATATGTTTCAAAAAGTTATGCCAGTCATGGGTCTTTAATCCAGATAAGCTCTTATCATCCATAGTAAACATGTTTTGAAACGATGCTCCATATCTTGTAGGAGTCTTGATCAATTGAATTCTATTGTTGATAGTCTGTATCTCTTTTGTTGTAAGTACCCAAGGAGCAGATGCATAAGTCGTTTCTTGTCGATGTCTATCAAAAACTGGCCATAACTTTGGTTTGGATTTTTGATCTTTCAAATCATTCCTTGATGTTGTGGTATCTTTTAGTCCAAGAAGATGCTGCCATAGTGAATAACCAATATTTTTGAATATATGCATAGGATCAAGAAGATGACATACTTTTTAACTCTTTCCAATACTCCAAAGAATACCATATTGATATGTTCTCTGCGAGTGCCAATTTCCCTTTACCTCTGTTCACATACTCATTATCTGAATCATCACTGAAGATTTCAGCTTCTGGATCTATCAGAGGTCCATCTGTCCATTTTTTATACCAATCCATAGGCGTCATAGGTTTTGGATACTGGCCTGTTTCAAGCTTTCCATTAAAATGTATCGCTTCTCTTTTAGATCTTAATGGATGATCATCAGGCAAGAATCGTCGATGTCGAAGATAAATATTTTTGTTGAGATTCTTACTATAGATTGATCTCAACCAATCACCACAATATGGACAAGCTTTATAACCCTTAGTAGATATTCCTGCATCATGGAAAAGGATAAAAATATAATTAGATTAAATCATATTTATTTACATGCATATTGAATAAAAAAATTACATCAATACCTGAACAAACGC
This sequence comes from Ceratopteris richardii, assembly GCA_020310875.1. Taxonomy (NCBI): domain Eukaryota; kingdom Viridiplantae; phylum Streptophyta; class Polypodiopsida; order Polypodiales; family Pteridaceae; genus Ceratopteris; species Ceratopteris richardii. The sequence goes on from CM035414.1 coordinate 158,440,447, forward strand.
CATATCCAGGAAAATCGTGAATAGTCCAAGCCACAATATCACGAATCGTAATATGTCTTTCATTGATGCTTTTCGATATATCAATGACATTAATACCTCTCCATAACTCTTGAAGATCATCAATGAGAGGAGCAAGATATACATTCATATCTTTAACTTGTCTTTTGCCTGGGATTAAAAGTGAAAGCATTAAATGTTCCTTTTTAATGCTAAGATATGGCGGAAGATTGTAGTTTATGACTACCACTGGCCATGTTGACCATTTACTGGATTTCATGGAGAATGGATTAACCCCATCTAATGCAACTCCTAACTTTAGATTCTGTGGATTTTGTGCAAATTCAGGCCATGTAGAATCAATATGCTGAAAAGCAACACTATCATGAGGAATTCTGATTATTCCATCAGTACTTTTGTGATCATGTCCCCAAGTCAAAAGCTTTGATAATTCGGGGCTTTGAAACATATGTCTAATCCGTGGAGCCAATGGAAAATGTCTCAATAGCTTATTCGGGATTTTACCTTCTTCACCCTTATATCGAGGAGATTGACATTTGGGACATGTCAAAGAGTCTGCATATTCACCTCTATATAAAATACAATCGTTAGGACATGCATGTATACATTGATAATCTATACCAAGATTGTTGATTATCTTCTTCATTTCATCATGTGAGGTAGGAAGAATATTTTGACTTGGTAAAAACTTTTCAGATAATAACCTGTAAGTTTATCAAAAAAAGATATATTAAAAAAGGTAAATAAATATACATACATATATACATGCAGGTTTTTATTCTTACTTTAGATAAGGTAAGAACAAGAACTTGAATTGAATAGATACTTTTTGTCCGCGCATCTTTTAGAACTATTAATGCATCTTTCAAAATATTTACGCAAAACAATCGTATCCTGTCAATTCACACATATGTTCATATAATGGTGACCTGGATGAATCACATGCACAGAGGTTAGTCAAGATAGAGCAGGATTTCTCGGGTATGCAGTAAACCTCTTGAATGTCAATGATGAGCATCTGAACTTTAGGATACAAAGTGGACTACTCCATTATAATCAGATTGCTGTCTCTTGAGTAACCTCTGTGCATGCGACTCATCCAGGTCACCATTGCGAATATTTGGAAAGATGCATTAATAGTTTTAAAAGATGCGCGGACAAAAAGTTTCCATTCAATTCAAGTTCTTGTTCTTATAACCTTATCTAAAGTAAGAATAAAAACCTACATGTATTTATATATGTATATATATTTATGCATATATATATATATAAACAGATAGAAAATTGAAATTTATACCTTAATAGTGTCGAAATAGATACATTACTCCATCCAAAACCATTTTGAAGGTTGAGAATAAGTAAGCTCGCATTTAGTCGTGTCAAATGACTTCCTTCATATACATGCTTTAGACATTCCTCTCGAAGATATTTCTCATTTTTAGAAATATCCATGCTCTCACTGTCATTTTGATACCAATCCTCAATAAAATCTGCCATGCCATCATCTTCATCATTGTCACACAAATCTTGTACTTTATCATCTTTTGAATATAGATCTTTCAACTTTGCATATTGCACAGGCTTAGTTTTGCGTAGCCTCCTCATGGAAGCTTCTGATAATTGAGGTCTTATTGGTAATTGTGAATGTTGTGGACGAATATCATCAACGTCATGCGTTGGAATCTACACATATAAATAAAACTCATTAGTATTCCATAAATGAATAAAAATTAAACTTCAAATATAAAATTAAGTATATAACTTATTAAATATGGATAGAAACTTTTTATTCTCTCTAGCTAAAAGGTGCTCTTGGAGGTCTACGCCATCCATAATTCACTAATAGTTCATCACCAGCATGTAATGTAGTAATAGCATAGACAACTATGTATCTTGATACATCTCTACTCATGTATGGTGATTCATGACTATTTTCACGCTCCTCAAATGTGCAATTAGTCTTTGAACTATTATGTAACCCTCGACTACTATTTATTAAACCTGCTATATTTCCATGTGTGTAAGGTCTTCCATCAATATATAATCTTTCATTTTCTGCATGTAAAATCCTTCTACTAGTAAGAGATGCTGCGTTCAAGCATATTCCATAAGTAATGCTTTGAACATGACGTGAAAGTCGATGCCAATCTCCCCATCCATATATAGGACCACAAAATGACATAAGAGTGACTTCAGAGTTCGGAGGCACATACAAATCCTCTACAATAAAGAGACCACGACCAGCATTAGTAATAGTGGATGGAGCAATCATATAGCGATTACCCCAAAAGTTGAAAACCTCTCCATCTAAAGGAAGTGGTCCTCTATTCCATCCTCCATATCTTCTTCTATCATATGTTTGTACTAAAGAACGATCACGAGCTGGCAATGGATAATCTCCAGCCGTTTCATTCTCTAAACCAGGAGGTAGAGGATTTCTAGAAACCTCTGCTTGTAATTGATGAACAGCAAGTCCATGACGTGTACGAGGTATATTAACATTATGAGAAAAATCATCATCATCATCATCATCGAGCAAGTATTCCTGTATATCAATAATAATTTGATTTTATACATGGTTTTTAAATAAAAAAATGACATTAATATATATAGAAAATACATACCCAAGCATTATCACGTTGACTAGGTGATGGTGCATGCTCAAAAGTACCATACTCTGCCTCATGTTGAATACATTCCAATCGTGATCTTCGATACGTGCCATAACAAGAGTTACACCAACATATAATATGCTCTTGATAGTAAATTTCATCATAATTCCTATCGGAGGACACATGTGAAGTTGTTGCATGGGTAGAAGGTGGTGGAGTACCCTCTGATTGATCAGAATCTGCACATCATAAGAAACATAAAAAATATATATAAGTTATGTATCCATCAAATATAGCTAAAATTAAATTTCATATACTTACAGTATAAAGTCGTTGCACGATGAGACGGTGGTGGAGTTATACATACACACATATTCACATATACACAACACATATAATTGTGGGATAAATGCATGTATTTTGTATGAATGAGTGTATATGCATGCATGTGTGTGTACGTATATATGTGGATATGTTACATATGTGTGTTTATGTTATATGTATGTATATGTGTATATATATACATATATGCATGCGTATATGTTTGCATGTATATGTGTATGTGGGTATGTGTATGTGTATGTGTATGTGTATATGTGTGTATATATGTGTATGTATTTTTTTCTGTTTGAGATTAAATTAACAGGAGATATTGGATGGTCGAAAAAAATAAGAGGCGAGGTAACATACCACCTGAGTCGTGGCAGTTTTTTCGTAGACAGCTACGTCTTCAGGAGTCATTTCCTCAGCAGAAGGTACATCTGTTAATAGTTTATATTTATAATTTTTAGATATTTTAGTAATTTTTTAATTTAATTTATGTATTTTTTTCCTTGAATAAACAGGCTGCTACAAAGAAGAGAGTGGAGTCGGGCCACACATCGCACTTAGGCCAAATGGGCCATAATGGTTTTGTAGCTACGTTTGTAAGTATATGTGTTATTGTGAGTATATTTTTTATTTTAGTTAAAATGCAAGCAACTAATGTTTTTTATTTGTTTCATTGCAGCGAAAGGATTATGGCCGATATCCTACGAAACACGAGATCGAGTATGCTACACATTTTGGATATCGGCGTTTGAGCGAGTATATACAAGATCATCCTGATGCCTTTGTGAGTATTTTTAAATTTTATATAATTATTTTGTTGTTATGAATGTTTTAATTATTTTATTGATTTATGTTTGTTATATGTAATACAGGAGTATTATGGGGAGACAAATATGGATGAGGTGGAGAGACAGACACAGGAGGGACGATCTCGATCGTCACTGGGTGATCATGAGGATGAGGATGAGGAAGATCAGGATGATCATGATATTGCTGATGATGATGATTAGGATTTTAGTTGATTATGACATTGGATTATATGTATTTACATTGATATATATATATATATATATATATTTATCTATATATTTTTCATTTCAGTCATGTTTTGAATTGTGTGTATGGTGTTAAGTAATGAAGAGTTTTGTTCTATTGATTGTTATTATTGTTTATATTAAGCATGTGTTTTAATACTTTAATTATATAATTCATTCATATGTGTGTACCTAAGTGTATATGTATGTGTGTGTATATGTATGTATGTGCATGTGTATGTGTGTGTATATGTATGTATGTGCATGTGCATGTATAAGTGTATATGTGTGTATGAGTATGTGCATGTGCATGTGTATGTGTGTATATATATATGCATGTATATGTATAACTCTATGTGTATGTGTGTGTATGTGCATGTATATGTGTATATGTGCATGTGTATGTGTGCGTATATGTATGTATATGCATGTGCATGTATAAGTGTATATGTATGTATCAATATGTGCATGTTCTTGTGTATGTGTGTGTATATGTATAACTCTATGTGTATGTGTGTGTATGTGCATGTATATGTGTATATGTAGGTATATGCATGTGTGTGTGCTTCTTCATCATATATAAGTGTATGAGTGCATATCAATAAGTGTGAGTATGGTATGTAATGAAAATAACACAATTCAAATGATCTACAAATAATAGAAATTGTACTTACAATTGTGATCCATAGTTTTTGCTTGGTTAGCTTCTTGAATAACCTGCAATAAAGAGAGAGAAGAGAGAGAGAGAGAGAGAGAGAGAGAGAGATCTAGAGAGAGAGAGAGAGAGATCTAGAGAGAGAGAGAGTGAGATCTAGAGAGAGAGAGATCTAGAGAGAGAGAGAGAAAATTCAAAGAGAGAAAGATGTAGAAAGAGAGAAACAAAGACAGAGGAAGACAATAACAGAGAGCTTAAGCAAAACAACAATTCTCCATATACTTGCTTCAGCTCGTAAGCGAGGCGCAATTGCGAACGTTGTAGAGCTCTTCGATCGGATGCGTGAAAATGCCGATTGCAGAGCCTCCAACGTTTTAATTTTTGTCCGTCAACAGATGGTCGTATAAGCGATACAACGCGTCGTCGTATAAGCGACATTTGCTTAGCGTCGCGTATACGACGGTCTGCACCGTCGCTTATACGACGGTGTGGACCGTCGCTTATGCGACGCAAAAAAGCGTCGCTTAAGCGACGCCTTTGACAAGCATCGTTTAAGCGACGTTAGGCGGAAGCGTCGCAATAAAGGTCGCAAATACCGTCGTATAATCGACGGTCCGCGCTCGACGGTAATTCCAACGCAAGTTGCAATTTTATAGCGATGAAATTCTGTCGCGTTAACCGTCGCTACACGCCCGTATTCCTTGTAGTGGGTGGAGAGAAAGATGGGACGAGGGGGGGTCGTGGGACTCCAGGTAGCGAGGGAAATATGGTAGGGTGGCATCAATTGGGGCTACAGAGCATGGGGAAGGTGCTCTACAGGGCTCTGGGTGGCAAATAAAATATGGTGGGGTACAGGGAAGGGTTGGCGAGTGGACATGGAGGTGGATGAAGTACAAACAGTGGATAGATGCATTAAAATTGGTAGACTCCAAGGGAGAGAGAGAGAGAGAGAGAGAGAGAGAGAGAGAGAGAGAGAGAGAGAGAACAAGATGGGGTGCATGATGTGACTCTTGTCGCTTTTCTCCAAGTCTGCATGATTTCTCTTAAAGTGAAAGCAACCTATAGATGAGAGAGAGCGAATGGGAGGTCGTGCAGGTCTACAATGCAAAGGTCTGCGGGAAGAGGTGGAGACCTATACAGGTAGAATACTATGGAGATTGGAAGAGGTTTAGGTATTGGGGAGGGGGGGAGCAGGGGAAGGGGGAGGCTTTAGTTCTATTTTTCTTTGCGGGTTCGAGTCCACCGTGCGTGCGAGTGCTCGGTTGCCGGAATGGATTGTTATTTTATTTGTCATATATCGCACGCACCAAAAAGGCGTAGCGAATAGTTGTAACTTTTTATTCATTAATGAAAGGGCATTACGGTGTTCTTCGGCGAGAGAAGAGATCGCCAGACTATCTGTCTAGGCGATCGAGCTGAGAAGCTGTGTTGCAGATTTGCAGATATCTTGAGTATTTTTATTATGTTCTTGTCGAATTTCAGTGATTCATTATTAACACGCTAACGTTGTCTTAACATTAATAAGTCTATGTGACATTGTGATTGTTAATTCGCACGCTAATGTACTGTTTAGCGATAAGTTGTTGCCTTGAAGCATAGTTAATGCTTCGTTGAATGTTAACTCAAAAAATTAAATAAAGGATCTGTGCACTGTCAGACCCCTATCCATCCCCAAGAACCCGAAATGAGATTAAAAGCTACTTGTTAGAAGTGCTTTTAATGCAACTTATAGATGAGAGAGAGCGTAAATGCGAGGTGGTGGAGGTCTATAATGCAAAGGTCTCCGGGAAGAGGTGGGCACCTATAGGGGTAGAATACTATGGAGGTTGGAAGAGGTTTCTGTGTTGGCTAGGAGGGGAGCGGGAGAGAGAGAGAGAGAGAGAGAGAGAGAGAGAGAGAGAGAGAGAGAGAGAGAGAGAGAGAGAGAGAGAGTGAGAACATCAATGTCGTCAAACATGCCATTAGATATTTATACTCTATACCATAACTTATACCAAAGGAACAATCTCTTGATGTTGATGTACCAAAGGTTAGTAATCTCATTGTAAAAATGTTTACAATGCTAATAAAAAAGACTTTAGAATGCTTTGATAATCATGCTAAACAATTTGATGTGTATTTTAAAAATATTCACAATGATAATTAAAAGGACTTTAGCATGCTCTGATCATGTGTATTGTACAATTTCCCATGCTAATTAATTGACACACACCTTTTCAAGAGTGCTAATTATTTGACACCACATGCTAGGGAGAGCCTCATTCTTTGACATCGTTGCAAATATGGTTTTCATATTATGTTTTAGCTTAAAAGAGTATGCGAAGGCAATTGGCTAACTTCTTTCACTGAAGCATATGTGGTACACAATGTCATTATACTTGAAATTAACAAGCATAAGTTCATATGTAGATCTCTATGGAAAGAGGTAAATAGATATGTAATCCTAAATCTTTAGCAATGCACTTAGGCTTGCTAATTGCTTGAGTCTTCATTCCTTCAATATTTCCTGTAATCTAATCATTGATTTAAACGTCAGTAATTTGCTTCCATCCAAGGCCTTTTTCATCATATCTGCACATTGTTGATGAGTTGATACATATGAGAGGCGTCCAATTCAAGGAACGAGTCGTTGCAAATATGGTTTTCGTATTATGGTGTCAACTAACAAGAGTATGTGAACGCAATCAGTACACAATGTCATTGTACTTGAAGTTTTGTAAATGATAGGAGGACATATAAACATGTTTGAGTTTGGAGAGTGTAAAAGTATTATTTCAATTGAATTTCCTTTGAACATCTTCACGATTAGGTGTCTGCATTGCATTAGGTACCCGATTCTGATGACGGCAGCTGCGACCGTCCCATTCAGGGAACGAGTCGTCAAGATCACGTTTGGCTCCAGGTGTCGAACGAGATACTTGCGGAGAATGGAGGAGGTATGTGACTATAGTATTCATTGAATGAGATTTGAACTCATTTCTTATGTGATGTGGTAAAGGAGTTTTATTTACATGCTTGCTCACAATAAAAGGTGTAAGCATGCATTCGTGCATCCTTAAAAATTTTGCAAATATAGATGCATACTTTGGGCATACACTAAGTAGGTAAATCTTGAACGAGGGAGATGATTTTTGAAGAGATACATTTTCAAGGACCATTTGAGCTACTACCAAGTTTTGAACTCGATTCCCCCTATTGAAAGACATGTATGGTAGCCGGAAATGTAATGGCCCGAGCTTTCAAAGTATTCAAATGGGCAAGCTTCCTCATGCAAAGGATCAAAGGATGGAGGAAGCTATAATGGAGATAAGTATTATTGCTCACTTTTCTCATTTATGTAACCATGCTAGAGCTATGCATTTCAAATAAAGCAGGTGAATTGCTAATGCACATCGAATGATGCATAGAATGATTCATTTGAAAAATATGCATTGAAGAATGGAAATGGAATGCCCATCATAGCATGGTATAAACATGAATGGTTCTATATGTGAATTCCATGTATGCTTTAAAGAGGGGGTTCAATTTTTGGACCTTATGCCTTCAAGAAAAGATAACAATGTTTTTGGTATACACTATGATGCATGGATTGAATCACATATGCATGGGTTAATGGGACATGAGAGAAAAATTAAGCATTGTAAATTTAAGGTTTAAGATAGAAAAATAACTTCTTCATATGAAGTCAAAAGCATAAAAGTTTAATGTGGTGAGATTATGCTCATTAACTCTTATGCTTTTTATATGCTGGCTTAATTTGAATACCAACAAAATTCAACTTAGGAAGAGGAACTTCATTGAGGACAATGATCACACTAAAAGAGTGAAGAGAATGTCCTCAAATGACATATTAGGAATTTCCTCAAATGATATATTAGGTAAAAAATGGTTGAACCATTTTACCCTTTTAAGCATTCATTTGTCCCCCAATAAGCTTCTTCCTTCATTGACAAGCGGTAGGATCCATTTGGAGCTTTGAGAAAATTGTTTCAAAAATGAAGAATTGTAACTCATTGAGCATATCTAGAGAAGAGGAAGATGAAAGGGTTGAAAGAAACCCTTAAGAACTCTACTCCAAAATGTGCTCAATGAGTAAGAAACAATTTATCAAGATGGTTAACAAGGTAACCATTTAGCAAATCTTATGATTGACTATATCCTTTGATACAGATGCCTAATTATGTCAATAGATGATATCCCAAGAAAATTCCATGGGTAAAGATCATTGAGAAATAGGATCTAAAGGAGGTAAGACTTGATCTTATCTCATGTTAACGTGAATCATCTAAACTCCATCCAATGTAAAATCTAGAGGGTGTCTTGATGACATATTTTTCCACAATTTTAAGGATTTGAAGGAATCGGATTTTTTTCTCTTTGCAAAGCTTTTATGACCTTTGAGGTTAGTATACATAACTACCTAAACCATAGTTGGTTCAAGATATTTAGTACTGATTGTCATTCGAAGAACAGGCTAAGCTAAGATAAACAAGTGGGGTAGAGACCTAGCAGAATGGTCTACTAAATAATTCCAATTCCTAAAGTCATCTATGGATCTAAATCTTGAATGTTAAAACTTCCAAAAGGATTAAACTCTATTATGAGAATTAATCCAAGGAAAATCAAACATGATCAAGATAGGGATCCACTTGTAGACAGGAACTTGTAGATTGGGTATATTATCGTTCACAATACTTGAGCTTTATGTTTCAAGAAAACCTGGATGATTGAAATAAGTCCACCTAAGTTGCCAAGGAATGAGAAGATAGTATTTCTCCTCATTTTATTGAGCTTGTTTTGGCATGGACTCACTAGACCCACTTTGCTAAGTTCACATCTTTAGCTAAGTCCTATCAAATACAAGCAAAGTATATTTGTATTTGAAAAGGACTATAAAAGAATAAGTTAAGCTCAGAACATCCAAAGATTCCTCTCCTTTCTGTTGAAAGTGGAAGATGAATCTAGGTTTTGGCCCTTTCAAGATAGAGCTAGGATCTCTAGACCCCTGAAAATATAAATTTCTAAGGAAGTACAAAGTGTACTGAAATATATTATTTTATGGAGCTCAAGGTTTGAGAAAGTGCCAAAAGTAAAAGACCACCAAAGAAGTCCATCCTTTTCACCAGTCCATAGGTACAAGGCATGCATGTACATTCAAGTGGACAAAGAGAAAGTGATTTGGGCAGGGATTCTGATTCATTTGTTTTCAGAATAAGGTAGGGATTAGCGCTTATCTGATTACTAGAAATGAATCTAAAGAGAGACATGATCATGCTCAAAGTATAGATCATGGTGCATGGGGGAATACTTCACATATTATACCTACACACATTTTTTAGGATAAAAATATTAAAGGGGGGAAGAATGTTGTATAATTATGGGTCAAAGTGGGCAAAGACATGGGTTTTGAGGGTCCAAAACCACTTGGAGAACCCTTGGATTCTATATACCTTGGATTCATCATGGTCATGAGCACGCCAAGGTGTAGGTGGTGTTCCACGTGGTATGCTGCATACCTACATCTAAGGTACTCATCCTAGGAGTAGAAGCGGGTGAGACAACGTCTATCGTACTGCCTCCACAACAGCCACCTCCTCCAGACCTACCTGTAGATCCACTCCTAGAACCTCCTGCTCTAGAGCATGATCTCGATCTATGAGACGGGCCAAAACTTCTATCGCGCGGAGGCGTCGAATGCACATGTCTACTACTAGACCCAGTAGGAGATGGCTCAAAAGATGTTCGTGGTGGAGTCATAAAGCTAAGAGACATACCTCCTGCAAGAGTAGCACCACCCGCAGGAGTGACAACATGAGTGATACCGATGGGAGTGACACGGACGGGAGTGAGGCTGTCAGGAGTAAGGCCCGTAGGAGTGAGGCTGCTAGGAGTGAGGACGGGAGGAGTGCTACTACAAGCGATCCAATACTGTGAGGCAGCGGCCATATACGTGGGAGGTACCTGAGAGATAAACTCTAAAAAACTGCTCCTCTATCATGGAATGAGGAGTGACTGGAGGAGTGTCTCCCATTGTGCTCTGTAATAAAAGAACTCAAATAATTAGTATGTGATAATAAAGATAATATAGGGAGTAAAGAGAAAAAAATAAAAAATAGTACGTACAAGTGTTTTATTCAAAAATCCTCCAATCTAGCATCCTCTTGAAGATCCGATGCACCAAGAATATCTAACTCTAAATTGATGGCTTCTAAATCGCTTGCTATGCTGGTTTCTTCTTGATCATCGTCTATTGCTTCGTCTTCTCAAACAATGACCTCTTCTTCAATGATCTCTCCTTCTCGAAAAATGATCTCTTCCTCGTCGACTATCGAATGAATCTCTGAGTCCACTACAGATGGAATATCTTGTATATCTATATTCTCACAAATTTTTCTACTACGTGGGGTGTCTTGTAAAACAAATAGCCATTCTGGTATAAAAATAACTTGCTCAGAATGTTCGGGAAGTACAAATGTATCACTTTCATCCGTCCATAATTTTGTGGAGTCAACTTGAAGCAAACCGCTTTTATCCCGCCTCACTGTTGTGTTTCTTCCAGAGGTGACTATTTTGAACCATTTCAAATCAAAAACAAAATAATCGAACTTCCTAAAAGATAGTTTCAAGATATCTTGAATCACACTAGAGTAATCTAGCTAGCCTTCATGAGCATTATCATCTCTTGCACTCGCTCAACTTTTTTGCAAAACGTTCACCATCATCCCACTATCAAAAGTAGACCTATTTTTATTGATTCGTGCATCCGAAAGTGTCATCCATGAGACCATAGTGCACCGTATCTAGTATACTCCCAATCACATCCCTTTGCAAGTTCTTCTTCTTCTTCAGAGATATCTTCACTCGTTGCCTTTTCTTGAGAAACCGTTGTATCTAGCCATCTGCTCATTGGAAAAGGTGGAAGAGGTCGAAGACTTTCTAGAAGAGGCAAAAATCGAGTGGAACGATTCTTTCGAAACTGAGCTCTTTCCGTTGCGTTGGTTTGCTTGGCAAGCTCATACCTTTCTAACCTCTTCTACATAGGCTCTGAGTTAGCTATGCAAAACTTCATTGCCTTCTCTCTGAAAGCTGCATCCATTTTCCTTTGCAATCCTTTACCTTGTGGTTCACAGCCTACGAGACGAACATCTTCATCATCGCTCCATAAGCGAGGCATTTTGGGATCTGATAGTTGTTTTTGATCGCTAGCTTTCATTTTGCATTGTGCTTGTCAACCAATTTATACTTCACGTAAAACATGTCTATCAGGCAAATATCTATGGTGTCCTTCATAGATAGTTTTACATAGTTCTTTCGAATAGCGTGCTTTGAGTCCTGGTCTACATAAGGGACAAGCATGGTAACCCGAAATCGGTAAACCTGATCATTCACCATAACCAGGCCCATCATGCATCCTCCACATAAGTATGCCTTGCACTCGCGCGTCTCGTCTTCTTATAGGTTGAGACATGTCACGCACAGTAATCCCATCCCATAAAATGCACAGTTCTTCCACCAGTGGTGCAAGATATACATCCATGTTTTTTACCTTATACTTACCTAGTAAAAGCTAATAATAAATGACCTTTCTTTGTGGCTAGCCATGATGGGATGTTATAGTTCACCAAACATATAGGCCATTTGCTTCATGAAGAACTGCGTAAACCAAATGGATTCACTCCATCCATAGCTAGGCCTAGACATATGGACCGAGGCTCACTAGCAAACTCTGGCCACTTACTATCTATGTGCTTCCAAGCATTAGAGTCAACAGGCACTCGCATTACACCATCTGTAGATCTGCTCTTTGTATGCCATGACATTAACTCCGCTATAAATTTGCATCTAAACATGTTCTTAATTCATGGAATGATATGAAAGTGGCGAGGAACCTTTGCGGGGATTGCTTCACCTATAGAGTCTTCTCTAAATCTATTTGCTCCACACTTTGGACATACGTGGAGATGCTCATACTCATTCTGAAAGAGAATGCAATCATTCAGACAAGCATGAATTTTAGTATAATCCATTCCAATGGACTATAAAAGTTTTTTTGCAACTCCACGTGTCGGAGGCATGTCATTGCCCTCTGGCAATAATTGATCTTTAAGAAGCATGCAATAAGTAATTAAAATGATATTAGTAAATAAATTTATTTTGATACAACAATTGGTGATTTCACCCCATGTTCCATAGATAATCTCATCAATTTTCATTCATTGTCATAATCAAGTTATCTATGTAATTGGATTCTTGCTTCTCGATCTTCTTTCGATTTTCTCATCAAATGAACAAGATTTTCCTTTATTGTTTGTATTTATTTACGTTCCTATTACAAAGAAGTTTCTTCATAGAACTTTGGTACTTTCTTTAATTGTTACACTTTTTTTCTTCAATAATTCTCTTCTCTTCTAGCATCATGTTCCTCTCTTCTTTCCATTGTTGTCTTTCTCTATCTAATCCATTTTATTTTCTATTGCTCAAAGTCATCTTCATCTTAATCAACTACATTCCACTAAATAGGTGGCATATCTCTATATGAGTGATTTGCAAGGTTGATCCTAGTGCTATTTCCTATATAATGGAGGTAGATAGATTTACTTCCCAAAACTTGAACTATAGTCATTTCACGAAGGAATAACCTAGCTACGTTTCATAACTGATAGATTTGTTATGGTTTGGATTACTAGAATTTCTTCAAAATCTACTCCAAATGTCATCTATTTAACAAATTTTAACAAATGCTAGAGATATAGATAGATAGATAGAAAGATGGATATATAGATATATAGAAAGATAGATAGATAGATAGTTAGATTGATAGATAAATAGATATGTTAGAGGGCCGCCGAACAAGGACAAATGAACTAGGACAGGTGTCTTAAATGTAAAAGTGTTAGACGGCCGCCGAACAAGGACAAAAGTACTAGGTCAGGTATCTTAAATGAAAAAGAATCTTTCAGGAAACGCGCAGGTAACTAAAGATTTGCGCACTCTTGTAAAAAATCCTCTATATAAGGCAATGAGAAAAGAGTGGCCGAGCGCCCCCCGTTTTTGGGAATTGCAGTGTATTGTTTGAGAAGGCCCCGTTTGGGGGTTGTAAACGTATTGTGTGAGTGTGTATGTTGTTGAGACAATCAATCCTGCTTTGTTCTGTTCTGTGCTCCGTCTAGTCGTTTATTCGCATATTAATACAAAGTTACGAATCAGTTGTATTGCGTTACGAATCTGTTCGGTAATGATTAAGTGTGTCTCTGAGTGTTATCAAGTACAGTATGTTGTTTGTCAGTTCTTCGGCGGAGCAAGGGAACGTGAAAAGTAGTTCCGAACTATTTGTCTGTTAGCGTTTTCTGTAAGTGACTGAATTTGATACCGTAGTCTACATTCACTGATGATTCCGATCACAGGAAGACTAGCATCTGTAATGGTCAGGATGAGAGTAGGACACCGTTAAGTTTATGGTTAGTCATTTGTTATTAGGAGATTGGTTGTTCGAGTTTAGCATGATGAGTTCTCATAACTTCAAGGTATAATGTCTGGTTGGTATACCTATTTGCTCTGAAGAAGTACGTATTAGGTGACCTTCGTTACTGAAGTATATTTTGCTCATAAAATAAGTAACCGGACTGCTGCCCAGATACTACAGCAGGATCTGTCCTGAAGTTCTAATTCCAGTACACTAAACAGTCTTCCGTTGTTGAGAGTTGGATTCTGATTAACGTTCAACATTTGGCGCTGTCTGTGGGAAAGTGGCATCAGGTTGCCAGTTATCTGTGAAAAGTGGCATTAGCGTGCCAGCTGTTTTGCAGAATCAAACATTACGCTTATCATTCGATTGACTGACAATAGTAACAGAGCCAGATTGCTGCCAACTGCGTAGATAGTGCTACTACGCAATGATACATGCCGGTTACTCGGTCTGGCGAAACATATCCTAAGAACCATAAGGCTGGAGCACGTAACGTACTAAACACAACCCTAGGAGAAGAAGGTATAATGCGACCTGACCCAGTGGACCCAGTGGTCAAGCAAGTTAAGGACGTTAGAATTAATTCCGGTCATATTCCGGTGGAACGATCAACGCCTTTGGTACATTCTGGTGTCACTTCAACCCAGCCTATCGAAAATATAGTAATTCCAGAATCTACCAAGACGCCGCTGGAAACCAGTTTAACAATCTTGGATAAAGATTCAGAGTTATCCAGGATCAGAAATACTCTAGGAAAAGAAATCGGTAAAAGCGGAAAAACACTACAGTCTGGTACACTTTTAATTCACTCCGGTGATATTCCGGTGATAGAAACACTAACTGGCGGCCAAGGATTAGCATTTTTTGTGGAATCCTCAGCCCAACCAGCGTGCTTGGAAGAAAGATTTCGGATATTGGACATTCAGAAGGAAGGAAAGCTGTTCGAAGCAGAGATCCGAAGTATCCTACGCAAAAACAGCACACCGGAAGGCACGCCATCCGGCGATCCAAGTTCTGATAGTTCAACCAATCAACCTCAAGATACAGAAGAAGGACCGGATACACTCACAATGAACGGACAACAACAGCAACAACAGTTATGTCAACCAAGGCCGCCTCCAACAGGAGTAACATACACGAAATTTGGTGGATTCCCAGGAGATGATCCGGATGCTCACGTACGCACTTTCGAGATCAGTTATGCAGTCCTTAACCATCCACCGGATCAGGCATACAAGGCCATTGTTTTTCAATCCACACTGGTCAATGAAGCAGCTAGATGGCTTACGGAATACGACATTAATCATTTCGGTACCTATGATGCAGTACAAGATGCTTTTCTGCAACGATTCAGGCTAAAGAAGAATCCCGCCGAAATCTTTGATTATTTACAGAACAACCGACAGAAGGCGAATCAGACTATCCAGGAATATGCTACACTTTTTAGAACACACTTGCGACAGATACCACAGGCCCACGCTAACTTACCGGATGATGTCATCACTCAGTGGTTTATCAATGGTTTAACCCCGCAATTGAAGCAGATCATGATCATAAGATGTGTCGGAGCAATGACGTTGGATGCAGTCATTGCCATGGCTCTGCAACTGGAATCCAAAGTAGGTGGATTTACAGAAGATCTAGAGTGGTTAAAAACGAACAAATCTATGACTGAAGATATAACCAAACAAGTGTACTATATCACATGCAAAAATTCAGGTCATACTAGTGCCAATTGTGCGCTAAATCAAACGTTCTGCGCTATCTGCAACACTGCCGGACATACCACCGGAAATTGTGTCTACAATGCCAGAATACAGGGAACAACAACAGTCAATGCTGTTATTCAAGAACATGGACAGGCAACGAATCACTATGTACCTCCACAACTGAGAAACAATCAACCGCAGGGATATAGAAACTACCGAGGACAGAGGAACAATAACTATAATGCAAACCGCTGGCAGAACGAACCACCACCGGAAAATCCCAATTTACCACCGCCACGCTGTCATTTTTGTGGTGAATACGGACACAATAGAAGATTTTGCAAGGATGCAGCTGAGTATGATCAAACGAAGAAGGAGCGGTACAACCCAATGGCCAACATGGTACAAATTACACCGGTAGAAACGCAAACTGCTACAGTCCAGACCCGATCAGGTAAACAGTTGCAGTCAGCAGCATAAATATTCGAACCTGGGATACGAGAACAACATAGGATGTATAACAAGGCTAGTCACTGGACCGCAACAGAACCACCAGTATTCCCAAAACCTATTCCAGTGACTCAGACCTCGTCGACAAAGGAAGGAACACAACAAAAGGAAGCAGCAGCGGAGCCATCATCAGCAGTAGACATAACAACAGATACTTCTGCATGAGCAGAGACCTTAAGTTCAAAAGAGCAGGATAACCAATCTCAGCAGGCCTGGGAAATTTTATCCAAGGCATCTATCACTCTGCCTCTCCGCCAACTACTGGCATTAGTACCTGGGATTTGACAACAGTTCCAGCAACAGTTTAGTCTGGTACCTTCTTGTATTCCGACGACAGCACCAGTTCAACCGCAACCTTATTCTACGGTTGATCATTCAGTTCCCTTGATTACAGTATGGTATAAGAATCATAAAATTACACAGGTATTGATTGATGGAGGCTCTGGTGTTAACATTGCAACTATAGCCTTATGCAATAGGTTAGGATGGACCGAAATCGAACCAGTTCAATTTTTTGTCAAAATGGCAGACCAATCTAGAGTCCATCCCGTAGGACTTGTGCGAAATGTACCCATCACTTTACAAGGTACGACCTTCAAAATGAATTTTGTTATACTAGACCTGCCGGAATCCACTTTGGATTACAACCTTCTTTTTGGTCGACCTTGGCTGAAGCATGCGAAGGTAATACAGGACTGGTCTGCACAAGAGCTTACGTTCAAAGATGCCAACCGTAGATATGTGGTAAAATTAGATGCTATACAACCTTGCAAACTTCACGCCAGACCATATTTTGCTGAACCAGTCCACATGTTAGATGGACTATCAGATGATGAAGAAGAGGAATTTTTGAAGAATAACGCTGACTTAACGACCTTAGATCTACAGTCCGTGATTGATAACTGGAGTACTTCAGTTTGTACAGTTGCACCAATCACCCAAAAAACTAAGCAGGAAGATATTGTTTCAACACATGACGATGAATTACAATCACTATTCCGGTCGACAGACGATACAGAGAAACCGCAATAGTTTTATGTCTCCGAAGACCAGTTAACCTCGTACAATCTAGGAGACGAAGATCATCCACGACCTGTAAAGATAAGGCAAAACTTACTGGAAATATTTAAGGCTGATTTGATTCGACTACTTCGCGAATTCTCAGACGTCTTTGCATGGGATTACAAAGATATGAAAGGATTAGATCCGCGCATCTATCAGCACAGAGTCATGTTGAAGCCTGAAGCTAAACTGAATAAGCAGCCCAACTATCGGATGAATCCCAATTATGCATCACAGGTAAAAGCCGAACTTGATAGATTATTAAAAGTTGGATTCATCGTACCAGTAGAACATGCTGAATGGATTTCACCAATTGTGATCGTGCCAAAGAAAAATAAGCAACTACGAATCTGTGTAGACTACCGAAAATTAAATGCAGCAACAGTACCGGATCCTTTCTCGATCCCCTTTCTGGATACCATGCTTGATAGGGTAGCAGGCCACGAAATGTATTCATTCTTAGACGGATATAGTGGTTACAATCAGGTTAGAATGGCTGAAGCAAATATACCAAAAACTGCCTTCATTACCAATTGGGGTGTCTTTGTTTGTACGGTAATGTGGTTTGGATTGAGAAACGCACCAAGCAACTTTCAGTGCTGTATGCAGGAGATTTTCTGTCCTTATCTCAATTCGTTTATGCAAGTATATCTCGATGACTTCTCAATTTTTGGAAAGATGATGGCACATTTGCTTCATCTACGGTGCTGTTTCCAAAAGTGTCGAGACTACAGACTCTGCCTTAACCCTAGCAAATCTGTGTTTGCCGTTTCATGTGGCAAACTACTTGGTCATATTGTATCTGCCCAAGGTATCCGAGTAGACCCAGATAATATTTCGGCAATTTTAGAAGCCCCAGTGCCCGCTACACCAAAAGAAGTTATGCGCTTCCTAGGTCAAGTGCGGTGGCATGGCAGACACTTACGATGGCTTGCTCATCTGGCTATACCACTGAACAGGCTAATCACAAAAACTCCCCGCCAATTCGAATGGACTCAAGAATGCCAAACTACATTTGATCGACTCAAGTATCTATTGACGCAGGCCCCAATCTTACAACCACCGGACTAGGACAATCCGTTCCATGTTTTTGTCGACGCTTCAGATATTGCGATCGGCAGTATTCTGATGCAGCAAACACATAAGTGGTTTCGTCCTGTTTATTACGCCAGCAGAAGGCTTGCACCGGCAGAAAAAAACTATTCTACCACCGAAAGAGAATGTCTAGGATTAATTTACTCCATCAAAAAGTTCAGACATTATCTATTAGGCCGGAAATTCACCTTTCATGTGGATCATGCTGCCCTCGTCTATCTAGTAAGACAGCAACATTTAGGCGGATGATTAGCACGATGGGTGCTACTCTTGCAGGAATTTGATTATGAAGTCATTCACCGACACGGAAATGCACATGCCTTAGCAGATTTCTTATCTCGCCTAGATTCTGGTGAAGGTCCGATAGGCACAGATGATACGACTCCAGCAATTCATAGTTCTGAACCACTGACCGATGAGACTGCCGAATTACAAGCAACACCTACATATTATGATCAGATTCTAACGTTTCTCACCAAAGGATGCTTTCCATCTGCGACTACCAAGGCAGTTCGAAGGAAATTGGCAGTCTTTAGCCGCCGATTCCGGTTAGTTGCAGGAGAACTATATTATGTAGATCATACCGGAATCTTACTTCGATGTGTTCCTCCCCATGAAATTAACTCGGTCATCACAATGACTCATTCAACCCCTACTGGTGGTCACTTTGCCACAGATTTAACTCACCGGAAAATTCTGCAAGGAGGTCTCTGGTGGCCAACTATGTATCGAGATGTGGCCCAATTCGTCAAAAACTATGATAACTGTCAAAGGTCTGGACAACCACTGCAACGACACTTCTTTCCCTTGCAGCCTATTATGCCACTCGAACCATTTCAGAAATGGGGATTAGATTTTATCGCTCCAATCACACCTCCAGCAGTCTTCAGTAACAACAAATACATACTAACCTGTACAGACTATGCAACGAGATGGGCAGAAGCTTGAGCTTTACGGTCTGCTACAGCGGTTGTAGTAGCAAAATGTCTGCTAAATGATGTCTTCCCACGATTTGGCTTACCACTCGAGTTAGTAACAGATCAAGGTACTCACTTCGTAAATCAATTAATGAAGGTACTCACCCAATCATTCCAGGTGACACATAAACTCAGCTCTCCATATTACCCTCGCACCAATGGTTTGGCCGAAAGTACAAACAAATCACTATTGAATATCCTCCGGAAACTGATCATGGAAGCACCGGAAAGATGGGATCAACTACTACCTGCAGTATTATGGGCATACCGAACTACATATAAGGTAACTACAGGTTTGACACCTTTCAAACTAGCTTATGGCTTAGAAGCAATAGCACCCATGGAAATAGTTATCCCAAGTCTGCGTCTAGCAATCACTCAGAAAATGCTATCGGAAGATTCGCTGACAGCACGAATGGACGCACTCAGGGAACTTGATGAGCACCGATGGCTCAACTTTTTAACCATGCGCGAAGTACAACTAAGGCAAGCCAAGACACACGATCGATATTTGAAGACCCCAATCTTTTCGGTAGGTCAGCTTGTACTCTTCTATAACGCAAAATCCGATAGAGCAGCAGGAAAGTTCAAATTATGATGGTTTGGCCCTTTTAAGATCTCAGAACAAGTCGGTTCGGCAACTTTTCGGTTGACTACGTTGATTGGAAATCCACTCCCAAAGGTAATTAATGGGTCGAAGTTGCGGCCATATCATCACACCACTAGCCCGCATTAAGTTTTCGACGATGGACCGCGTTTTGTTTAATCTTTTCTTTTTCTTCTTTCTGCTTTTTATAAATAGCCGTGTTTTGTACAATCTTGATGTAACCAGCCGCCCCCTTAACAGTCACTCGAGTACGCACGCCTGCATGAAAACCAGCATTATTCCCGCAATGCACAATGATATCCAACCCCCTTTTCCTCCCCACCGTATTGTTTCTACTTAAACTCTGTCGACAACGCCGAAAAAAGTTATTGTGTTGTATGTTAGTATTCTCAGCCCTCGTGCATTCTGCATCCGTGTTCATTGTCTGTCTCAGTAACCGCCATGGAAGCGATAGCCAACTATGGTGCCTTCCGCGATGGTATCCCTACCGACGTAGGTGAATACCTGCGTTGTAGAGGGTTGGCCAACTTCGCTGAGTTGCCTTGGCACTCGGTGGAAGCCCATCCTTTCTTCACGCAAATCATCACCGCCATTGCTCAGTCCCCCGCCACCGAACGCCAATGGGTCTTCCTCTCGCTCCCTTCGCGAACAGTCATCACTTTCCAAGCCTTCGCTGAAGCCTATCGCCTCAACCTGCAAGGCCGTGAAAATGGCCCTAGTATTCCCATCGCCCGCATGAATGAACTATTCCCCCGCTCTTCGTCCAACGAATACGCCATTCTCTCCCGCCCCGAACCCGAACGATCCGCCCTGCAATTCTTAGTCGCCATACACAACCTGCAGAAGCGCACCTACGACATCTCACGACCATTTTATTCCACTTTAGAATTAGCTGCCCAAGAACCCGTGAACTTCGCATCATACTTTTTGCTTAGAATCCATAAAGAATGTGTAGCTATAGTGAAGCAACTCCAAAAGGGTACCACCCCGCGCTCTCGCCTTCCCCATATCATCTCATTCCTTTTCCCAGCCATCCTTGCTGCACAACCACCACCCCAAGGTCCCATACTTAGGCACGAAGAATCAGTTCAACCACTCGGCGACGAGGAAGAAGAAGATGAGGAGATCAACCAACTCTTCCTCAATAAGAGAATTCGGATCAGCTCCTCAGAAAGCGAAGCACAAGGATCCGCCGGAAAGAATCAGGACACCCGAAACGACGAGCAAGAAGAGACCTTCCACGACACAGCCACTTCCATCCACAACGAATCATCGGTCGACCACCACGACCAGCAGAATCACACAAAAACAGAACCAGTCTCAACCGAAGAAGCATCAGCACGACGAGAAGATGAACAGTAAGTGATCGACAGTGCACTCAACACCCTGCTGAAGGCCGTAGAATCCACCATCGACCACATTACAGGTGAACACCAACCCCTCCATCAAGTAACTCACCCTGCATCCCCTGGTCCTCAATCCCTACCAGTCAACCCTTTCCTGCCGCCAATTTCCGAATCTTCTTCATCCTCCCCCAATTATTCACCCCCGACATCCCCCCAAATCCATACCCAAACCTCTACACCACCACAATACCCACTCCTCCTTTTCTCTGTTCCGATCTTTTCTGAACTGGCTGACATGGGCCAACTGCTCATTATCCTCTCACAACAACTTCCGGTACAGATGAGTGAGGTCGCAAATACCATTCGGCACGACCTACAGCATAAAGTCGACCTCCTCGAAGCCGACATCACCCCACTCCAAGAAGAAGTCGACGCCGTAAAAGCGGAGAATCATCAATTACAGACACAATTAGCCGACCTCCAAGCGCAGTTTTCATAACAACAGGCCTTGATACAGCAAAGGGATGCAGCATTAGAGCAGCTTGCCGCCAAAGACCAGATATTACATGCAGCACACGAAGAAATCCGCGAATTAAAGACCGCCCTCCAAGAAAAAGAAGACATCAGCTCATCCCTCGAAGAATTGGTCGAAGAAACGAAGGCCCAGTTGCAGGAAACCATCTAGAAGAATCAAGACCAACAACGAGAAGCAGCACAAGTCCAAGACGAGCTACGAAGAGCCCAAGAATGTTTGGACGAGGTAAATAGAATGCTGAGACATCAATTAACCAGGGAAGCAAAATACCAAAAAGATCTGGCAAATACTCGAAAAGAACGCGATGCATTCTCCAAAACGATCGAATTTCAGAATCAGCAACTCGAGCGACTGGATAACCAATTGCGAAATCAGAAGGATCGAGTCACGGATATGCAGCAGAAGGTCACTGAAATGAAGACATCCTGGGACGCTGCATTATCCAATGATTTTTATTTACAGGAGGCCTTTTTGCAAACCCAGGCCGAAATCTTGCTTACTGAAGCAATCGCACTTAGTTCCGTCAGAATAGATGCGTAGATTTTAGAACCGAAGCAATTATTAGAAACCCTTAAGAAAAAAATAGCTCGTACATTTAGATTAGCCAGGAATATGTACCTCGAAGGCCTCATAGAAGAATAGTAAAATTCGACCATGCGAATTCATAATGCAACGATGAGTTCGAATTGAGTATGATACCAAGGTTTTGTTTCATAATACTTTTTGCACATGTAAAAGACTTGCTAAGTCCAGCATCGATCTACGGCATAAAATGCAGAATGATGATTTTTACTTATGCTACAATTTTGGTAAGGGGAATGAAGTGTCATGTCCAAATGAAATATAAGCATTCGAGCGAATGGCAGTTCAATCTCTGGTGCTTATAAAATACGTATGCCTAGCATAGTATTCTTCAGTATAGTATTCTTTGAGCTTGGGTGCTACTTAACAAACTTCCAGCATATTATTTTCGGCGACTCTTACAACCATGTCTGAATCCGATATACTAAGATGGCGACTCAGGAAGCGCGCAAATGCACAGAACCGTGTTGTGACTACAACAGACACTACATTACAGGATCATGAAGATGACTCAATGACTTCTACAACATTAAAAGCTCAGCATAACAACATATTATTTTCCACAGAATTTAAAATAGAGCTCGACATCCATTCTAGGAGGAATGAGAACTGGCTACGGAGGATCGAACTCCTCCAGTTTGCTCAGTTACCATGGGAGCACTGGACAGGTAATGAAGATGCAAAGACTCAGTTACACAACATGCGACGAACAAAAGGCCTCATTTTAAACCAGGAACAATTTTCACCACAGTTAGTTTCAGCCATATTAAATCTGCCGCTGTATGATGATGCACATTTTCCTAAATGTTCGAATGATGATCTGAGAAAAGAATTTGGAAACTGCGAAGGCCACAGAAGATATTACATGATGAAAAATGCCACATATCATCGCCGTGAACAATCCAAGTGGTATTTGGAGAAACTATGTTTCTTAGTTAAATTTAATTTGATGTCTAGAGAAAATTTCTCACCATTAGTACATGCCAAAGGAGGTGGTAGAGTTACCTGGACACACTGGCTATATAACCATCTCTATACACAAATCTTTGTCGGGGATAAGCGAGGATCCCAAACCAGTAGCAGACTAGCAGTATATGTAGCCGCTATATTCAAATTTGTGCAGTCAGTGAAAGAGCAGAAGCTGAACTGGTCCCAACATATTAACTCCTGTGATCATAACATGATAGAAACAGGACACCCACACAGTGCAGAGCAAGAGGAAGCAGAACAAATTTCTACATCGTCTGGAAATTTATTTCACTCAGGTAATAGCGAACAGAACAAGACAGTAGGAACGCCTTTTAGGCTGTCGATTAAACGAAGGATGGAAGACCACTTACAAACTGTCAGTCCAAGGTATTTACCGAATGACAATCTCCCACCAGATTATGTGACAAGGTTGCAAAATAAATTACAAGAAGTTTCTGATTATTTGCATCAACAAGAACAATTGATTCAGCAGGAAAAAGAAATATTATTCGCTAATATGAATAATTCCAATTCATTATTAGAAAAGATGACACAGATGCAAAAGGAACTGGACGACAAAGAAGGCTTACTGAAGGAGTTACAGAGTAACCAACGGCAATTAATAGCGGAATTAATTAACGCTAAAAAGTTTTTTCAAGAATTTCACCAGTGGCAGCAAAATATACAAAAACAGATACAAGACGAAATGATGAGCTTTTCTATCATGAATGCCAACCTGCAAGCAGAAAATGAAGTTTTGCATTCAAGAATACAGGTTTTGCAGGAATTGGAAAGGCAGATATTAAAAGATGGAGTAGAATTGAATGCCACATTAATGACGAATGTGGATATACATTTATTAAAACAACAATTGGATAGTTGTGTTCAAAGTATTTGGACAGTTTTTCGTAGAAGATGGCTTGCTATACTTGTTCCTCCACTTGAACAAATGCGGTCATGTTTTGTGTCGGACCATGAAACTCATCTGATTACTGTAATTCAGAAGCAAGCAAAGCAGCTTGAAGAATACAAGCAGAATATTAAAGGATTGCAAGAGGAGCTATTACAAAAGAATATACAGGAAAAGCCGAAATGATTCGGGAGCAGAACTCTGGAACAGGCCTTCAGGCAAAGCAAAAGAAGGTCGAAGACGATAATGCACTTGCGGGTTCGAGTCCACCGTGCGTGCCAGTGTTAGAGGGCCACCGAACAAGGACAAATGAACTAGGGCAGGTGTCTTAAATGTAAAAGTGTTAGATGGCCGCCGAACAAGGACAAAAGTACTAGGACATGTATCTTAAATGAAAAAGAATCTTTCAGGAAACACGCAGGTAACTAAAGATTTGCGCACTCTTGTAAAAAATCCTCTATATAAGGCAATGAGAAAAGAGTGGCCGAGCGCCCCCCGTTTTTGGGAATTGTAGTGTATTGTTTGAGAAGGCCCCGTTTGGGGGTTGTAAACGTATTGTGTGAGTGTGTATGTTGTTGAGACGATCAATCCTGCTCTGTTCTATTCTGTGCTCCGTCTAGTTGTTTATTCGCATATTAATACAGAGTTACGAATTAGTTGTATTGCGTTACGAATCTGTTCGGTAATGATTAAGTGTGTCTCTGAGTGTTATCAAGTACAGTATGTTGTTTGTCAGTTCTTCGACGGAGCAAGGGAACGTGAAAAGTAGTTCCGAACTATTTGTCTGTTAGCGTTTTCTGTAAGTGACTGAATTTGATACCGTAGTCTACATTCACTGATGATTCCGATCACAGGAAGACTAGCATCTGTAATGGTCTGGATGAGAGTAGGACACCGTTAAGTTTATGGTTAGTCGTTTGTTATTAGGAGATTGGTTGTTCGAGATTAGCATACGATGAGTCCTCATAACTTCAAGGTATAATGTCTGGTTGGTATACCTATCTGCTCTGAAGAAGTACGTATTAGATGACCTTCGTTACTGAAGTATATTTTGCTCATAAAATAAGTAACCGGACTGCTGCCCAGATACTACAGCAGGATCAGTCCTGAAGTTCTAATTCCAGTACACTGAACAGTCTTCCGTTGTTCCGATTTGGACACTGAGCTAAGAACGGGATAACATTTATGATTGTGTGATGAGTTGGGAAAATAGTACAGGGCCTCTGTCTAACAGACCCCTACCACTCCCAAGGACCCACGTGGCTAAGAGATAATTTCCGGTTAGGAAAGATTCGAAACGGCTGAACTTGAAGTACTTTGAGCCTGAAGTCGGAAGTAGCGATTAACGTTTAACAGATAGATAGACAGATAGTTAGATAGATACATAGATGGATAGATAGATAGTTAGATAGATAGATAGATAGATAGATAGATAGATACATAGATAGACAGATAAATAGAAAAATATATAGATAGGTGGTTAGATAGGTAGATACATAGGTAGATAGGTAGATAGATGTGTGTGGGACAATGGGTGGCAGGGGAAATATGATGGGCTGGTGTGGTTGGTGCTGCAAAGGATGGGGGACGAGCACTGTAGACGGCTATGTGTGGTGGAAGGTGGAGAGAAAGATGGGACGAGGTGGGATCGTGGGACTCCAGCTGGCGAGGGAAATATGGTAGGCTGGCGTTGATTGGGGCTAGAAAGAATGGGGGAGGCGCTCTAAAGGGCTCTGGGTGGCAAAGGAAATATGGTGGGATACAGGGAAGGGTTGGCGAGTCGACATGGGAGTGGATGAAGTACAAACAGTGGATAGATGCATTAAAATTGGTAAAATCCAATGGAGGGGAGAGAGAGAGAGAGAGAGAGAGAGAGAGAATAAGATGGGGTGCATGATGTGACTCTTGTTGCTTTTCTCCAAGTCTGCATGATTTGTCTAAAAGTGAAAGCAACCTATAGATGAGAGAGAGAGTGAATGGGAGGTAGTGGAGGTCTACAATGCAAAGATCTGCAGGAAGAGGTGGAGACTTATAGGTGTAGAATACTATAGAGGTTGGAAGAGGTTTAGGTGTTGGCGAGGTGGGGAGCGGGGGAGGGAGAAGGCTTTAGTTCTATTTTTCTTTGCGGGTTCGAGTGCACCGTGCGTGCGAGTGTTAGGTCGTCGAAATGGATTGTATTTTTATTTTGTCATAGATCGCAGGCACCGAAGAGGTGTAGTGAACAATTGTAACTTTTTATCCATTAATGAAAGGGCATTACGGTGTTCTTCGGCGAGAGAAGAGATCGCCAGACTGTCTATTTGGGGGATCGTGCTGAGATGCTGTGTTGCAGATTTGTAGATATCTTGAGTATTGTTATTCTGTTCTTGTCCAATTGCAGTGATTCATTATTAACACAGTAACGTTGTCTTAACATTAATAAGTCTGTGTGATGTTGTGATTGTTAATTCGGGTGCTAATGTACTGTGTAGCGATAACGTGTTGCCTTGAAGGATAGTTACTGCTTAGTTGAATGTTAACTGGGAAAATTAAATAAAGGGCCCACACAACATTCAGGATGATAATCAAAGATAGAACATTGTTTGCCCTGTTGAGATGGTGATTCCCATCAAAGTAAACTTCCATGGTCAAATGAAGCTAGCAAGAAGGATTCC
Organism: Ceratopteris richardii; assembly: GCA_020310875.1. NCBI lineage: Eukaryota > Viridiplantae > Streptophyta > Polypodiopsida > Polypodiales > Pteridaceae > Ceratopteris > Ceratopteris richardii. The sequence continues at coordinate 158,467,518 of CM035414.1, forward strand.
TTTTCATGGGTGCATCCCTTTAGCCAAAGCCACTGACTTGCCACATCTTGGTAGTAGAAGGGATTGTCCTTTGCTTTACGAGGCCCCATATCAAGTCTTTGCATCATCCCCATGCACAACTTGTTTTATTTGCTTATTGAATCAGACAAAAATGAACTACATGAAAAATGAACTGAACTACGGTATGTAGAGTGAGTGAATTCTTTCTTCTTGAATTGCTTTACATAACTCTTCACCCTAGAGATGTTGACCAGGGGTATCCTCTCACCTTGTAAGTCCTCTAGATGTAATGCTCCTTATGCTAATACCTTTATTACCTTATATGGTCCTATTCCTTTAGATGCCAATTTGGTTGAAACTGGTGGGATCTCATGCACCAATACCAAAGATCCTTGTATACTTCATTAGCCCTAAGATACCTGTCGTGCAATCTTTTGTGCTCTTCTTGTGTTACCTGTAGTTTCTCCATACCTCCTTTCCTGTGGTCTTCTAACCACCAATCTCTTAATAAGAGGCTCAATTCCAATGGTATTGGCTCCAATTTCATTCCTCATAATAAATTCAAAGGGTTTTGATGCCTCTTTACCATATAGTAAGTGAAACAGACTCTTACCGGTGGTTCCCCTTCTAGTGGTATGGAAAGCCAAGATTGCAACAATCAAAATTTTTTTAGAGCTTTTTGCCTAACCATTTGCCCTCGGATAGTAAGCACATGACTTTTTGTGAAAGACCTTGTACCTTTCAAAGATAAATTGGAGCAATTGGATTACAAAGTGTGCAACCCTATCACTCGTGATTTCAAGTGGGCAACCAACTGTCGAGAAAATATGTTTGTACAAAAATTTGGCCACCATCAACGCCATGCTATCCAAAGTGGTCTTAGCTTCTATCCACCTACTTTCATAGCACGTGGCCATGATAATATACTTCCTAACCCCGAGTTGACCAATTGGAATGATCAATCCAATGAAATCAAGATCCCATTGTTTGAGAGGCAGACATCCCATGGAGATGGCTAATGGTTGAAAATTCAATCTGGTTAGCCTAGGAGAATATCTTTGGCACATGTCACATTCTTTAGCAAATTTGATTTCATCTTTGTGGATATGGGCCACCATAGTCCTTTGTGGATGATTTTCTGAGCTGATTCGTCTCCCTTTAGATGCCCTTTGCTATGTGCTACTTCAAGTAAAAAGTTTAACTCCTCTAGACAAACACACTTTCTTAAGATACCATCCTGACAATATTTATACAAATTTATAAGTGAGTAAGCTCTGCTTTAAATAGTAATCTCCTCTTCTCTATTGGTGTTAAGTGTTCTAGAAATTTTCTAAAGGTGAGGAATTATAAAATTCCACCATACCAACCAGTTTGAGTTGCCACCAAGAAGATATTGCTATCTACTTGTTCATCATTAATACTTATTGCATTTTCACTTAGGTAGTCCTTGAGACCTGATCCACCATGTAGTGCTCTTTTCCTAGCTTAATATGAATCTCAAAGTCAAATTTTCGAAATAGCAACAACCATCACCAAACCCTTCTAGCCACTCTAGGCTTGTTAATCAAATAATTTCAAGGCAAATGATCAGATATGACAATAAAATGCACACCTAGGAGGTAGTGCCAAAACTTTTGAAGAGCAAATATGATAGCCAAACCTTCTCATTTGGTAGTGTTGTAGTTTCTTTTTGCTTTGGTGAGTAATCTGCTAGCATACGCGATAGGTTGAGACATCCATGACCTTACCTGTATACATAGTTCTTCCACAAGTGGTGCAAGATATACATCCATGATCTCTACCTTATACTTACCTGGTAAAAGCTAATAATAAATGACCTTTCTTTGTGGCCAGCGATGGTGGTATGTTACAGTTCACCAAACATATAGACCATGTGCTCAATGAAGAACTGCGTAAACCAAATGGATTCACTCCATCCATAGCTAGGCCTAGACGTATGGATCAAGGCTCACTAGCAAACTCTGACCACTTACTATCTATGTGCTTCCATGTCAGAGTCAACAGGCACTCACATTAAACCATCTATAGACCTACTCTTTGTATGCCATGACATTAACTCAACTACAGATTTGCATCTAAACATGTTCTTAACTCATGGAATCATATGAAAGTGGCAAAGAACCTTTGCGGGGATTGCTTCACCTACAAAGTCTTCTCTAAATCTATTTGCTTCACCTACAAAGTCTTCTCTAAATCTATACGTAGAGATGCTCATACTCATTCTGAAAGATAATGCAATCATTCAGACAAGCATGAATTTTAGTATAATCCATTCCAATGGATTGTAAAACTTTTTTTGCAACTCCACGTGTTGGAGACATGTCATTGCCTTCTGGCAAAAATTGATCTTTAAGAAGCCTGCAATAAGCAATTCAAATGATATTAGTAAATAAAGTTATTTTGATACAACAATTGGTGATTTTACCCCATGTTCCATAGATAATCTCATCGATTTTCATTCATCATCATAATCAAGTTATCTATGTAATTGGATTCTTGCTTCTCGATCTTCTTTCAATTTCCTCATCAAATGAACAACATTTTCCTTTATTGTTTGTATTTATTTACGTTCCTCTTACGAAGAAGTTTCTTCATAGAACTTTTCACATCTTCCATTACGATGTTTGGTACTTTCTTTAATTGTTACACTTTTTTTCTTCAATAATTCTTTTTTCTTCTAGCATCATGTTCCTCTCTTCTTTTCATTGTAGTCTATCTCTATCTAATCCATTTTATTATCTATTGCTCAAAGTCATCTTCATCTTAATCAACTACATTCCACTTAATAGGTGGCATATCTCTATATGAGTGATTTGCAAGGTTGATCCTAGTGGTATATCCTCTATAGTCGAGGTAGATAGATTTACTTCCCAAAGCTTGAACTATAGTCATTTCACGAAGGAATAACCTAGCTACGATTCATAACTGATAGATTTGTTAGGGTTTGGATTGCTCGAATTTCTTCAAAATCTACTCCACATGTCATCTGTTTAACAAATTTTAACAAAAGGTCTGCAGGAAGAGGTGGAGACCTATAGGGGTAGAATACTATGGAGGTTGGAAGAGGTTTAGGTGTTGGCGAGGGGGAGGAGAGAGAGAGAGAGAGAGAGAGAGAGAGAGAGAGAGAGAAAGAGAGAGAGAGAGAGAGAGAGAGAACATCAATGTCGTCAAACATGCCATTAGATGTTTATACTCTATACCATGGCTTATACCAAAGGGACAATCTCTTGAAGTTGATGTACCAAAGGTTAGTAATCTCATTGTAAAAATGTTTACAATGCTAATTAAAAAGACTTTAGCTGCTTTGATGATCATGCTAAACAATTTGATGTGTATTTTAAAAATGTTCACAATGATAATTAAAAGGACTTTAGCATGCTCTGATCATGTGTATTGTACAATTTCCCATGGTAATTAATTGACACACACCTTTTCAAGAGTGCTAATTATTTGACACCACATGCTAGGGAGAGCGTCATTCTTTGACATGGTTGCAAATATGGTTTTCATATTATGTTTTAGCTCAAAAGAGTATGCGAAGGCAATTGGCTAGCTTCTATCACTAAAGCATATGTGGTACACAATGTCATTATACTTGAAATTAACAAGCATAAGTTCATATGTAGATCTCTATGGAAAGAGGTAAATAGATATGTAATCCTAAATCTTTAGCAATGCACTTAGGCTTGCTAATTGCTTGAGTCCTCATTACTTCAATATTTCCTGTAATCCAATCATTGATTTAAATCTCAGTAATTTGCTTCCATCCAACGCCTTTTTCATCATATCTGCACATTGTTGATGAGTTGATACATCTGAGAGGCGTCCAATTCAAGGAACGAGTCGTTGCAAATATGGTTTTCGTATTATGGTGTCAACTAACAAGAGTATGTGAACACAATCGGTACACAATGTCATTGTACTTGAAGTTTTGTAAATGATAGGAGGACATATAAACATGTTTGAGTTTCGAGAGTGTAAAATTTTTATTTCAATTGAATTTGCTTTGAACATCTTCACGATTAGGTGTCTGCATTGCATTAGGTACCCGATTCTGCCGACGGCAGCTGCGACCGTCCAATTCAGCGAACGAGTCGTCAAGATCACGTCTGGCTCCAGGTATCGAAGGAGATACTTGCGCAGAATGGAGGAGGCTGAGGAGATGGGCTGCTTGAGGAGACGCACAACGGTCTGCCAATCCTACCACACTTGAAGCCGAACGTGATCTTGCAATCGGGACTTTTTTCTTTTGCTGTGGAAAGCCAGACCAGTTAACGGAGGAGGTTATTGTTCAAGCGAAGGCTTATCAGGAGGTATTTTCTATCGTTCATTATTCTGAAGACTCTTACCCGCTTAGGAAACCCGTTCTTCTTCAATCACTTGAATAGACTTACGGTATTTCGGAAGCTGTGTCTACTGTTTAGAGGAACGCTGAAGCAGTACTCCGTATCCGTGTCTGGAAATTCGATTGTTTCCGGTTCCAGTTATTCCGACTTCCTTTCTGACACGTAGTATTGGAAAATGTTTCCAGCTATTCGGAACTCCTTTCTGACACAGAGAGTCAATCTGATATCTGATTCTTTTTCGCTGTGGAAAGCCAGACGAATTAACCGAGGAGGTTACGCTACCCCATTTTTGAAGCGACGGGTAATCAGGAAGTATTTTCTATTGCTCCTTACTGTTCGTTCATTCTGAAGATTCTTACCGACTTAGGGTATTTCACTTCAATAGACTTAGGGTATTTCGGAAGCTGTGTCTACCATTTAGAGGAACGCTGTGTCTATCTGGAAATTCGATTGTTTCCAGTTATTCCGACTTCCTTTCTGACACATAGTATTGGAAAATGTTTCCAGTTATTCGGAACTCCTTTCTGACTGTTCGTTCGTTCGTTACTGCTCTTTGGCGATGATGCGTAGATTTTTTTTTTTTTTTTTTTTTTTTTTTTTTTTTTACATCTTGACATTACAGATTATGTGATTCATGGAAGATTGAAAAGTCTTTATATGTGTAATTATCATGATGAGCTGGAAATCAGAACTCATACCATGTACCAGCTGTTCCGTTTTGCCCAGGGCATATACCAAGCCGCTCATTTTGACATCAGAATACAGGAAAGAGAAAAAGGGCATTGCCATGCCATGAACACAATCCAATTCCATGGGGCATAATGCTGTGGGGTTTCAGGTGTCATAGCACAAAAATATTCACTCTTACGCAAAAGTACAATATGTGGGCATTTTCTTTTCAAACCTCTGTGCAAAGATATTTGGGCATATGAGCATGCAAAGGTCAGACTCTAAGCGAGATAACCAAATAAGAATATTGATGGTAGTATCTTAAGTAGAGGGTGTTTCATTGTAGGTAACTAAAGAAGGAAAGTACAACAGTAGGAAGAATAATCAAAGTGACTTCGCCTTCCCATTCAAGATTCTTCAAACTAAGCTAAAGTTGAACAAGCGAACCTGTAGAAAAACATTTTTTATCGCTGCACGCAAAACATTAGCATTATATTGAGAGAAATGCGATTTTCTCTTGTCTTTCTTTCAGACATACCGTTGACTCAGTAAAGCGTCTTAATTGTCTCACCTGTTCTTCGTCATAGGAATACAGAATACATACATACATATAGCAACAGAATACATGAAGAAAAAAAGGTCACTGCCATGCCATGAACACCCTTCAATTCTATGAGCATTGCGTTGTTGGGATTCAGGTATCGCAGGATAACATTCACTCATTTGCTGTTCTCATGTTTCTGATCTTTTTCCTTCTTCTAGGCTTCATTCGAAGCTGATAAAGTTACAGAGTGAGTTGGCTGAATGCACTAAGGACCTATATAAGATCACATTCTTGTTTGCTTGTATATTCTAAGTATTTATTCGGGTCTACTTCAAGGATTTATTTTCGACTGATAAACGCCCTAATATGTGGATGATTAATATAATTCAATGATTTTACCCCATGTTCCATAGATAATCTCATCGATTTTCATTCATAGTCATAATCAAGCTATCTATGTAACTGGATTCTTGCTTCTCGATCTTCTTTCAATTTCCTCATCAAATGATGGTTTGAAGAACATCATTGATATTGAAGACTTAAGAAAAGATATCAACTCGTGAAGGTATGAGTTGAAGATCCCAAGAAAATTCCATGAGTAAAGATCATTGAGAAAAGGGATCTAAAGGAGGTAAGACTTGATCTTATCTCGTGTTAAATTGGATAGAGGAATTTTGAGAAAGCCAAGTGAACTAACTTGGTCAAATATATCCAACCCTTTATGGTTGGATAATCCAAGAGGCCTCCATTGCTAAGAAAGATCAAACCCTTTTATAGTTTGATACCAAGTAAAGTTCAAAGGTCAACCTAAAGACCTTTGAATTAATTGGCAGTAGATTTAGAAACCTTAGTCTTTGCTCTCATGAAAATGAGGCCAAGGAGTTCCAAGATGGAATTTATGATCATGGTAAATGATCAGAGAGCATTGAAAAGATAAGGGCAAAAAAGGTGGAAACACTGAGGATGTGGATTGAAGAAGGAACTCACTCGTATGGGACAGTGAGAACTAACTCCCAGTGAGATTTTTCTCTTATGGCCAGAGAGAAAATAGGCTAGAGATCCGATAGGAAACATCACAATAAGCCTTAATGATAAAAACACTTAGATTAAGGTCTTAGGCTCATTATAAGGTGTAGTAATGTACCTCCTTGAACCAATTTAATACACCTAGTTGTATGAACAAAAGGCTAAATAGAATTAACATGAAATTTATCCTAGAAAAGGCTATCCTTTATCCTCCTAAGCAGATGCATTTTTCTTAATAAAATGCATAGCCAAATTTTGTGTGGAACAATAAATTTGGATAAGTAAGAGGGTAAAGAACTTTGGGAGTTTACGAAGTTAAACTCCAAAAGTAAGTCAAGACTATTCAAGTATAATAGCCTTGAATGAAAGAATGATCTGTAAAAGATCTTCTTTTGAATCTTTGGTGAGAATAAGTGATTCAAGAATGTTCCTAGCAAGATCTGAGATATGATGCCTAGAAACATGTATCTTTCTTGCAAGACCTTGGAACTAAAGCTAGAAAACGTGAATCATCTAAACTCCATCCAATATAAAATCTAGAGGGTGTCTTGATGAAGTATTTTTCCTCAATTTTAAGGATTTGAAGGAATCAGATTTGTTTCTCTTTGCAAAGCTTTTATGACCTTTGAGGTTAGTATACATAACTACCTAAACCATAGTTGGTTCAAGATAGTTAGTACTGATTCTCATTCGAAGAACAGGCTAAGCTAAGATAAACAAGTGGTGTAGAGACCTACGAGAATGGTCTACTAAATAATTTCAATTCCTAAAGTCATCTATGGATCTAAATCTTGAATGTTAAAACTTCCAAAAGGATAAAACTCTATTCTAAGAATTAAACCAAGGAAAATCAAACATGATAAAGATAGGGATCCACTTGTAGACACGAACTTGTAGATTGGGTATATTATCATTCACAAAACTTGAGCTTTATGTTTCAAGAAAACCTAGATGATTGAAATAAGTCCACCTAAGTTGCCAAGGAATGAGAAGATAGTATTTCTCCTCATTTTATTGAGCTTCTTTTGGCATGGACTCACTAGACCCACTTTGCTAAGTTCACATCTTTAGCTAAGTCCTATCAAATACAAGCAAAGTATATTTGTATTTGAAAAGGACTATAAAAGAATAAGTTAAGTTCAGAACATCGGAAGATTCCTCTCCTTTCTGTTGAAAGTGGAAGATGAATCTAGGTTTTGGCCCTTTCAAGAAAGAGATAGGATCTCTAGACCCCTGAAAATATATTTTTCTAAGGAAGTACAAAGTGTACTGAAATATATTATTTTATGGAGCTCAAGGTTTGAGAAAGTACCAAAAGTAAAAGACCACCAAAGAAGTCCACCCTTTTCACCAATCCATAGGTACAAGGCATGCATGTACATTCAAGTGGACAAAGAGAAAGTGATTTGGGTAGGGATTCTGATTCTTTTTTTTTGAGAATAAGGTAGGGATTAGCCCTTATCTGATTACTAGAAATGAATCTAAAGAGAGAGATGACCATGCTCAGAGTATAGATCATGGTGCACAGGGGAATACTTCACATATTATACCTACGCACATTTTCGAGGACAAAAATATTAAAGGGGGGAAGAATGTTGTATAATTATGGGTCAAAGTGGCCAAAGACATGGGTTTTGAGGGTCCAAAACCACTTGGATAACCCTTGGATTCTATATACATCTAAGGTACTTGTCCTAGGAGTAGAAGCGGGTGAGACGTCTGTCGCATTGCCTCCACAACACCCGCCTCCTCCAGACCTACCTGTAGATCCACTCCTAGAACCTCCTGCTCCACAGCATGATCTCGATCTATGAGACGGGCCAAAACTTGTATCGCGTGGAGGTGTCAAACGCACATATCTAATACTAGACCTAGTAAGAAATGGTTGAAAAGATGGTCTTGGTGGAGTCACAAAGCTAGGAGACATACCTCCTGCAAGAGTAGCACCACCCGCAGGAGTGACACTGGCATGAGTGATACCGATGGGAGTGACACGGACGGGAGTGAGGCTGTCAGGAGTAAGGCCAGCAGGAGTGAGGCCGCTAGGACTGAGGACGGGAGGAGTGCTACTACGAGCGATCCAATACTGTGAGGTAGCGGCCATATACGCGGGATGTACCTAAGAGATAAACTCTAAAAACTGCTCCTCTGTCATGGAATAAGGAGTGACTGTAGGACTATCTCCCATTGTGCTTTGTAATAAAAGAACTCAAAAATTCTTTCGAAACTGAGCTCTTTCCTTTGCGTTGGTTTCCTTGGCAAGCTCATACCTTTCTAACCACTTCTACATAGGCTCAGAGTTAGCTATGCAAAACCTCATTGCCTTCTCTCTGAAAGCTGCATCCATTTTCCTTCGCAATCCTTTACCTTGTGGTTCATCGCCTACGAGACGAACATCTTCATCATTGCTCCATAAGCGAGGCATTTTGGGATGTGACAGTTGTTTCTGATCGCTAGCTTTCATTTTGCATTGTGCTTCTCAACCAATTTATCCTTCACGTAAAACATGTCTATCAGGCAAATATCTATGGTGTCCTTCATAGATAGTTTTACGTAATGCTTTGGAATAGCGTGCTTCGAGTCGTGGTCCGCATAAGGGACAAGCATGGTAACTCGAAATCGATAAACTTGATCATTCACCATAACCAGGCCCATAATGCATCCTCCACATAAGTATGCGTTGCACTCGCACGTCTCGTCTTCTTATAGGTTGAGACATGTCACGCACAGTAATCCCATCCCATAAAATACACAGTTCTTCCACAAGTGGTGTAAGATATACATCCATGTTTTTTACCTTATACTTACCTCGTAAAAGCTAATAACAAATGACCTTTCTTTGTGGCTAGCCATGGTGGGATGTTATAGTTCACCAAACAAATAGGCCATGTGCTCCATGAAGAACTACGTAAACCAAATGGATTCACTCCATCCATAGCTAGGCCTAGACATATGGACCGAGGCTCACTAGCAAACTCTGGTCACTTACTATCTATGTGCTTGCAAGCATTAGAGTCAACAGGCACTCGCATTACACCATCTGTAGACCTACTCTTTGTATTCCATGACATTAACTCAGCTATAGATTTGCATCTATACATGTTCTTAATTCATGGAATGATATGGAAGTGGCGAGGAACCTTTGCGGGGATTGCTTCAACTACAAAGTCTTCTCTAAATCTATTTGGTCCACACTTTGGACATATGTGTAGATGCTCATACTCATTCTGAAAGAGAATGCAATCATTCAGACAAGCATGAATTTTAGTATAATCCATTCCAATGGATTGTAAAAGTTTTTTTGCAACTCCACGTGTCGGAGGCATATCATTGCCCTCTGGCAATAATTGATCTTTAAGAAGCATGCAATAAGTAATTAAAATGATACTAGTAAATAAATTTATTTTGATACAACAATTGGTGATTTCACCCCATGCTCCATAGAAAATCTCATCGATTTTCATTCATCGTCATAATCAAGTTATCTATGTAATTGGATTCTTGCTTCTCAGTCTATTTTCGATTTTCTCATCAAATGAACAACATTTTACTTTATTGTTTGTATTTATTTACGTTCCTCTTACAAAGAAGTTTCTTCATAGAACTTTGGTACTTTCTTTAATTGTTGCACTTTTTTCTTTAATAATTCTATTCTCTTCTAGCATCATGTTCCTCTCTTCTTTCCATTGTTGTCTTTCTCTATCTAATCCATTTTATTATCTATTGCTCAAAGTCATATTCATCTAAATCAACTACATTCCACTTAATAGGTGGCATATCTCTATATGAGTGATTTGCAAGGTTGATCCTAGTGGTATTTCCTCTATAATGGAGGTAGATAGATTTACTTCCTAAAACTTGAACTATAGTCATTTCACGAAGGAATAACCTAGCTACGTTTCATAACTGATAGATTTGTTAGGGTTTAGATTGCTAGAATTTCTTCAAAATCTACTCCAAATGTCATCTGTTTAACAAATTTTAACAAATGCTAGATATATAGATAGATAGATAGATAGAAAGATGGATATATAGATATATAGAAAGATAGATAGATAGATAGATAGATTGATAGATAGAAAGAAAGAAAGAAAGAAAGATAGATAGATAGATAGATAGATAGATACATAGATGGATAGATAGATAGATAGATAGATAGATAGATAGATACATAGATAGACAGATAGATAGAAAAATAAATAGATAGGTGGTTAGATAGGTAGATACATAGGTAGATAGGTAGAGAGATAGATAGATAGATAGATAGATAGATAGATAGATCGATAGATACATAGATAGATAGATATATATATAGATAGACGGATAGATAGATATATAGATAGATAGATGAATAGATAGATAGATAGATAGATAGATAGATAGATAGATAGGTAGATAGATAGATAGATAGATAATTAGTTAGTTAGATAGATAGATACATAGATAGATAGATAGATAGTCATATATATATATATATATATATATATATATATATATATATATATATATATATATATATATATATATATATATATATATATATATATATATATATATATATATATATATATATATGTGTGTGTGTGTGTGTGTGTGTGTGTGGGACAATGGGTGGCAGGGGAAATATGATGGGCTGGTGTGGTTGGTGCTACAAAGGATGGGGGAGGAGCACTATAGATGGCTATGTGTGGTGGAAGGTGGAGAGAAAGATGGGACGAGGGGGGGTCGTGGGACTCCAGGTGGCGAGGGAAATATGGTAGGCTGGCGTCGATTAGGGCTAGAGAGAATGGGGGAGGCGCTCTAAAGGGCTCTGGGTGGCAAAGGAAATATGGTGGGGTACAGGGAAGGGTTGGCGAGTGGACATGGGGGTCGATGAAGTACAAACAATGGATAGATGCATTAAAATTGGTAGACTCCAAGGGAGGGGGGAGAGAGAGAGAGAGAGAGAGAGAGAGAGAGAGAGAGAGAGAGAGAGAGAGAATAAGATGGGGTGCATGATGTGACTCTTGTTGCTTTTCTCCAAGTTTGCATGATTTCTCTAAAAGTGAAAGCAACCTATAGATGAGAGAGAGAGTGAATGGGAGGTGGTGGAGGTCTACAATGAAAAGGTCTGCAAGAAGAGGTGGAGACCTATAGGTGTAGAATACTATGGAGGTTGGAAGAGGTTTAGGTGTTGGCGAGGTGGGGAGCGGGGAAGCTATTTTTCTTTGCGGGTTCGAGTCCACCGTGCGTGTGAGTGTTAGGTCGCCGAAATAGATTGTATTTTTATTTGTCATATATCGCACGCACCGAAAAGGCGTAGCGAAGAGTTATAACTTTTTATCCACTAATGAAAGGGCATTACGGTGTTCTTCGGCGAGAGAAGAGATCGCGAGACTGTCTATCTGGGCGATCGTGTTGAGATGTTGTGTTGCAGATTTGTAGATATCTTGAGTATTGTTATTCTGTTCTTGTCGAATTGCAGTGATTCATTATTAACACAGTACCATTGTCTTAACATTAATAAGTCTGTGTGACATTGTGATTGTTAATTCGCGCGCTAATGTACTGTGTATCGCCCTGTTGAGATGGTGATTCCCATCAAAGTAAACTTCCATGGTCAAATGAAGCTAGCAAGAGTGATTCCTTTTAATGGGTGCATCCCTTTAGCCAAAGCCACTGACTTGCCACATCTTGGTAGTAGAAGGGAGAGTCCTTTGCTCTACGAAGCCCCATATCAAGTCTTTGCATCATCCCGATGCACTAGCTTCTATTCACCTACTTTCATAGCACGTGGCCATGATAATATACTTCCTAACCCCGAGTTGACCAATTGGAATGATCAATCCAATGAAATCAAGATCCCATTGTTTGAAAGGTAGACATCCCATGGAGATGGCTAATGGTTGAAAATTCAATCTGGTTAGCCTAGGAGAATATCTTTGGCACATGTCACATTCTTTAGCAAATTTGATTTCATCTTTGTGGATATGGGCCACCGTAGTCCTTTGTGGATGATTTTTTGAGCTAATTCGTCTCCCTTTAGATGCCCTTTGCTAAATGCTACTTCAAGCAAAAAGTTCAACTCCTCTAGACAAACGCACTTTCTTAAGATACTATCCTGATAATATTTATAAAAATTGCAATTTATAAGTGAGTAAGCTCTACTTTAAATAGTAATCTCCTCTTCTCTATTGGTGTTAAGTGTTCTAGAAATTTTCCAAAGGTGAGGAATTGTAAAATTCCATCATACCAACCAGTTTGAGTTGCCACCAAGAAGATATTGCTATCTACTTGTTCATCATTAATACTTATTGCCTTTTCACTTAGGTAGTCCTTGACACCTGATCCACCATGTAGTGCTCTTTTCCTACCTTAATATGAATCTCAAAGTCAAATTTTCGAAATAGCAACAACCATCACCAAACCCATTCTAGCCACTCTAGGCTTGTTAATCAAATAATTTAAAGGCAAATGATCAGATATGACAATAAAATGCATACCTAGGAGGTAGTGCCAAAACTTTTGAAGAGCATATATGATAGCCAAACCTTCTCATTTGGTAGTGTTGTAGTTTCTTTTTGCTTTGGTGAGTAATCTGATAGCATACGCGATAGGTTGGTCTACCTTGTGTGATGATGGATGAGCCAAGACTGCTCCAACTACATGAACACTAGCATCTATATGCACATGAAATTATAAGGACTAGTTAGGAACAATTACTAGCAAGCCGTGACAAAGTTTTAGCTATTTCTGAGTACATTTGGATAAATCTTCTATGGTATCCTACATGGCCTAAAAAACTTTGTAGTTCCTTTGGAGTTCCTAGAATTGGCATGGAAAGGATAGTAGCGATGTTTCTCAGATTATCCCTTCGGCCAATACCATGTGACCAAGAAGAGTGCCTTTAGTGACCAAAAAATGATATTTTGCAGGATTTAACCTCAAAACTTGTTATGAGACACTCCTCAAAGATTACCTTCAGATTTTCCAAGTGATCATTAGAATCTTGAACTACTACTGTCCTATCTATGCTTGAAAACATTGGAAATTCATCCATGAAAATGCGTAGAAAGGCTCTTAACCATTTTCCCAATATCAGATACATTTTTCTATTAAACTAGGCCAGTGTATGTTTTAGGTCTAAAGCCATGTGTGTATAAAACTAGGTGCCCCATGGAGTAACAAAGGTTATTTTGTCTCTATCATCACGATGCACTAGTATCTAGTTGTAGCCACTGAAACCATCAAGAAAACTATATAAAGTGTGTCTCGCTACTTCTTCAAGTACCTGATCCATGAAGGATTGAGGAAAGCCATCTTGAATAGTCACCTTATTTAAAGCATGGAAATCAACACATACTCTTATTTTGTCACTATTTTTCATTGGTATAATGACCATGGAGGAAATCCACTTCGAATATTCTATAGGAACAATAATACCTGCCTCCTCTAGTTTTGTAATTTCTATCTTAACTACCTCTGCATATTTCCAATCAGTTGAGAAGGCCAACTTCTTCCAAGTGCAGCTCCCTCAACTAAGGGTATTCTGTGTAATCCAAGCTCCTCTGGAAGAAATTTTTGTAGGAACAAAGTAAAGAGGTTACCTTTTGTAGTAAAGGGGGAGAGTGCCACAACCAGGAGGCCAAGTAGACTATTTGAGGATTGTCTTCATCTCCTAGGTTTACTTCTTGAACAAGTGTTTTAGGATTGGCCTTGTTTGAAAAATAATCCGCACTATATGCACGAGTGGAATTTAGCCTATCCTTCATAATATGTTCCCTACTCCATCCTTAAGGAACATCAAAAAATGGGAGGTCTTCTATGCTCCCGGGCTCAAAATTAGCCATTTCTAATGCGTCCACATTTGTTGGCCTTGCTTTGTTAGTATTCAAGTATGGTTTGTTGGAAGATCTCAAATAGGACTTTATTCTTCTCCATAGACACCACATTCTCTAACAATTTAAGGACCTAGATTTACTTTTTCTATATGAACCTTCTCATAACTCATTGAATGTTAAGCTTCTTTAATAACTATATTTATTTAAACATGCTTTGATACCATATCAAGGGAAAAAGATAAAACTCACAACCGAGCAAAGAGAAGCTCACAATGGAAACATGAGAACTCATGATGGTTTGTTGAGAGATTTGAAATAGGACTCTTTTCTTCTCCTTAGACACCACATTCTCTAACAATTTAAGGCCCTAGCTTTAGTTGTGCTATATGCTCCTTCTCATCATTCTCTCAATGTTAAGATTCTTTAAGAACTATCTGTATCCAATCATGCTTTGACATCGTATCGATGAAACAAATAAAATTCTGAAGTGAGAAAAGAGGAGCACACAATGGAAACATGAGCACTCATGATGGTTTGTTGAGGGATTTCAAATAGGAATCTCTTCTTCTCCCTTGGCGCCACATTCTCTAACAAATTTAAGGTGCTAGCTTCACTTGTGCTATATGCACGTTCTCATCATTCTCTCAATGTTATAGTTCTTTAAACACTATCTTTATCCAATCATGAGCACAACCGAGAAAAGAGGAACACACAACGGAAACATGAGAACTCATGATGGTTTGTTGGGACATTTTAAATATTTCTCTAGTCTTCTCCCTAGAAACCTCATTCTCTATTAATTTAAGGCCCTAGCTTTACTTGTGCTATATGCACCCTCTCATCATTCTCTCAATGTTTTGCTTCTTTAAGAACTATCTTTATGCAAACATGCTTTTACACCCTATCAAGGTAAAAAGATAAAACTCACAATCGAGCAAAGAGGAGCACACAATGGAAACATGAGCACTCATGATGGTTTGTTGGGAGATTTGAAATAGGTCTCTATTCTTCTTCCTAGACACCACATTCTCTAATAATTTAAGCCCCGACCTTTACTTGTGCTATATGCATCTTCTTATCATTCTCTCAATGTTAATCTTCTTTAAAAAAAAATTATCAAAACATTCTTTGAAACTCTATCAGGGGAAAAAGTTAAAACTCACAATCGAGCAAAGAGGAGCACACAATGGAAACATGGGTACACATGATGCTTTGTGTTTGGGAAATTTTAAATAGGACACTCTTCTTCTAGTTAGACACCAGATTCTGTAACAATTTGAGGCCCTAGCTTTACTTGTGCTATTTGTACCTTCTCATCATTCTCTCAATGTTAAGGTTCTTTAAGATCCATCTTTATTCAAACATGCTTTAACACCTTTTCAGGGGAAATTGATAAAACTCACAACGTAGAAATGAGCAGACAATGGAAACGTGATCACTCATGATGGTTTTTTGGGAGATATCAAATAGGTCTCTTTTCTTCTCCCTAGACACCACATTCTCTAACAATTTAAGGCCCTAAATCTACTTCTACTATATGAACCTTCTCATCATTCTCAGAATGTTAAGCTTCTTTAAGAACTATCTTTATCCAAACATGCTTGAACACACTATCAGAGGAAAAAGATAAAACTCACAACCCAGCAAAGAGGAGCACACAATGGAACCATGAGCACTCATGATGCTTTGATGGGAGATTTCAAATAGGACTCTATTGTTTACCTTGAAACCACATTCTCTAACAATTTAAGGCCCTAGCTTTACTTGTGCTATATGCACCTCTCAACATTCTCTCAATGTTAAGCTTCTTTCATAATTATGTTTATCCAAACATGCTCTGACAACCTATGAGGGGGCAAAAGCGTAAAACTCACAACC
>CM035414.1:158488821-158496321 GCA_020310875.1 Ceratopteris richardii
ATAAAAATGGATGCAAATTTTGGATCGATAAGCATGTCAATTTGCTTAAGTCAAAAGGGTGACATATAATTGTTGATCCCTAAAAGGAGAATGGTTAGTGGATTGAAGAACATCATTGATATTGAAGACTTAAACAAAGATATCAACTCGTGAAGGTATGAGTTGAACATCCCAAGAAAATCCCATGGGTAAAGATCATTGGGAAAAGGGATCTAAAGGAGGTAAGACTTGATCTTATATCATGTTAAATTAGATAAAGAAATTTTGAGAAAGCCAAGTGAACTAACTTGGCCAAATATATCCAACCCTTTATGGTTGGATAATCGAAGAGGCCTCCATTGCTTAGAAAGATCAAACCCTTTATAGTTTGATACCAAGTAAAGTTCAAAGGTCAACCTAAAGAACTTTGAATTAATTGGTAGTAGATTAAGAAACCTTAGTCTTTGCTCTCATGAAAATGAGGCCAAGGAGTTCCAAGATGGAATTTATTATCATGGTAAATGATCAGAGAGCATTTAAAAGATAAGGGCAAAAAAGGTGGAAACACTGAGTTTGTGGATTGGAGAACGAACTCACTGGTATGGGACAGTGAGAACTAACTCCCATTGAGATTTTTCTCTGATACCCAGAGAGAAAATAGGCTCAAGATCCGATAGGAAACATCACAATAAGCCTTGAAGATAAAACCATTTAGATTAAGGTCTTAGGTTCATTATAAGGTGTAGTAATGTACCTCCTTGAACCAATTTAATACACCTAGTTGTATGAAAAAAAGGGTAAATAGAATTAACATGACATTTATCCTAGAAAAGGCTATCCTTTATCCTCCTAAGCAGATGCATTTTTCTTAATAAAATGCATAGCCAAATTTTGTGTGGAACAATAAATTTGGATAAGTAAGAGGGTAAAGAATTTTGGGAGTTTAGGAAGTTAAACTCCAAAAGTAAGTCAAGACTATTCAAGTATAATTGCCTTGAATGAAAGAATGATCTGTAAATGATCTTCCTTTGAATCGTTGGTGAGAATAAGTGATTCAAGAATGTTCCTAGCAAGATCTGAGATGTGATGCCTAGAAACTGGTATCTTTCTTGCAAGACCTTGGAACTAAAGCTGCAAAACGTGAATCATCTAAACTCCATCCAATATAAAATCTAGAGGGTGTCTTGATAAAGTATTTTTCCTCAATTTTGAGGATTTGAAGGAATCAGATTTGTTTCTCTTTGCAAAGCTTTGATGACCTTTGAGGTTAGTATACATAACTACCTAAACCATAGTTGGTTCAAGATAGTTAGTACTAATTCTCATTGGAAGAACAGGCTAAGCTAAGATAAATAAGTGGGGTAGAGACCTAGGAGAATGGTCTACCAAATAATTCCAATTGCTAAAGTCATCTATGGATCTAAGTCTTGAATGTTAAAACTTTCAAAAGGATTAAACTGTATTCTGAGAATTAATCCAAGGAAAATCAAACATGATCAAGATAGGGATCCACTTGTAGACACGAGCTTGTACATTGGGTATATTATCATTCAGAATACTTGAGCTTTGTGTTTCAAGAAAACCTGGATGGTTGAAATAAGTCCACCTAAGTTGCCCAGGAATGAGAAGATAGTACTTCTCCTCATTTTATTGAGCTTGTTTTGGCATGGACTCACTACACCCACTGTGCTAAGTTCACATCTTTAGCTAAGTCCTATCAAATACAAGCAAAGTATATTTGTATTTGAAAAGGACTATAAAAGAATAAGTTAATTTGAGAACATCTGAAGATTCCTCTCCTCTCTGTTGAAAGTGGAACATGAATCTAGGTTTTGGCCCTTTCAAGATAGAGATAGGATCTCTAGACTCCTGAAAATATAAATTTCTAAGGAAGTACAAAGTGTACTAAAATATGTTCTTTTATGGAACTCAAGGTTTAAGAAAGTGCCAAAAGAAAAACACCACCAAAGAAGCCCACCCTTTTCACCAGTCCATAGGTACAAGGCATGCATGTACATTCAAGTGGACAAAGAGAAAGTGATTTGAGCAGGGATTTTGATTCATTTCTTTTCAGAATAAGGTAGGGATTAGCCCTTATCTGATTACTAGAAATGAATCTAAAGAGCGAGATGATCATGCTCAGAGTATAGATCATGGTGCACGGGAGAATACTTCGGATACTTTATATGTGTAATTATCATGATGAGCTTGAAATCGTTTTCGAATTTTCTGTTCATATCTTAGAAATTGCGTTAGTCAAGGTCAGTCGAGTGCACGTGGGTCTTTGATTGTGCTATGTCCCTTTTAGGGGAGTAAAACATATCTACCCCATCTAGTACGCAGCTGCGCGTCCCTTCAAGAAGGCGGCAGTCCTGACAGGCGACAGCTCCACGTCCCTTCAAGAGTAGGCGGCAGTCCTACAAGCGACTCCACTCCAGAAGAGGCGGCCGGTACAGGCGGACACACCCCATGTGATGGGCTCGTGAGAACTGAGCAACTAAGAGGCACCCAATCGCGAGCCTATTGCCTCATTTGGTTGTGCAACACGTTCGCTCTTCACCTAATTTATGGAGATTCAATTTGAATAGATCGCCAATATGGGATTTATGCCCTTCATAGCTCCCGAGTCTCTGCCCATTTCAAAAAAAGCCATCGCGATTCCAAAAAGCATTATTATGCCCTCGTTAAGAAGTACCATGCCATTACTTGACTGGTTGCACTATTCTCGACCGCGATTCAATGAAGAGCATGCTGGCAAGCAAATATAATAAGAAAAAGGACCTACATGCATCCATGATGATTGGCCCATCCAGGTCTCAAACCTGCGACCTTTGCGTTATCAGCACAACGCTCTAACGATGAAAGAAGAAATGTGGATTGATAGTTTCCAATTACAACACGGAAAGGTCTTCATGTAGCAAGAAAAGTTAAGTAATTTTATCTTTAATTTATCATGCATTTGATATATTTTTCAATTGAATGAACGGATTTTTTATAGTAAGGGTTCTTTTAGTGTCCATCTAACTATCGACATGCGTTGAATATCCATAGAATTCATTATATATGTGACTATGGTATTCATTGAATGAGATTTGAACTCATTTCTTATGTGATGTGGTAAAGGACTTTTATTTACATGCTTGTTCACAATAAAAGGTGTAAGCATGCATTCGCGCATCCTTAAAGTTTTTGCAAATATAGATGCATACTTTGTGCATATACTAAGTAGGTAAATCTTGAACGAGGGAGATGAGTTTTGAAGAGATACATTTTCAAGGACCATTTGAGCTACTACCGAGTTTTGAACTCGAGTCGCCCTATTGAAAGACATGTATGGTAGCTAGAGATGTAATGGCACGACCTTTCAAAGTATTCAAATGGGCAAGCTTCCTCATGCAAAGGATCAAAGGATGGAGGAAGCTATAATGGAGATAAGTATTATTGCTCACTTTTCTCATTTATGTAACCATGCTAGAGCAATGCATTTCAAATAAAGCAGGTGAATTGCTAATGCACATCGAATGATGCATAGAATGATTCATTTGAAAAATTTGCATTGAAGGCATAATTGAATAGAAAAAGGTTTCTAATTAGCACATAATGGAGTCACCACATGAAGGTTATCAAAGAATGGAAATGGAATGCCCATCATAGCATGGTATGAAGATGAGTGGAAAACACAAGCATGAATTCATGCATGGAATGGAGTTCTATATGTGAATTCCATGTATGCTTTAAAGAGGGGTTCAATTTTTGGACCTTATGCATGCTCAACATTTTCAAGAGAAGATGAGAATGTTTTTGGTATACACTATGATGCATGGATTGAATCACATATGCATGGGTTAATGGGACATGAGAGAGAAAAATTAAGTATTGTAAATTTAAGGTTTAAGATAGAAAAATAACCTCTTCATATGAAGTCAAAAGCATAAAAGTTAGTGGTGAGATTATGCCCATTAACTCTTATGCTTTTTATATGTTGGCTTAATTCAAATACCAACAAAGTTCAACTCAGGAAGAGGAACTTTAACATCTGATTATTGAAGACAATGATCACACTAAAAGAGGGAAGAGAATGTCCTCAAATGACATATTAGGAATGTCCTCAAATGACATATTAGGAAAAAAAATGTTGAACCATTTTACCCTTCTTAGCATTCATTTCTCCCCCAATAAGCTTCTTGCTTCATTGACAAGCGATAGGATCCATTTGGAGCTTTGAGAAAATTGCTTCAAAAATGAAGAATTGTAACTCATTGAGCAAATCTAGAGAAGAGGAAGATTAAAGGGTTGAAGAAACCCTTAAGAAATCTACTCCAAAATTTTCTCTATGAGTAAGAAACAATTTATCAAGATGGTTAACAAGGTAACCATTTAGCAAATCTTATGATTGACTATATCCTTTGATACAGATGCCTAATTATGTCAATAGATGATATCTAGTATGAGAATACTAGCTCTATTATAAAATGACATAAACAAAGA
This sequence comes from Ceratopteris richardii, assembly GCA_020310875.1. Classification (NCBI taxonomy): domain Eukaryota; kingdom Viridiplantae; phylum Streptophyta; class Polypodiopsida; order Polypodiales; family Pteridaceae; genus Ceratopteris; species Ceratopteris richardii. The sequence continues at coordinate 158,493,289 of CM035414.1, forward strand.
TAACTTTGATTGCATATAATCAAGGAAATAACTCAATGAAAGCTCAAAGTATTTTCAAAAAACAAATCAAGACTCTGTAAGAATGTAACTTACAAAGATTTTGATTATATTTGATAAGACTAAAATGAATGGAGTTTAAGCCTTGAGTAAGAGCTTAAGTTGTCTACACTAAGGTGGGATTGTAAATCGGATGGTATTGGACATTTAGGTTTACAATGTCACTTAAGTAGGTTCAGTGGTATGGGACACTGAACTTAAAGATAATGGAAGCTTAAGATCAAGGATATTAGAGAGCATTTTGAGTGAAGAATTTGAATCTCCCATTTGGATAGGAAGTTAAAAGATCATCAATTTCCTACAGTTTTTGAGGATGAAAAACTCTTTAAAGGGGGAAAGAAAGGTATCATCAATATGATACTTCTAAGCAAAAGATATTCCTTAACTCTTTCATGAAAGTTAAGGAGTACATTGGATGTCCAAGTACCTAAGTGTATTGGAGTTAAATCTCAAACAAAGTAAGAACCAGATATCCAAGAAGGGAATTCATTGAAGAATTCCAATTTGGCAAGTAAACTAAGGTAAACTAGCCAAAGATTTGAGCATACCTAGGGTATGGTATTTGAGAATGGATAAAAATGGATCCAAATTTTGGATCGATAAGCATGTCAACTTGCTTAAGTCAAAAGGTTGGCATATAAATATTGATCCCGAAAAGGAGAATGGTTAATGGTTTGAAGAACATCATTGATATTCAAGACTTAAGCAAAGATATCAACTCATGAAGGTATGAGTTGAAGATCCAAAGAAAATCCCATGGGTAAAGATCATTGAGAAAGGGATCTAAAGGAGGAAAGACTTGATCTTATCTCATGTTAAATTAGATAGAGGAATTTTGAGAAAGCCAAGTGAACTAACCAGAAAGATCCAACCCTTTTATAGTTTGATACCAGGATCAACATAAAGACCTTTCAATTAATTGGTAGTAGATTTAGAAACCTTAGTCTTTGCTCTCATGAAAATGAGGCCAAGGAGTTCTGAAATGGAATTTATGATCATGGTAAATGATCAGAGAGCATTGAAAAGATAAGGGCAAAAAAGGTGGAAACACTAACGATGTGGATTGGAGAACGAACTCACTGGTATGGGACAATGAAAACTAACTCCCATTGAGATTTTTGTCTGATGGCCAAAGAGAAAATAGGCTCAAGAACCGATAGGAAACATCACAATAAGCCTTAAAGATAAAACCATTTAGATTAAGGACTTAGGTTCATTATAAGGTGTAGTAATGTACCTCCTTGAACCAATCTAATACACCTACTTGTATGAACAAAAGGGTAAATAGAATTAACATGACATTTATCCTAGAAAAGGCTATCCTTTATCCTCCTAAGCAGATGCATTTTTCTTAATAAAATGCATAGCCAAATTTTATGTGGAGCAATAAATTTGGATAAGTAAGAATGATTTGTAAAAGATCTTCTTTTGAATCTTTGGTGAGAATAAATGATTCAAGAATGTTCGTAGCAAGATCTGAGATATGATGCCTAGAAACAGGTATCTTTCTTGCAAGACCTTGGAACTAAAGCTGCAAAACGTGAATCATCTAAACCCCATCCAATAGAAAATCGAGAGGGTGTCTTGATGAAGTATTTTTCCTCAATTTTGAGGATTTGAAGGAATCAGATTTGTTTCTCTTTGCAAAGCTTTGATGACCTTTGAGGTTAGTATATATAACTACCTAAACCATAGTTGGTTCAAGATAGTTAGTACTGATTCTCATTGGAAGAACAGGCTAAGCTAAGATAAACAAGTGGGGTAGAGACCTAGAAGAATGGTCTACAAAATAAATCCAATTCCTAAAGTCATCTATGGATCTAAGTCTTGAATGTTAAAACTTCCAAAAGAATTAAACTCTATTCTCAGAATTAATCCAAGGAAAATCAAACATGATCAAGATAGGGATCCACTTGTAGACACGAACTTGTAGATTGGGTATATTAAACCTGGATGATTGAAATAAGTCCACCTACGTTGCCAAGGAATGACAAGATAGTATTTCTCCTCATTTTATTGAGCTTGTTTGGCATGGACTCACTAGACGGACTTTGCTAAGTTCAAATCTTTAGCTAAGTCCTATCAAATACAAGCAAAGTATATTTATATTTGAAAAGGACTATAAAAGAATAAGTTAAGTTCAAAACATCCTAAAAATATATATTTCTAAGGAAGTACAAAGTGTACTAAAATATATTATTTTATGGAGCTCAAGGTTTGAGAAAGTGCCAAATGAAAAAGACCACCAAAGAAGTCCACCCTTTTCACCTGTCCATAGGTACAAGGCATGCATTTACATTCAAGTGGACAAAGAGAAAGTGATTTGGGCAGGGATTTTGATTCATTTTTTTTCATAATAAGGTAGGGATTAGCCCTTATCTGATTAGTAGAAATGAATCTAAAGAGAGAGATGACCATGCTCAGAGTATAGATCATGGTGCATGCGGGAATACTTCACGTATTATACCTACACACATTTTGGAGGACAAAAATGTTAAAGAGGGGAAGAATGTTGTACAATTATGGGTCAAAGTGACCAAAGACATGGGTTTTGAGGGTCCGAAACCACTTGGAGAATGCTTAGATTCTATACACCTTGGAGTGATCATGGTCAAGAGCATCCCAAGGTGTAAGTGGTGTTTCACGTGGTATATTGCGTACCTACATCTACGGTACTCGTCCTAGGAGTAGAAGCGGGCGAGACAACGTCTGTCGTACGGCCTCCACAACAGCGGCCTGTTCGAGACCTACCTGTAGATCCACTCCTAGAACCTCCTGCTCCAGAGCATGATCTAGATCTACGAGATGGGCCAAAACTTGTATCGCGTGGAGGTGCCGAACACACATGTCTACTACTAGACCCAGTAGGAGATGGCTGAAAAGATGGTCGTGGTGGAGTCAGAAAGCTAGGAGATATACCTCCTGCAAGAGTAGCACCACCCGAAGGAGTGACACTGGCATGAGTGATACCGATGG
>CM035414.1:158501321-158516321 GCA_020310875.1 Ceratopteris richardii
GGAAGAGGTGGAGACCTATAGGGGTAGAATACTATGGAGGTTGGAAGAGGTATAGGTATTGACGAGGGGGGGAGCGGGGGAGGGGAGAGAGAGAGAGAGAGAGAGAGAGAGAGAGAGAGAGAGGGGAGAGAGAGAGAGAGAGAGATAGAGAGAGAGAGAGAGGAGAGAGAGAGAGAGAGAGAGGAGAGAGAGAGAGAGAGAGAGAGAGAACATCAAGGTCGTCAAACATGCCATTAGATATTTATACTCTACACCATAGCTTATACCAAAGGGACAATCTCTTGACTTTGATATACCAAAGCTTAGTAATCTCATTGTAAATATGTTTACAATGATAATTAAAAAGACTTTAGCATGCTTTGATGATCATGCTAAATAATTTGATGTGTATTTTAAAAATACTCACAATGATAATTAAAAGGACTTTAGCATGCTCTAATCATGTGTATTGTATAATTTCCCATGCTAATTAATTGACACACACCTTTTCGGGAGTGCTAATTATTTGACACCACAACATGCTAAGGAGAGCCTCATTCTTTGACATCGTTGTAAATATGGTTTTCATATCATGTTTTAGCTAAAAAGAGTATGCGAAGGCAATTGGCTAACTTCTATCACTAACGCATATGTGGTACACAATGTCATTGTACTTGAAATTAACAAGCATAAGTTCATATGTAGATCTCTATGGAAAGAGGTAAATAGATATGTAATCCTAAATCTTTAGCAATGTACTTAGGCTTGCTAATTGCTTGAGTCTTCATTCCTTCAATATTTTCTGTAATCCAATCATTGATTTAAATCTCAGTAATTTGCTTCCATCCAAGGCCTTTTTCATCATATATGCACATTGTTGATGAGTTGATACATATGAGAGGCGTCCAATTCAAGGAACGAGTCGTTGCAAATATGGTTTTCGTATAATGGTGTCAACTAACAAGAGTATGTGAACACAATCGTACGGAATGTCCTTGTACTTCAAGTTTTGTAAATGATAGGAGGACATATAAACATGTTTGAGTTTCGAGAGTGTAAAAGTATTATTTAAATTGAATTTCCTTTGAACATCTTCACGATTAGGTGTCTGCATTGCATTAGGTACCTGATTCTGCCGACGGCAGCTGCGAGCGTCCAATTCAGGGAACGAGTCGTCAAGATCACGTTTGGCTCCAGGTGTCGAACGAGATACTTGCGCAGAATGGAGGAGGCTGAGGAGATAAGCTGCTTGAGGAGGCGTAGAACGGTCTGCCAATCCTACCACACTTGAAGCCGAACGTGATCTTGCAATCGGGACTTTTTTCTTTTGCTGTGGAAAGCCAGACCAGTTAACGGAGGAGGTTATTGTTCAAGCGAAGGCTTATCAGGAGGTATTTTCTATCGTTCATTACTGTTCGTTCATTCTGAAGACTCTTTCCCGCTTAGGAAACCCGTTCTTCTACAATTACTTGAATAGACTTACGGTATTTCGGAAGCTGTGTCTACTGTTTAGAGGAACGCTGAAGCAGTACTCCGTATCCGTGTCTGGAAATTCGATTGTTTCCGGTTCCAGTTATTCCGACTTCCTTTCTGACACGTAGTATTCGAAAAAGTTTCCAGTTATTCGGAACTCCTTTCTGACACAGAGAGTCAATCTGATATCTGATTCTTTTTCGCTGTGGAAAGCCAGAAGAATTAGCCGAGGAGGTTACGCTACCCCATTTTTGAAGCGAAGGGTAATCAGGAAGTATTTTCTATCGATCCTTACTGCTCGTTTATTCTGAAGATTCTTACCGACTTAGGGTATTTCACTTCAATAGACTTAGGGTACTTCGGAAGCTGTGTCTACCATTTAGAGGAACGCTGTGTCTATCTGGAAATTCGATTGTTTCCAGTTATTCCGACTTCCTTTTTGACACATAGTATTGGAAAATGCTTCCAGTTATTCGGAACTCCTTTCTGACTGTTCGTTCGTTCGTTACTGCTCTTTGGCGATGATGCGTAGATTTTGTTTTTTTATTTTATTTTTATTTTTATTTTTTTACATGTTGACATTACAGATTATGTGATTCATGGAAGATTGAAAAGTCTTTATATGTGTAATTATCATCATGAGCTGGAAATCAGAACTCATACCATGTACCAGCTGTTCCCTTTTGCCCAGGGCATATACCAAGCCGCTCATTTTGACATCAGAATACAGGAAAGAGAAAAAGGTCATTGCCATGCCATGAACACAATCCATGGGGCATAATGCTGTGGGGATTCAGGTGTCATAGCACAAAAATATTCACTCTTACGCAGTTTGCAAAAGTACAAAATGTGGGCATTTTCTTTTCAAACCTTTGTACAAAATGTCGGAGTTTTCCTTTCAAACCATTGTGCAAAGATAGAATGGAGTTTAATCCTTGAGTAAGAGCTAAAGTTGTCTACACTAAGGTGGGATTCTAAATCGGATGGTATGGGATATTTACGTTTACAATGTCACTTAAGTAGGTTCAGTGGTATGGGACACTGAACTTAAAGATAATGGAAGCTTAAGCTCAAGGATAATGGAGAGCTTTTTGAGTGAAGATTTTGAATCTCCCAACTGGATAGGAAATTAAAAGGTCATCAATTTCCTACAGTTTTCGAGGACGAAAAACTCTTTAAAGGGGGGAAGAAAGGTATCATCAATATGATACTTCTAAGCAAAAGATATTCCTTAACTCTTTCATGAAAGTTAAGGAGTACATTGGGTGTCCAAGTACCTAAGTGTATTTGAGTTAAATCTCAAACAAAGTAAGAACCAGATATGCAAGAAGGGAATTCATTGAAGAATTCCAATTCGGCAAGTAAACTAACATAAACTAGCCAAAGATTTGAGCATACCTAGGGTATGGTATTTGAGAATGGATAAAAATGGATTTAAACTTTGTATTGAGAAGCATGCCAACTTGCTTAAGTAAAGGGGGTGACATATAATTGTTGATCCCTAAAAGGAGAATGGTTAATGGTTTGAAGAACATCATTGATATTGAAGACTTAAGCAAAGATATCAACTCGTGAAGGTATGAGTTGAAGATCCCAAGAAAATTCCATGGGTAAAGATCATTGAGAAAAGGGATCTAAAGGAGGTAAGACTTGATCTTACCTCATGTTAAATTGGATAGAGAAATTTTGAGAAAACCAAGTGAACTAACTTGGGCAAATATATCCAATCCTTTATGGTTGGATAATCCAAGAGGCCTCCATTGTTAAGAAAGATCAAACCTTTTTATAGTTTGATACCAAGTAAAGTTCAAACGTCAACCTAAAGAACTTTGAATTAATAGGAAGTAGATTTAGAAACCTCAGTCTTTGCTCTCATGAAAATGAGGCCAAGGAGTTCCAAGATGGAATTTATGATCATGGTAAATGATCAGAGAGCATTGAAAAGATAAGGGCAAAAAAGGTGGAAACACTGAGGTTGTGGATTGGAGAATGAACTCAGGGACAATGAGAACTAACTCCCATTGAGATTTTTCTCTGATGGCCAGAGAGAAAATAGGCTAAAGATCCGATAGGACACATCACAATAAGCCTTAATGATAAAACCATTTAGATTAAGGTCTTAGGTTCATTATAAGGTGTAGTAATGTACCTCCTTGAACCAATTTAATACACCTAGTTGTATGAACAAAAGGATAAATAGAATTAACATGAAATTTATCCTAGAAAAGGCTATCCTTTATCCTCCTAAGCAGATGCATTTTTCTTAATAAAATGCATAGGCAAATTTTGTGTGGGACAATAAATTTGGATAAGTAAGGGGGTAAAGAATTTTGGGAGTTTACGAAGTTAAACTCCAAAAGTAAGTCAAGACTATTCAAGTATAATAGCCTTGAATGAAAGAATGATCTGTAAAAGATCTTCTTTTGAATCATTGGTGAGAATAAGTGATTCAAGAATGTTCATAGCAAGATTTGAGATATGATGCCTAGAAACATGTATCTTTCTTGCAAGACCTTGGAACTAAAGCTGGAAAACGTGAATCATCTAAACTCCATCCAATGTAAAATCTAGAGGGTGTCTTGATGAAGTATTTTTCCTCAATTTTAAGGATTTGAAGGAATCGGATTTGTTTCTCTTTGCAAAGCTTTTATGACCTTTTAGGTTAGTATACATAACTACCTAAACCATAGTTGGTTCAAGATAGTTAGTACTGATTGTCATTCGAAAAATAGGCTAAGCTAAGATAAACAAGTGGGGTAGAGACCTAAGAGAATGGTGTACTAAATAATTCCAATTCCTAAAGTCATCTATGGATCTGAATCTTGAATGTTAAAACTTCCAAAAGGATTAAACTCTATTCTGAGAAGTAATCCAAGGAAAATCAAACATGATCAAGATAGGGATCCACTTGTAGACACGAACTTGTTGATTGGGTATATTATCATTCACAATACTTGAGCTTTATGTTTCAAGAAAACTTGGATGGTTGAAATAAGTCCACCTAAGTTGCCAAGGAATGAGAAGATAGTATTTCTCCTCATTTTATTGAGCTTGTTTTGGCATGGACTCACTAGACCCACTTTGCTAAGTTCACATCTTTAGCTAAGTCCTATCAAATACAAGCAAAGTATATTTGTATTTGAAAAGGACTATAAGAGAATAAGTTAAGTTGAAAAGATCCGAGGATTCCTCTCCTTTCTATTGAATGTGGAAGATGAATCTAGGTTTTGGCCCTTTCAAGATAGAGATAGGATCTCTAGACCCCTGAAAATATAAATTTCTAAGGAAGTACAAAGTGTACTGAAATATATTATTTTATGGAGCTCAAGGTTTGAGAAAGTGCCAAAAGTAAAAGACAACCAAAGAAGTCCATCCTTTTCACCAATCCATAGGTACAAGGCATGCATGTACATTCAAGTGGACAAAGAGAAAGTGATTTGGGCAAGGATTCTGATTCATTTGTTTTCAAAATAAGGTAGGGATTATCCCTTATCTGATCTTTTTCCTTCTTCTAGGCTTCATTCGAAGCTGATAAAGTTACAGAGTGAGTTGGCTGAATGCACTAAGGACCTATAAAAGATCACATTCTTGTTTGCTTGTATATTCTAAGTATTTATTCGGGTCTACTTCAAGGATTTATTTTCGACTGATAAACGCCCTAATATGTGGATGATTAATATAATTCAATGATTTTACCCCATGTTCCATAGATAATCTCATCGATTTTCATTCATAGTCATAGTCAAGCTATCTATGTAATTGGATTCTTGCTTCTCGATCTTCTTTCAATTTCCTCATCAAATGAACAACATTTTCCTTTATTGTTTGTATTTATTAACGTTCCTCTTACGAAGAAGTTTAGGAGTTTAATCCTTGAGTAAGAGCTAAAGTTGTCTACACTAATGTGGGATTGTAAATCGGATGGTATGGGACATTTACGTTTATAATGTCACTTAAGTAGGTCCAGTGGTATGGGACACTGAACTTAAAGATAATGGAAGCTTAAGCTCAAGGATATTGGAGAGCTTTTTGAGTGAAGAATTTGAATCGCCCATTTGGATAGGAAATTAAAAGGTCATCAATTTCCTACAGTTTTCGAGGACGAAAAACTCTTTAAAGGGGGGAAGAAAGGTATCATCAATATGATACTTCTAAGCAAAAGATATTCCTTAACTCTCTCATGAAAGTTAAGGAGTACATTGGATGTCCAAGTACCTAAGTGTATTTGAGTTAAATCTCAAACAAAGTAAGAACCAGATATGCAAGAAGGGAATTCATTAAAGAATTCCAATTTGGCAAGGTAACTAAGATAAACTAGCCAAAGATTTGAGCATACCTAGGGTATGATATTTGAGAATGGATAAAAATGGATCCAAATTTTGGATCGATAAGCATGTCAACTTGCTTAAGTAAAAGGGGTGACATATAATTGTTGATCCCTAAAAGGAGAATGGTTAATGGTTTGAAGAACATCATTGATATTGAAGACTTAAGAAAAGATATCAACTCGTGAAGGTATGAGTTGAAGATCCCAAGAAAATTCCATGGGTAAAGATCATTGAGAAAAGGGATCTAAAGGAGGTAAGACTTGATCTTATCTCATGTTAAATTGGATAGGGGAATTTTGAGAAAGCCAAGTGAACTAACTTAGTCAAATATATCCAACCCTTTATGGTTGGATAATCCAAGAGGCCTCCATTGCTAAGAAAGATCAAACCCTTTTATAGTTTGATACCAAGTAAAGTTCAAAGGTCAACCTAAAGACCTTTGAATTAATTGGCAGTAGATTTAGAAACCTTAGTCTTTGCTCTCATGAAAATGAGGCCAAGGAGTTCCAAGATGGAATTTATGATCATGGTAAATGATCAGAGAGCATTGAAAAGATAAGGGCAAAAAAGGTGGAAACACTGAGGATGTGGATTGAAGAAGGAACTCACTCGTATGGGACAGTGAGAACTAACTACCATTGAGATTTTTCTCTTATGGCCAGAGAGAAAATAGGCTAAAGATCCGATAGGAAACATCACGATAAGCCTTAATGATAAAAACACTTAGATTAAGGTCTTAGGCTCATTATAAGGTGTAGTAATGTACCTCCTTGAACCAACTTAATACACCTAGTTATATGTCTTGATGAAGTATTTCTCCTCAATTTTAAGGATTTGAAGGAATCAGATTTGTTTCTCTTTGCAAAGCTTTTATGACCTTTGAGGTTAGTATACATAACTACCTAAACCATAGTTGGTTCAAGATAGTTAGTACTGATTCTCATTCGAAGAACAGGCTAAGCTAAGATAAACAAGTGGTGTAGAGACCTAGGAGAATGGTCTACTAAATAATTTCAATTCCTAAAGTCATCTATGGATCTAAAACTTGAATGTTAAAACTTCCAAAAGGATAAAACTCTATTCTAAGAATTAAACCAAGGAAAATCAAACTTGATCAAGATAGGGATCCACTTGTAGACACGAACTTGTAGATTGGGTATATTATCATTCACAAAACTTGAGCTTTATGTTTCAAGAAAACCTGGATGATTGAAATAAGTCCACCTAAGTTGCCAAGGAATGAGAAGATAGTATTTCTCCTCATTTTATTGAGCTTCTTTTGGCATGGACTCACTAGACCCACTTTGCTAAGTTCACATCTTTAGCTAAGTCCTATCAAATACAAGCAAAGTATATTTGTATTTGAAAAGGACTATAAAAGAATAAGTTAAGTTCAGAACATCCGAAGATTTCTCTCCTTTCTGTTGAAAGTGGAAGATGAATCTAGGTTTTGGCCCTTTCAAGATAGAGATAGGATCTCTAGACCCCTGAAAATATATTTTTCTAAGGAAGTACAAAGTGTACTGAAATATATTATTTTATGGAGCTCAAGGTTTGAGAACGTACCAAAAGTAAAAGACCACCAAAGAAGTCCACCCTTTTCACCAATCCATAGGTACAAGGCATGCATGTACATTCAAGTGGACGAAGAGAAAGTGATTTGGGTAGGGATTCTGATTCATTTGTTTTCAGAATAAGGTAGGGATTAGCCCTTATCTGATTACTAGAAATGAATCTAAAGAGAGAGATGACCATGCTCAAAGTATAGATCATGGTGCACAGGGGAATACTTCACATATTATACCTACACACATTTTCGAGGACAAAAATATTAAAGGGGGGAAGAATGCTGTATAATTATGGGTCAAAGTGACCAAAGACATGGGTTTTGAGGGTCCAAAACCACTTGGATAACCCTTGGATTCGATATACATCTAAGGTACTTGTCCTCGGAGTAGAAGCGGGTGAGACAACGTCTGTCGCATTGCCTCCACAACAGCCGCCTCCTCCAGACCTACCTGTAGATCCACTCCTAGAACCTCCTGCTCCACAGCATGATCTCGGTCTATGAGACGGGCCAAAACTTGTATCCCGTGGAGGTGTCAAACGCACATATCTAATACTAGACCTAGTAAGAAATTGTTGAAAAGATGGTCCTGGTGGAGTCACAAAGCTAGGAGACATACCTCCTGCAAGAGTAGCACCACCCGCAGGAGTGACACTGGCATGAGTGATACCGATGGGAGTGACACGGACGGGAGTGAGGCTGTCAGGAGTAAGGCCGGCAGGAGTGAGGCCGCTAGGACTGAGGACGGGAGGAGTGCTACTACGAGCGATCCAATACTGTGAGGTAGCGGCCATATACGCGGGAGGTACCTAAGAGATAAACTCTAGAAACTGCTCCTCTGTCATGGAATGAGGAGTGACTGTAGGACTATCTCCCATCGTGCTTTGTAATAAAAGAACTCAAATATTCTTTCGAAACTGAGCTCTTTCCTTTGCGTTGGTTTCCTTGGCAAGCTCATACCTTTCTAACCACTTCTACATAGGCTCAGAGTTAGCTATGCAAAACTTCATTGCGTTCTCTCTGAAAGCTGCATCCATTTTCCTTTGCAATCCTTTACCTTGTGGTTCATCGCCTACGAGACAAACATCTTCATCATTGCTCCATAAGCGAGGCATTTTGGGATCTCACAGTTGTTTCTGATCGCCAGCTTTCATTTTGCATTATGCTTCTCAACCAATTTATCCTTCACGTAAAACATGTCTATCAGGCAAATATCTATGGTGTCCTTCATAGATAGTTTTACGTAATGCTTTGGAATAGCGTGCTTCGAGTCGTGGTCCGCATAAGGGACAAGCATGGTAACCCGAAATCGATAAACTTGATCATCCACCATAATCAGGCCCATCATGCATCCTCCACATAAGTATGCCTTGCACTCGCACGTCTCGTCTTCTTATAGGTTGAGACATGTCACGCACAGTAATCCCATCCCATAAAATACACAGTTCTTCCACAAGTGGTGTAAGATATACATCCATGTTTTTACCTTATACTTACCTGGTAAAAGCTAATAACAAATGATCTTTCTTTGTGGCTACCCATGGTGGGATGTTATAGTTCACCAAACAAATAGGCCATGTGCTCCATGAAGAACTACGTAAACCAAATGGATGCACTCCACCCATAGCTAGGCCTAGACGTATGGACCGAGGCTCACTAGCAAACTCTGGCCACTTACTATCTATGTGCTTGCAAGCATTAGAGTCAACAGGCACTCGCATTACACCATCTGTGGACCTACTCTTTGTATTCCATGACATTAACTCAGCTATAGATTTGCATCTATACATGTTCTTAATTCATGGAATGATATGGAAGTGGCGAGGAACCTTTGCGGGGATTGCTTCAACTACAAAGTCTTCTCTAAATCTATTTGCTCCACACTTTGGACATATGTGTAGATGCTCATACTCATTCTGAAAGAGAATGCAATCATTCAGACAAGCATGAATTTTAGTATAATCCATTCCAATGGACTGTAAAAGTTTTTTTGCAACTCCACGTGTCGGAGGCATATAATTTTCCTCTGGCAATAATGGATCTTTAAGAAGCATGCAATAAGTAATTAAAATGATATTAGTAAATAAATTTATTTTGATACAACAATTGGTGATTTCACCCCATGTTCCATAGATAATCTCATCGATTTTCATTCATCGTCATAATCAAGTTATCTATGTAATTGGATTCTTGCTTCTCAATCTTCTTTCGATTTTCTCATCAAATGAACAACATTTTACTTTATTGTTTGTATTTATTTACGTTCCTCTTACAAAGAAGTTTCTTCATAGAACTTTGGTACTTTCTTGAATTGTTACACTTTTTTTCTTCAATAATTCTATTCTCTTCTTTCCATTGTTTTCTTTCTCTATCTAATCCATTTTATTATCTATTGCTCAAAGTCATCTTCATCTAAATCAACTACATTCCACTTAAGAGGTGGCATATCTCTATATGAGTGATTTGCAAGGTTGATCCTAGTGGTATTTCCTCTATAATGGAGGTAGATAGATTTACTTCCCAAAACTTGAACTATAGTCATTTCACGAAGGAATAACCTAGCTACGTTTCATAACTGATAGATTTGTTAGGGTTTGGATTGCTAGAATTTCTTCAAAATCTACTCCAAATGTCATCTGTTTAACAAATTTTAACAAATGCTAGATATATAGATAGATAGATAGATAGAAAGATGGATATATAGATATATAGAAAGAAAGATAGATAGATAGATAGATAGATAGATAGAAAGAAAGAAAGAAAGAAAGATAGATAGATAGATAGATAGATAGATAGATAGATAGATACATACATAGATAGACAGATAGATAGAAAAATAAATAGATAGGTGGTTAGATAGGTAGATACATAGGTAGATAGGTAGAGAGATAGATAGATAGATAGATAGATAGATAGATCGATAGATACATAGATAGATAGATATATATATAGATAGATAGATAGATAAATAGATAGATAGATAGATGAATAGATAGATAGATAGATAGATAGATAGATATATATGTGTGTGTGTGTGTGTGGGACAATGGGTGGCAGGGGAAATATGATGGGCTGGTGTGGTTGGTGCTACAAAGGATGGGGGAGGAGCACTATAGATGGCTATATGTGGTGGAAGGTGGAGAGAAAGATGGGACGAGGGGGGGTCGTGGGACTCCAGGTGGCGAGGGAAATATGGTAGGCTGGCGTCGATTGGGGCTGGAGAGAATGGGGGAGGCTCTCTAAAGGGCTCTGGGTGGCAAAGGAAATATGGTGGGGTACAGGGAAGGGTTGGCGAGTGGACATGGGGGTCGATGAAGTACAAACAGTGGATAGATGCATTAAAATTGGTAGACTCCAAGGGAGGGGAGAGAGAGAGAGAGAGAGAGAGAGAGAGAGAGAGAGAGAATAAGATGGGGTGCATGATGTGACTCTTGTTGCTTTTCTCCAAGTTTGCATGATTTCTCTAAAAGTGAAAGCAACCTATAGATGAGAGAGAGAGTGAATGGGAGGTGGTGGAGGTCTACAATGAAAAGGTCTGCAAGAAGAGGTGGAGACCTATAGGTGTAGAATACTATGGAGGTTGGAAGAGGTTTAGGTGTTGGCGAGGTGGGGAGCGGGGGAGGGGGAAGGCCTTAGTTCTATTTTTCTTTGCGGGTTCGAGTCCACCGTGTGTGTGAGTGTTAGGTCGCCGAAATATATTGTATTTTTATTTGTCATATATCGCACGCATCGAAAAGGCGTAGCGAAGAGTTATAACTTTTTATCCATTAATGAAAGGGCATTACGGTGTTCTTCGGCGAGAGAAGAGATCGCGAGACTGTCTATCTGGGCGATCGTGTTGAGATGTTGTGTTGCTGATTTGTAGATATCTTGAGTATTGTTATTCTGTTCTTGTCGAATTGCAGTGATTCATTATTAACACAGTAACGTTGTCTTAACATTAATAAGTCTGTGTGACATTGTGATTGTTAATTCGCGCGCTACTGTACTGTGTATCGCCCTGTTGAGATGGTGATTCCCATCAAAGTAAACTTCCATGGTCAACTGAAGCTAGCAAGAGTGATTCCTTTTAATGGGTGCATCCCTTTAGCCAAAACCACTGACTTGCCACATCTTGGTAGTAGAAGGGAGAGTCCTTTGCTCTACGAAGCCCCATATCAAGTCTTTGCATCATCCCGATGCACTAGCTTCTATTCACCTACTTTCATAGCACGTGGCCATGATAATATACTTCTTAACCCCGAGTTGACCAATTGGAATGATCAATCCAATGAAATCAAGATCCCATTGTTTGAAAGGTAGACATCCCATGGAGATGGCTAATGGTTGAAAATTCAATCTAGTTAGCCTAGGAGAATATCTTTGGCTCATGTCACATTCTTTAGCAAATTTGATTTCATCTTTGTGGATATGGGCCACCGTAGTCCTTTGTGGATGATTTTTTGAGCTAATTCGTCTCCCTTTAGATGCCCTTTGCTATGTGCTACTTCAAGCAAAAAGTTCAACTCCTCTAGACAAACGCACTTTCTTAAGATTACCTTCAGATTTTCCAAGTGATGATTAAAATCTTGAACTACTACTGTCCTATCTATGCTTGAAAACATTGGAAATTCATCCATGAAAATGCGTAGAAAGGTTGTTAACCATTTTCCCAATATCAGATACATTTTTCTATTAAACTAGGCCAGTGTATGTTTTAGGTCTAAAGCCATGTGTGTATAAAACTAGGTGCCCCATGGAGTAACAAAGGTTATTTTGTCTCTATCATCACGATGCATTAGTATCTAGTTGTAGCCACTGAAACCATCAAGAAAACTATATAAAGTGTGTCTCGCTACTTCTTCAAGTACCTGTTCCATGAAGGATTCAGGAAAGCCATCTTGAATAGTCACCTTATTTAAAGCATGGAAATCAACACATACTCTTATTTTGTCACTATTTTTCTTTGGTATAATGACCATAGAGGAAATCCACCTGGAATGTTCTATAGGAACAATAATACCTGCCTCCTCTAGTTTTGTATTTTCTAGCTTAACTACCTCTGCATATTTCCAATTAGTTGAGAAGGCCAACTTCTTCCAAGTGCAGCTCCCTCAACTAAGGGTATTCTGTGTAATCCAAGCTCCTCTGGAAGAAATTTTTGTAGGAACAAAGTAAAGAGGTTACCTTTTGTAGTAAAGGGGGAGAGTGCCACAACTAGGAGGCCAAGTAGACTATTTGAGGATTGTCTTCATCTCCTAGGTTTACTTCTTGAACAAGTGTTTTAGGATTGGCCTTGTTTGAAAAATCATCCGCACTATATGCAGGAGTGGAATTTAGCCTATCCTTCATAATATGTTCCCAAGTCCATCCTTAAGGAACATCAAAAAATGGGAGGTCTTCTATGCTCCCGGGCTCAAAATTAGCCATTTCTTATGCGTCCATATTTGTTGGCCTTGCTTTGTTAGTATTCAAGTCAAAATATTCATGTTTTCACTCTTTCGGACTTCTATGGCTTCTTCTGCAACTTTAGAAACCATCTTTATCCAAACATGCTTTGAGACCCTATAAAGGGAAAAAGATAAAACTCACAATCGAGCAAAGAGGAGCACACAATGGAAACATGAGCACTCATGATGATTTGTTTGAAGATTTCAAATAGCACTCTATTCCTCTCCCTAGACACAACATTCTTTAACAATTTAAGGCCGTAACTTTACTTGTTAAGATTCTTTAAGAACTATCTCATCATTCTCTCAATTTTAAGCTTCTTTAAAAACTATCTTTATCCAAACATGCTTCGACACCCTATCGGGGGAAAAAGATAAAAGTCACAACCGAGCAAAGAGGAGCACACAATGGAAACATGAGCATTCATGATGGTTTGTTGGAAGATCTCAAATAGGACTTTATTCTTCTCCATAGACACCACATTCTCTAACAATTTAAGGACCTAGATTTACTTTTTCTATATGAACCTTCTCATAATTCGTTGAATGTTAAGCTTCTTTAATAACTATATTTATTTAAACATGCTTTGATACCATATCAAGGGAAAAAGATAAAACTCACAACCGAGCAAAGAGAAGCTCACAATGGAAACATGAGAACTCATGATGGTTTGTTGAGAGATTTGAAATAGGACTCTATTCTTCTCCTTAGACACCACATTCTCTAACAATTTAAGGCCCTAGCTTTAGTTGTCCTATATGCTCCTTCTCATCATTCTCTCAATGTTAAGATTCTTTAAGAACTATCTGTATCCAATCATGCTTTGACATCGTATCGATGAAACAAATAAAATTCTGAAGTGAGAAAAGAGGAGCACACAATGGAAACATGAGCACTCATGATGGTTTGTTGAGGGATTTCAAATAGGAATCTCTTCTTCTCCCTTGGCGCCACATTCTCTAACAAATATAAGGTGCTAGCTTCACTTGTGCTATATGCATGTTCTCATCATTCTCTCAATGTTATAGTTCTTTAAACACTATCTTTATCCAATCATGAGCACAACCGAGAAAAGAGGAACACACAACGGAAACATGAGAACTCATGATGGTTTGTTGGGACATTTTAAATATTTCTCTAGTCTTCTCCCTAGAAACCTCATTCTCTATTAATTTAAGGCCCTAGCTTTACTTGTGCTATATGCACCCTCTCCTCATTCTCTCAATGTTTTGCTTCTTTAAGAACTATCTTTATGCAAACATGCTTTGACACCCTATCAAGGTAAAAAGATAAAACTCACAATCGAGCAAAGAGGAGCACACAATGGAAACATGAGCACTCATGATGGTTTATTGGGAGATTTGAAATAGGTCTCTATTCTTCTTCCTAGACACCACATTCTCTAATAATTTAAGCCCCTACCTTTACTTGTGCTATATGCATCTTCTCATCATTCTCTCAATGTTAATCTTCTTTAAAAAAACTTTATCAAAACATTCTTTGAAACTCTATCAGGGGAAAAAGATAAAACTCACAATCGAGCAAAGAGGAGCACACAATGGAAACATGGGTACACATGATGCTTTGTGTTTGGGAGATTTTAAATAGGACACTCTTCTTCTAGTTAGACACCAGATTCTGTAACAATTTGAGGCCCTAGCTTTACTTGTGCTATTTGTACCTTCTCATCATTCTCTCAATGTTGAGGTTCTTTAAGATCCATCTTTATTCAAACATGCTTTAACACCTTTTCAGGGGAAATTGATAAAACTCACAATGTAGAAATGAGCACACAATGGAAACATGATCACTCATGATGGTTTTTTGGGAGATATCAAATAGGTCTCTTTTCTTCTCCCTAGACACCACATTCTCTAACAATTTAAGGCCCTAAATCTACTTCTACTATATGAACCTTCTCATCATTCTCAGAATGTTAAGCTTCTTTAAGAACTATCTTTATCCAAACATGCTTGAACACACTATCAGAGGAAAAAGATAAAACTTACAACCCAGCAAAGAGGAGCACACAATGGAACCATGAGCACTCATGATGCTTTGATGGGAGATTTCAAATAGGACTCTATTGTTTACCTTGAAACCACATTCTCTAACAATTTAAGGCCCTAGCTTTACTTGTGCTATATGCACCTTCTCAACATTCTCTCAATGTTAAGCTTCTTTCAGAATTATGTTTATCCAAACATGCTCTGACAACCTATG
>CM035414.1:158521321-158551321 GCA_020310875.1 Ceratopteris richardii
ATTATTTGACACCACAACACGCTAAGGAGAGCCTCATTCTTTGACATGGTTGCAAATATGGTTTTCATATTATGTTTTAGCTAAAAAGAGTATGCGAAGGCAATTGGCTAACTTCTATCACTAAAGCATATGTGGTACACAATGTCATTGGACTTGAAATTAACAAGCATAAGTTCATATGTAGATCTCTATGGAAAGAGGTAAATAGATATGTAATCCTAAATCTTTAGCAATGCACTTAGGCTTGCTAACTGCTTGAGTCTTCATTCCTTCAATATTTTCTGTAATCCAATCATTGATTTAATCCTCAGTAATTTGCTTCCATCCAAGGCCTTTTTCATCATATCTGCACATTGTTGATGAGTTAATACATATGAGAGGCGTCCATTTCAAGGAACGAGTCGTTGCAAATATGATTTTCGTATTATGGTGTCAACTAACAAGAGTATGCGAACACAATCGGTACACAATGTCATTGTACTCGAAGTTTTGTAAATGATAGGAGGACATATAAACATGTTTGAGTTTCGAGAGTGTAAAAGTATTATTTCAATTGAACATCTTCACGATTAGCTGTCTGCATTGCATTAGGTACCCGATTCTGCCGACGGCAGCTGCGACCGCGCAATTCAGGGAACGAGTCGTCAAGATCACGTTTGGCTCCAGGTGTCGAAGGAGATAATTGCGCAGAATGGAGGAGGCTGAGGAGATGGGCTGCTTGAGGAGACGTACAACGGTCTGCCAATCCTACCACACTTGAAGCCGAACGTGATCTTGCAATCGGGACTTTTTTCTTTTGCTGTGGAAAGCCAGACCTGTTAACGGAGGAGGTTATTGTTCAAGCGAAGGCTTATCAGGAGGTATTTTCTATCGTTCATTACTGTTCGTTCATTCTGAAGACTCTTACCCGCTTAGGAAACCCGTTCTTCTTCAATCACTTGAATAGACTTACGGTATTTCGGAAGCTGTGTCTACTGTTTAGAGGAACGCTGAAGGAGTACTCCGTATCCGTGTCTGGAAATTCGATTGTTTCCGGTTCCAGTTATTCCGACTTCCTTTCTGACACGTAGTATTGGAAAATGTTTCCAGTTATTCGGAACTCCTTTCTGACACAGAGAGTCAATCTGATATCTGATTCTTTTTCGCTGTATAAAGTCAGACGAATTAACCGAGGAGGTTACGCTACCCCATTTTTGAAGCGACGGGTAATCAGGAAGTATTTTCTATTGTTCCTTACTGTTCGTTCATTCTGAAGATTCTTACCGACTTAGGGTATTTCGGAAGCTGTGTCTGCCATTTAGAGGAACGCTGTGTCTATCTGGAAATTCGATTGTTTCCAGTTATTCCGACTTCCTTTCTGACACATAGTATTGGAAAATGTTTCCAGTTATTCGGAACTCCTTTCTGACTGTTCGTTCGTTCGTTACTGCTCTTTGGCGATGATGCGTAGATTTTGTTTTGTTTTGCTTTTTTTTTTTTTACATGTTGACATTACAGATTATGTCATTCATGGAAGATTGAAATTATCATGATGAGCTGGAAATCAGAACTCATACCATGTACCAGCTCAATTTGACATCAGAATACAGGAAAGAGAAAAAGGTCATTGCCATGCCATGAACACAATCCAATTCCATGGGGCATAATGCTGTGGGGATTCAGGTATCATAGCACAAAAATATTCACTCTTACGCAGTTTGCAAAAGTACAATATGTGGGCATATGAGCATGCAAAGGTCAGACTCTAAGCAAGATAACCAAATAAGAATATTCATGGTAGTTTCTTAAGTAAAGGGTGTTTCATTGTAGGTAACTAAAGAAGGAAAGTACAACAGCAGGAAGAATGATCAAAGTTTCTTCGCTCTCCGATTCTAGATTCTTCAAACTAAGCTAAAGTTGAACAAGCGAACCTGCAGAAAAACATTTTTTATCGCTGCACGCAAAAAACAAGCATTATATTGAGAGAAATGCGATTTTCTCTTGTCTTTCTTTCAGACATACCGTTGACTCAGTAAAGCGTCTTAATTGTCTCACCTGCTGTTCGTCATAGGAATACAGAATACATACATACATATAGCAACAGAATACATGAAGAAAAAAAGGTCAATGCCATGCCATGAACACCCTTCAATTCTATGAGCATTGTGTTGTTGGGATTCAGGTATCATAGAACTTTTCACATCTTCCATTACGATGTTTGTAACTTTCTTTAATTGTTACACTTTTTTTCTTCAATAACTCTATTTTCTTCTAGCATCATGTTCCTCTCTTCTTTCCATTGTTGTCTTTCTCTATCTAATCCTTTTTATTATCTATTGCTCAAAGTCATCTTCATCTTAGTCAACTACATTCCACTTAATAGGTGGCATATCTCTATATGAGTGATTTGCAAGGTTGATCCTAGTGGTATTTCCTTTATAATGGAGGAGGCTGAGGAGATGGGCTGCTTGAGGAGATACTTGCACAGAATGGAGGAGGCTGAGGAAATGGGCTGCTTGAGGAGACGTACTACGGTCTACCAATCCTACCACACTTGAAGCCGAACATGATCTTGCAATCGGGACTTTTTTCTTTTGCTGTGGAAAGCGAGACCAGTTAACGGAGGAGGTTACGCTACCCCATTGTTCAAGCGAAGGCTTATCAGGAAGTATTTTCTATCGTTCATTACTGTTCGTTCATTCTGAAGACTCTTACCTGCTTTAGACGTACGGTATTTCACTTCAATAGACTTAGGGTATTTCGGAGTAGACTTAGGGTATTTCGGAAGCTGTGTCTACCATTTAGAGGAACGTTGTGTCTATCTGGAAATTCGATTGTCTAGGGAGGTTTGAAATAGACCTGAATTCTTCTCCCTAGACACCATATTCTCTAACAATTTAGGATCCTAGGTTAACTTATGTTATATGCACCTTTTCATCATTCTCTCAAAGTTAATCTTCTTTAAGAAGTATCTTTAGCCAAACATGCATTGACGCCCTATCAAGGGAAAAAGATAAAACTCACAACTGAGCGAAGTCGAGCACACAATGGGAACATGATCACCCATGGTGGTTTATTGGGATATTTCAAATAGAACTTGATTCTTCCACATGGACACCACATTCTCTAATAATTAATGCCCTAGCTTTATTTGTGCTATATGTACCTTCCCAACATGATCTCAATGTTAAACTTCTTCAAGAATTCTCTCTATTCAAACTTTATTTGAGACCCTAACAGAGGAAAATTATAAGAGAGGAGAGATTTTCTACTACTCAAACTCTCAAATTAGCAAAGAGGAACACAAAATGGAAACAGGAGCACTCATAATGGTATATTGGGAGATTTGAATTAGGAATCTATTCTTCTCCCTAGATACCAAATTCTCAAACAATTTAAGGCCCTATCTTTACTTGTGCTATATGCACCTTCTCATCATTCTCTCAATGCTGAGCTTCTTTGAGGGCTATCTTTATCCAAACATGCTTTGACACCTGTTGTATAATTATGGGTCAAAGTGGCCAAAGACATGGGTTTTGAGGGTCCAAAACCACTTGGAGAACCCTTGGATTCTATGGGGAAACCCTTGGGAAAGTATCTCCAAGAGTGTGGTTTGAACCCTTGAGTTATTTGGATTTATTTACTCCCAATTGAAGGGTTTTGACTCTTAGGATTGATATTTCCTAAGGTTATGGTATTTAACCCTTAGGGAGGCCTCTCAAGCCTTCTCCAAGAGTGTGGTTTGAACCCTTGAGTTATTTGGATTTATTTACTCCCAATTGAAGGGTTTTGACCCTTAGGATTGATATTTCCTAAGGTTATGGTATTTAACCCTTAGGGAGGCCTCTCAAGCCTTGACATTTGTACGTACAAGCTTGGGAGAAATCCTTTTAGAATCCATGTGAGGGCCATGAGATTCCATGTGATTTCCAAGGTTAGAAGGCCTTGAATTAGAATCCATAGGACACTTGGCAAGCTCTCCTCACATTTCCTCCCTTGGCCTTGAGGTATATATATCGATGGAGTTGGATGGGTGGACATGTATTCTCTTAGTGAGGTGGTTTTGCTAGGTAGTTGTTTGTTGTTATACAACATTGTTATGGAGAGCCAATTAGATCCCAGATCTTATGTGATTTTTGAATTTCTGTCCATATCTGAGAATTCCTCAGTCAAGGCCAACCGAGTGCGCGTGGGTCTTTGATTTTTCTATGTTCCTTTTAGGGGAGTAAAACATATCTACCCCATCTAGTATGGAGCTGCGCGTCCCTTCAAGAAGGCGGCAGTCCTGACAGGAGACAGCTGCACGTCCCTTCAAGAGTAGGCGACAGTTCTACAAGTGACTCCACTCCATGTGATGGGCTCGTGAGAACTCAGCAACTGAGAGGCACCCAATCGCGAGCCTACTGCCTTATATGGTTGTGCAACACGTTCGCTCTTCGCCCAATTTATGGAGATTCAATTTCGAAAAGAGGATTTAGGACCTTTGTACCTCCCTAGTCTCTGCCCGTTTAAAAAAACCATTGCGATTCCAAAAAGCATTATTATGCCCTCGTTAAGAAGTACCATGCCATTACTTGAATGGCTGCACCATTCCCGACCGCGATTCAACAAAGAGTATACTGCCAAGCAAATATACTAAGAAATGGGACCTACATGCATCCATGATGATTGGCCCATCCAGGTCTCGAACCTACAACCTTTGCGTTATAAACATAACGCTCTAAAGCTGAAAGAAGGGATGTGGATTGATAATTTCCAATTACAACACGGAAAAGTCTTCACGTAGCAAGAAAAGTTAAGTACTTTTTTTTTAATTCATCATGCATTTGATATATTCTGCAATTGAATGAATGGATGTTTTATAGTAAGGGTTCTTTGAGTATCCATCTAACTATGGACTTGCGTTGAATATCCATAGAATTCATTATATATGTGACTATGGTATTCATTGAATGTGATTTGAACTCATTTCTTATGTGATGTGGTAAAGGACTTTTATTTACATGCTTGTTCACAATAAAAGGTGTAAGCATGCATTCGTGCATCCTTAAAGTTTTTGCAAATATAGATGCATACTATGGGCATACACTAAGTAGGTAAATCTTGAACGAGGGAGATGAGTTTTGAAGAGATACATTTTCAAGGACCATTTGAGCTACTATCGAGTTTTGAACTCGAGTCCCCCTATTGAAAGACATGTATGGTAGCCAGAGATGTAATGGCCCGACATTCAAAGTATTCAAATGGGCAAGCTTCCTCATGCAAAGGATCAAAGGATGGACGAAGCTATAATGGAGATAAGTATTATTGCTCACTTTTCTCATTTATGTAACCATGCTAGAGCAATGCATTTCAAATAAAGCAGGTGAATTGCTAATGCACATCAAATGATGCATAGAATGATTCATTTGAAAAATATGCATTGAAGACATAATTGAATAGAAAAAGGTTTCTAATTAGCACAGAATGGAGTCACTACATGAAGATTGTCAAAGAATAGAAATTGAATGCCCATCAAACCATGGTATGAACATGAATGGAAAACACAAGCATGAATTCATGCATTGAATGGAGTTCTATATGTGAATTCCATGTATGCTTTAAAGAGGGGTTCAATTTTTGGACCTTATGCATGCTCATCATCTTCAAGAAAAGATGAGAATGTTTTTGGTATACACTATGATGCATGGACTGAATCACATATGCATGGGTTAATGGGACATGAGAGAAAAATTAAGTATTGTAAATTTAAGGTTTAAGATAGAAAAATAACTTCTTCATATGAAGTCAAAAGCATAAAAGTTTAATGTGGTGAGACTATGCCCATTAACTCTTATGCTTTTTATATGTTGGCTTAATTCAAATACCAACAAAATTCAACTTAGGAAGAGGAACTTCAACATCTGATAATTGAGGACAATGATCGCACTAAAAGAGGGAAGAGAATGTCCTCAAATGACATATTAGGAATGTCCTCAAATGACATATTAGGGAAAAAATGGTTGAACCATTTTACCCTTTTAAGCATTCATTTCTCACCCAATAAGCTTCTTCCTTCATTGACAAGCGGTAGGATCCATTTGGAGCTTTGAGAAAATTGCTTCAAAAATGAAGAATTGTAACTCATTGAGCATATCTAGAGAAGAGGAACATTAAAGGGTTGAAAGAAACCCTTAAGAACTCTACTCCAAAATGTGCTCTATGAGCAAGAAACAATTTAACAAGATGGTTAACAAGGTAACCATTTAGCAAATCTTATGAGTGACTTTATACTTTGATACAGATGCCTAATTATGTGAATAGATGATATCTAGTATGAGAATACTAGCTCTATTATGAAATGACATAAACAAAGATAACTTTGATTGCATCTAATCAAGGAAATAATTTAATGAAAGCTCAAAGTCTTTTCAAAAAACAAATCAAGACTCTGTAAGAATGCAAATTACAAAGATTTTGATTATATTTGAGAAGACTAAAATAAATGGAGTTTAGTCCTTGAGTAAGAGCTAAAGTTGTCTACACTAAGATGGGATTGTAAATCGGATGGTATGGGACATTTAGGTTTACAATGTCACTTAAGTAGGTTCAGTGGTATGGGACACTGAACTTAAAGATAATGGAAGCTTAAGCTCAAGGATATTGGAGAGCTTTTTGAGTGAAGAATTTGAATCTCCCATTTGGATAGGAAATTAAAAGATCATCAATTCCTACAGTTTTCGAGGACGAAAAACTATTTAAAGGGGGGAAGAAAGGTATCATCAATATGATACTTCTAAGCAAAAGATATTCCTTAACTCTTTCATGAAAGTTAAGGAGTACATTGGATGTCCAAGTACCTAAGTGTATTTGAGTTAAATCTCAAACAAAGTAAGAACCAGATATGCAAGAAGGGAATTCATTGAAGAATTCCAATTTGGCAAGTAAACTAAGGTAAACTAGCCAAGGATTTGAGCATACCTAGGGTATGGTATTTGAGAATGGATAAAAATGGATGCAAATTTTGGATCGATAAGCATGTCAATTTGCTTAAGTCAAAAGGGTGACATATAATTGTTGATCCCTAAAAGGAGAATGGTTAATGGTTTGAAGAACATCATTGATATTGAAGACTTAAACAAAGATATCAACTCGTGAAGGTATGAGTTGAACATCCCAAGAAAATCCCATGGGTAAAGATCATTGGGAAAAGGGATCTAAAGGAGGTAAGACTTGATCTTATCTCATGTTAAATTAGATAGAGAAATTTTGAGAAAGCCAAGTGAACTAACTTGGCCAAATATATCCAACCCTTTATGGTTGGATAATCGAAGAGGCCTCCATTGCTCAGAAAGATCAAACCCTTTTATAGTTTTATACCAAGTAAAGTTCAAAGGTCAACCTAAAGAACATTGAATTAATTGGTAGTAGATTAAGAAACCTTAGTCTTTGCTCTCATGAAAATGAGGCCAAGGAGTTCCAAGATGGAATTTATTATCATGGTAAATGATCAGAGAGCCCACCCTTTTCACCAGTCCATAGGTATAAGGCATGCATGTACATTCAAGTGGACAAAGAGAAAGTGATTTGGGCAGGGATTTTGATTCATTTCTTTTCAGAATAAGGTAGGGATTAGCCCTTATCTGATTACTAGACATGAATCTAAAGAGAGAGATGATCATGCTCAGAGTATAGATCATGGTGCACGGGAGAATACTTCACATATTATACCTACACATATTTTTGAGGACAGAAATATTAAAGGGGGGAAGAATATTGTATATTTAGGGATCAAAGTGACCAAAGACATGGGTTTTGAGGGTCCAAAATCACTTGGAGAACCCTTGGATTCTATACACCTTGGAGTCATCATGGTCATGAGCACCCCAAGGTGTACGTGGTGTTCCACATTGTATACTGCGTACCTACATCTAAGCTACTCGTCCTAGGAGTATAAGCAGACGAGACAACATCTATCGCACTGCCTCCACAATAGCCGCCTCCTCCAGACGTACTTGTTGATCCACTCCTAGAACCTCTTGCTCCAGAGCATGATCTCGATCTACGAGACGGGCCAAAACTTGTATCGTGCGGAGGTGTCGAACGCACATGTCTACTACTAGACCTAGTAGGAGATGGATACTTTATATGTGTAATTATCATGATGAGCGTGAAATCAGAACTCATACCATGTACCAGCTGTTCCGTTTTGCCCAGGGCATATTCCAAGCCGCTCATTTTGACATCAGAATACAGGAAACAGAAAAAGTTCATTGCCATGCTATGAACACAATCCAATTCCATGGGGCACAAAAATATTCGCTCTTAATGCAGGTTGCAAAAGTACAATATGTGGGCATTTTCTTTTCAAACCTCTGTGCAAAGATATTTGGGCATATGAGCATGCAAAGGTCAGACTCTAAGCGAGATAACCAAATAAGAATATTCATGGTAGTTTCTTAAGTAGAGGGTGTTTCATTGTAGGTAACTAAAGAAGGAAAGTACAACAGCAGGAAGAATAATCAAAGTGACTTCGCCTTCCCATTCTAGATTCTTCAAACTAAGCTACAGTTGAACAAGCGAACCTGCAGAAAAACATTTTTTATCGCCGCACGCAAAAACTAGCATTATATTGAGAGAAATGCAATTTTCTCGTGTCTTTCTTTCAGCATACCGTTGACTCAGTAAAGCGTCTTAATTGTCTCACCTGTTGTTCGTCATAGGAATACAGAATACATAGATATATATAGCAACAGAATACATGAAGAAAAAAAGGTCACTGCCATGCCATGAACACCCTTCAATTCTATGAGCATTGTGTTGTTGGGATACAGGTATCAGAGGACAAGATTCACTCTTACGCAGTTTGCAAAAGTCATTTGCTGTTCTCATGTTTCTGATCGATTTCCTTCTTCTAGGCTTCATTCGAAGCTGATAAAGCTACACATTGAGTTGGCTGAATGCACTAAGGAGCTATATAAGATCAAATTCTTGTTTGCTTGTATATTCTAAGTATTTATTCGGCTCTACTTCAAGGATTTATTTGCGACTGATAAACGCCCTTATATATAGATGATTAATATAATTCAATGACTTTACCCCATGTTCCATAGATAATCTCATCGATTTTCATTCATAGTCATAATCAAGCTATCTATGTAATTGGATTCTTGCTTCTCGATCTTCTTTCAATTTCCTCATCAAATGAACAACATTTTCCTTTATTGTTTGTATTTATTTACGTTCCTCTTACGAAGAAGTTTCTTCATAGAGCTTTTTACATCTTCCATTACGATGTTTGGTACTTTCTTTAATTGTTACACTTTTTTTCTTCAATAACTCTATTTTCTTCTAGCATCATGTTCCTCTCATCTTTCCATTGTTGTCTTTCTCTATCTAATCTTTTTTATTATCTATTGCTCAAAGTCATCTTCATCTTAGTCAACTACATTCGACTTAATAGGTGGGATATCTCTATATGAGTGATTTGCAAGGTTGATCCTAGTGGTATTTCCTCTATAATGGAGGAGGCTGAGGAGATGGGCTGCTTGAGGAGATACTTGCGCAGAATGGAGGAGGCTGAGGAGATGGGCTGCTTGAGGAGAGGTACTACGGTCTGCCAATCCTACCACACTTGAAGCCAAACGTGATCTTGCAATCGAGACTTTTTTCTTTTGCTGTGGAAAGCCAGACAAGTTAACAGAGGAGGTTACGCTACCCCATTGTTCAAGGAAAGGCTTATCAAGAAGTATTTTCTATCGTTCATTACTGTTCGTTCATTCTGAAGACTCTTACCCGCTTAGGAAACCCGTTCTTCTTCAATCACTTGAGTAGACTTACGGTATTTCACTTCAATAGACTTAGGGTATTTTGGAGTAGACTTAGGGTATTTTGGAAGCTGTGTCTACCATTTAGAGGAACGCTGTGTCTTTCTGGAAATTCAATTGTCTAGGGAGGTTTGAAATAGAACTGTATTCTTCTCCCTAGACACCACACACTCTAAAAATTTAGGGCCCTAGGTTAACTTGTGCTATATGCACCTTTTCATCATTCTCTCAATGTTAATATTCTTTAAGAAGTATCTTTAGCCAAACATACATTGACACCCTATCAAGGGAAAAAGATAAAACTCACAACTGAGCGAAGTCGAGCACAAAATGGGAACATGATCACCCATGGTGGTTTATTAGGATATTTCAAATAGAACTCGATTCTTCTCCCTCGACACCACATTCTCTAATAATTTAACACCCTAGCTTTATTTGTGCTATATGTACCTTCCCAGCATTCTCTCAATGTTAAACTTCTTGAAGAGGTATTTGTATTCAAACTTTATTTGAGACCCTATCAGAGGAAAATGATAAGAGAGGAGAGATTTTCTACTACCCAAACTCTCAAATGAGCAAAGAGGAACACAAAATGGAAACATGAGCACTCATAATGGTTTATTGGGAGATTTGAATTAGGACTCTAAAGTTCTTCTCCCTAGACACCAGATTCTCAAACAATTTAAGGCCCTATCTTTACTTGTGTTATATACACCTTCTCATCATTCTCTCAATGTTGAGCTTCTTTGAGGGCTATCTTTATCCAAACATGCTTTGACACCTGTTGTATAATTATGGGTCAAAGTGGCCAAAGACATGGGTTTTGAGGGTCGAAAACCACTTGGAGAACCCTTGGATTCTATGGGGAAACCCTTGGAAAAGTATCTCCAAGAGTGTGGTTTGGACCCTTGCGTTTTTTGGATCTATTTACTCCCAATTGAAGGGTTTTGACCCTTAGGATTGATATTTCCTACGGGTATGGTATTTAACCCTTGGGGAGGCCTCTCAAGCCTTGAGATTTGTCCGTACAAGCTTGGGAGAAATCCTTTTAGAATCCATGTGAGGGCCATGAGATTCCATGTGATTTCCAAGGTTAGAAGGCCTTGAATTAGAATCCATCTGGGGAGGACACTTGGCAAGCTCTCCTCACATTTCCTCCCTTGGCCTTGAGGTATATATATCGGTGGAGTTGGATGGGTGGACATGTACTCTCTCTTAGTGAGGTGGTTTTGCTAGGTAGTAGTTTGTTGTTACACAACATTGGTATGCAGAGCCAATTAGATCCCATATCTTATGTCGTTTTCGAATTTTCTGTTCATATCTTAAAAATTGTGTTAGTCAAGGTTAGTCGAGTGCACGTGGCTCTTTGATTGTGCTATGTCCCTTTTAGGGGAGTAAAACATATCTACCCCATCTAGTACGCAGCTGCGCGTCCCTTCAAGAAGGCGGCAGTCCTGACAGGCGACAGCTCCACGTCCCTTCAAGAGTAGGCGGCAGTCCTACAAGCAACTCCACTCCAGAAGAGGCGGCCGGTACAGGCGGACACACCCCATGTGATGGGCTCGTGAGAACTGAGCAACTAAGAGGCACCCAATCGCGAGCCTATTGCCTCATTTGGTTGTGCAACACGTTCGCTCTTCACCTAATTTATGGAGATTCAAATTTGAATAGATCGCCAATATGGGATTTATGCCCTCCATAGCTCCCGAGTCTCTGCCCATTTCAAAAAAAGCCATCGCGATTCCAAAAAGCATTATTATGCCCTCGTTAAGAAGTACCATGCCATTACTTGACTGGCTGCACTATTCCCGACCGCGATTCAATGAAAAGCATGCTAGCAAGCAAATATACTAAGAAAAAGGACCTACATGCATCCATGATGATTGGCCCATCCAGGTCTCAAACCTACGACCTTTGTGTTATCAGCACAACGCTCTAACGCTGAAAGAAGAAATGTGGATTGATAGTTTCCAATTACAACACGGAAAGGTCTTCATGTAGCAAGAAAAGTTAAGTAATTTTATCTTTAATTTATCATGCATTTGATATATTTTGCAATTGAATGAATGGATTTTTATAGTAAGGGTTCTTTTAGTATCCATCTAACTATCGACATGCGTTGAATATCCATAGAATTCATTATATATGTGACTATGGTATTCATTGAATGAGATTTGAACTCATTTCTTATGTGATGTGGTAAAGGACTTTTATTTACATGCTTGTTCACAATAAAAGGTGTAAGCATGCATTCGTGCATCCTTAAAGTTTTTGCAAATATAGATGCATACTTTGTGCATACACTAAATAGGTAAATCTTGAACAAGGGAGATGAGTTTTGAAGAGACACATTTTCAAGGACCATTTGAGCTACTATCGAGTTTTGAACTCGAGTCCCCCTATTGAAAGACATGTATGGTAGCTAGAGATGTAATGGCCCGACCTTTCAAAGTATTCAAATGGGCAAGCTTCCTCATGCAAAGGATCAAAGGATGGACGAAGCTATAATGGAGATAAGTATTATTGCTCACTTTTCTCATTTATGTAACCATGCTAGAGCAATGCATTTCAAATAAAGCAGGTGAATTGCTAATGCACATCGAATGATGCATAGAATGATTCATTTGAAAAATATGCATTGAAGGCATAATTGAATAGAAAAAGGTTTCTAATTAGCACATAATGGAGTCACCACATGAAGGTTGTCAAAGAATGGAAATGGAATGCCCATCATAGCATGGTATGAACATTAATGGAAAACACAAGCATGAATTCATGCATTGAATGGAGTTCTATATGTGAATTCCATGTATGCTTTAAAGAGGGGTTCAATTTTTGGACCTTATGCATGCTCAACATTTTCAAGAGAAGATGAGAATGTTTTTGGTATACACTATGATGCATGGATTGAATCACATATGCATGGGTTAATGGGACATGAGAGAGAAAAATTAAGTATTGTAAATTTAAGGTTTAAGATAGAAAAATAACTTCTTCATATGAAGTCAAAAGCATAAAAGTTTAATGTGGTGAGATTATGCCCATTAACTCTTATGCTTTTTATATGTTGGCTTAATTTAAATACCAACAAAGTTCAACTCAGGAAGAGGAACTTTAACATCTGATCATTGAAGACAATGATCACACTAAAAGAGGGAAGAGAATGTCCTCAAATGACATATTAGGAATGTCCTCAAATTACATATTAGGAAAAAAATTGTTGAACCATTTTACCCTTTTCAGCATTCATTTCTCCCCCAATAAGCTTCTTGCTTCATTGACAAGCGATAGGATCCATTTGGAGCTTTGAGAAAATTGCTTCAGAAATGAAGAATTGTAACTCATTGAGCATATCTAGAGAAGAGGAAGATTAAAGGGTTGAAGAAACCCTTAAGAAATCTACTCCAAAATTTTCTCTATGAGTAAGAAACAATTTATCAAGATGGTTAACAAGGTAACCATTTAGCAAATCTTATGATTGACTATATCCTTTGATACAGATGCCTAATTATGTCAATAGATGATATCTAGTATGAGAATACTAGCTCTATTATAAAATGACCTAAACAAAGATAACTTTGATTGCATATAATCAAGGAAATAACTCAATGAAAGCTCAAAGTATTTTCAAAAAACAAACCAAGACTCTGTAAGAATGTAACTTACAAAGATTTTGATTATATTTGATAAGACTAAAATGAATGGAGTTTAATCCTTGAGTAAGAGCTAAAGTTGTCTACACTAAGGTGGGATTGTAAATCGGATGGTACTGGACATTTAGGTTTACAATGTCACTTAAGTAGGTTCAGTGGTATGGGACACTGAACTTAAAGATAATGGAAGCTTAAGCTCAAGGATATTAGAGAGCATTTTGAGTGAAGAATTTGAATCTCCCATTTGGATAGGAAGTTAAAAGATCATCAATTTCCTACAGTTTTTGAGGATGAAAAACTCTTTAAAGGGGGAAAGAAAGGTATCATCAATATGATACTTCTAAGCAAAAGATATTCCTTAACTCTTTCATGAAAGTTAAGGAGTACATTGGATGTCCAAGTACCTAAGTGTATTTGAGTTAAATCTCAAACAAAGTAAGAACCAGATATGCAAGAAGGGAATTCATTGAAGAATTCCAATTTGGCAAGTAAACTAAGGTAAACTAGCCAAAGACTTGAGCATACCTAGGGTATGGTATTTGAGAATGGATAAAAATGGATCCAAATTTTGGATCGATAAGCATGTCAACTTGCTTAAGTCAAAAGGGTGGCATATAATTATTGATCCCGAAAAGGAGAATGGCTAATGGTTTGAAGAACATCATTGATATTCAAGACTTAAGCAAAGATATCAACTCGTGAAGGTATGAGTTGAAGATCCAAAGAAAATCCCATGGGTAAAGATCATTGAGAAAGGGATCTAAAGGAGGTAAGACTTGATCTTATCTCATGTTAAATTAGATATTGGAATTTTGAGAAAGCCAAGTGAACTAACCAGAAAGATCCAAACCTTTTACAGTTTGATACCAAGTAAAGTTCAAAGGTCAACATAAAGACCTTTCAATTAATTGGTAGTAGATTTAGAAACCTTAGTCTTTGCTCTCATGAAAATGAGGCCAAGGAGTTCTGAAATGGATTTTATGATCATGGTACATGATCAGAGAGAATTGAAAAGATAAGGGCAAAAAAGGTGGAAACACTAAGGATGTGGATTGGAGAACGAACTCACTGGTATGGGACAATGAAAACTAACACCCATTGAGATTTTTGTTTCTTGGCCAAAGAGAAAATAGGCTCAAGAACCGATAGGAAACATCACAATAAGCCTTAAAGATAAAACCATTTAGATTAAGGACTTAGGTTCATTATAAGGTGTAGTAATGTACCTCCTTGAACCAATTTAATACACCTAGTTGTATGAACAAAAGGGTAAATAGAATTAACATGACATTTATCCTAGAAAAGGCTATCCTTTATCCTCCTAAGCAGATGCATTTTTCTTAATAAAATGCATAGCCAAATTTTATGTGGAACAATAAATTTGGATAATTAAGAATGATCTGTAAAAGATCTTCTTTTGAATCTTTGGTGAGAATAAGTGATTCCAGAATGTTCGTAGCAAGATCTGAGATATGATGCCTAGAAACAGGTATCTTTCTTGCAAGACCTTGGAACTAAAGCTGCAAAACGTGAATCATCTAAACCCCATCCAATAGAAAATCGAGAGGGTGTCTTGATGAAGTATTTTTCCTCAATTTTGAGGATTTGAAGGAATCAGATTTGTTTCCCTTTGCAAAGCTTTGATGACCTTTGAGGTTAGTATATATAACTACCTAAACCATAGTTGGTTCAAGATAGTTAGTACTGATTCTCATTCGAAGAACAGGCTAAGCTAAGATAAACAAGTGGGGTAGAGACCTAGAAGAATGGTCTAAAAAATAAATCCAATTCCTAAAGTCATCTATGGATCTAAGTCTTGAATGTTAAAACTTCCAAAAGGATTAAACTCTATTCTCAGAATTAATCCAAGGAAAATCAAACATGATCAAGATAGGGATCCACTTGTAGACACGAACTTGTAGATTGATTATATTATCATTTAGAATACTTGAGCTTTATGTTTCAAGAAAACCTGGATGATTGAAATAAGTCCACCTACGTTGCCAAGGAATGACAAGATAGTATTTCTCCTCATTTTATTGAGCTTGTTTGGCATGGACTCACTAGACGGACTTTGCTAAGTTCAAACCTTTAGCTAAGTCCTATCAAATACAAGCAAAGTATATTTATATTTGAAAAGGACTATAAAAGAATAAGTTAAGTTCAGAACATTCTAAAAATTTATATTTCTAAGGAAGTACAAAGTGTACTAAAATATATTATTTTATGGAGCTCAAGGTTTGAGA
Organism: Ceratopteris richardii; assembly: GCA_020310875.1. Classification (NCBI taxonomy): domain Eukaryota; kingdom Viridiplantae; phylum Streptophyta; class Polypodiopsida; order Polypodiales; family Pteridaceae; genus Ceratopteris; species Ceratopteris richardii. The sequence goes on from CM035414.1 coordinate 158,537,006, forward strand.
AAGTGCCAGATGAAAAAGACCACCAAAGAAGTCCACCGTTTTCACCTGTCCATAGGTACAAGGCATGCATGTACATTCAAGTGGACAAAGAGAAAGTGATTTGGGCAGGGATTTTGATTCATTTTTTTTTCATAATAAGGTAGGGATTAGCCCTTATCTGATTAGTAGAAATGAATCTAAAGAGAGAGATGACCATGCTCAGAGTATAGATCATGGTGCATGCGGGAATACTTCACATATTATACCTACACACATTTTGGAGGACAAAAATGTTAAAGAGGGGAAGAATATTGTACAATTATGGGTCAAAGTGACCAAAGACATGGGTTTTGAGGGTCCGAAACCACTTGGAGAATCCTTAGATTCTATACACCTTGGAGTCATGATGGTCAAGAGCATCCCAAGGTGTAAGTGGTGTTTCACGTGGTATATTGCGTACCTACATCTAAGGTACTCGTCCTAGGAGTAGAAGCGGGCGAGACAACGTCTGTGGTACGGCCTCCACAACAGCGGCGTGTTCCAGACCTACCTCCAGTAGGAGATGGCTCAAAAGATGGTCGTGGTGGAGTCAGAAAGCTAGGAGATATACCTCCTGCAAGAGTAGCACCACCCAAAGGAGTGACACTGGCATGAGTGATACCGATGGGAGTGACACCGGTGGGAGTGAGGCCGGCACGAGTAAGGCCGGCAGGAGTGAGACCGCTAGGAGTGAGGGTAGGAGGAGTGCTACCACGAGCGATCCAATACTATGATGCAGCGACCATATACGCGGGAGGTACCTGAGAGATAAAATCTAAATACTGCTCCTCTATCATGGAATGAGGATTGACTCGAGGAATGTCTCCCATCGTGCTTGATAAAAAAAGAACTCAAATAATTAGTATGTGATAATAAAGATAATATAGGGAATAAACCGAAAAAAAACAAAAATTAGTACGTATAAGTGTTTTATTTAAAAATCCTCTAATCTAGCATCCTCTTGAAGATCCGATACACCAAGAATATCTATCTCTATATTGATGGCTTCTAAATCGCTTCCTATGCTGGTTTATTCCTGGTCATCGTCTATTGCTTCGTCTTCTCGAACAATGACCTCTTCTTCAATGACCTCTTCTTATCGAACAATGATCTCTTCCTCCTCGACTATCGAATGAATCTTTGAGTCCACTATACATGGAATGTCTTGTACATCTATATTCTCACAAATTTGTCTACTACATGGGGCTACTTGTAAAACAAATAGCCACTCTGGTTCTTTTGAATCTCGTATAAAAACAAGTTGCTCACAATGTTCGAGAAGTCCAAAAGTATCCCTTTCATCCTTCCATAATTTTGTGGAGTCGACTTTAAGCAAACCGTTTTTATCCCACCTCACTATTGCGTTTCTTCCAGAGGTGACTACTTTGAACCATTTCAAATCAAAAATAAAATAATCGAAATCCTAAAAGATAGTTTCAAAATATCTTGAATCACACCACAGTAATCTAGCTAGCCTTCATGAGCATTATCATCTCTTGCACTCGCTCTACTTTTTTGCAAAAAGTTCACCATCATCCCACTATCAAAAGTAGATCTATTTTTATTGATTCGTGCGATCCGAAAGTATCGTCCATGAGACCATAGTGCACCGTATTTAGTATACTCCCAATCACATCCCTTTGCAAGTTCTTCTTCTTCTTGAGAGATATCTTCACCTGCTGCCTTTGCTTGAGAAACCTCTGTATCTAGCCATCTGCTCATTGGAAAAGGTGGAAGAGGTGGAAAAATTTCTGGAAGAGGCAAAAATCGAGTGGAACAATTCCTTCGAAACTAACTCTTTCCTTTGCCTTGGTTTCTCTGGCAAGCTCATACCTTTCTAACCACTTCTACATAGGCTCAGAGTTAACTATGCAAAACTTCATTGCCTTCTCTCTAAAAGCTGCATCCATTTTCCTTTGCAATCCTTTACCTTGTGGTTCATCGCCTACGAGACCAACATCTTCATAATCGCTCCATAAGTGAGGCATTTTGGGATTGACAGTTGTTTCTGATCGCTAGCTTTCATTTGGCGTTGTGCTTGTCAACCAATTTCTCCTTCACGTAAAACATGTCTATCAGGCAAATATCTATGGTATCCTTTATAGATTGTTTTACGTAGTGCTTTGGAGTAGCGTGTTTCGAGTCCTGGTCCGCAAAAGGGACAAGAATCGTAACCCAAAATTAATAAACCTGAACATTCACCATAACCAGGTCAATCATGAATCCTCCATATAAGTATGTCTTGCACTCGCACGTCTCGTCGTCTTATAGGTTGAGACGTGTCACGCATAGTGATCCCATCCCATAAAATGCACAGTCCTTCCACAAGTGGTGTAAGATATTCATCCATGTTTTTTACCTTATAGTTACCTGATAAAAGCTAATAATAGATGACCTTTTTTTGTGGCCAATCATGGTGGGATGTTATAGTTCACCAAACATATAGGCCATGTCCTCCCTGAAGAACTGCCTAAACCAAATGGATTCACTCCATTCATAGCTAGGCCTAGACGTATGGACGGAGGATCACTAGCAAACTCTAGCCACTTACTATCTATGTGCCTCCAAGCATCAGAGTCAACAGGCACTTGCATTACACCATCTGTAGACCTCCTCTCTGTATGCCATGACATTAACTCAGCTATAGATTTGCATCTAAACATGTTCTTAATTCATGGAATGATATGAAAGTGGCGAAGAACCTTTGCGGGGATCGCTTCACCTACAAAGTCTTCTCTAAATCTATTTGCTCCACACTTTGGACATACGTGGAGATGCTCATACTCATTCTGAAAGAGAATGCAATCATTCAGACAAGCATGAATTTTAGTATAATCCATTCCAATGGACTGTAAAAGTTTTTTTGCAACTCCACGTGTTGGAGGCATGTCACCTCTGGCAATAATGGATCTTTAAGAAGCCTGCAATAAGCAATTAAAATGATATTAGTAAATAAATTTATTTTGATACAACAATTGGTGATTTTATCCCATGTTCCATAGATAATCTCATCGATTTTCATTCATCGTAATAATCACGTTATCTATGTAATTGTGTTCTTGCTTCTCGATCTTATTTCAATTTCCTCATCAAATGAACAACATTTTCCTTTATTGTTTGTATTTATTTACGTTCCTCTTATGAAGAAGTTTCTTCATAGAACTTTTCACATCTTCCATTACGATGTTTGGTACTTTCTTTAATTGTTACACTTTTTTTCTTCAATAATTCTATTTTCTTCTAGCATCATTTTTCTCCCTTCTTTCCTTTGTTGTCTTTCTCTATCTAATCCATTTTATTATATATTGTTCAAAGTCATCTTCATCTTAATCAACTACATTCCACTTAATAGGTGGCATATCTCTATATGAGTGTTTTGCAAGGCTGATCATAGTGGTATTTCCTCTATAATGGAGGTAGATAGATTTACTTCCTAAAACTTGTACTATAGTCATTTCATGAAGGAATAACCTAGCTACGTTTCATAACTGATAGATTTATTAGGATTTGGATTGCTAGAATTTCTTCAAAGTCTACTCCACATGTCATCTGATTAAGAAATTTTAACAAATGCTGGATATATAGATAGATAGATAGAAAGATGGATATATAGATATATAGAAAGATAGATAGATAGATAGATAGATAGATAGATTGATAGATATAAAGAAATAATGATAGATAGACAGATTAGTAGATAGATAGATAGATAGATAGATAGATAGATAGATGGATAGATAGATAGATACAGAGATAGATAGATAAAATAGATAGATAGATAGATAGATAGATAGATAGATAGATAGACAGATAGATAGAAAAATAAACAGATAGGTGGTTAGATAGGTAGATACATAGGTAGATAGGTAGATAGATAGATAGATAGATAGATGGATAGAAAGATAGATACATAGATACATAGTTAGATAGGTAGATAGATAGATAGATAGATAGATAGAAAGATGGATATATAGATATATAGAAAGATAGATACATAGATAGATAGATAGATAGATTGATAGATATAAAGAAATATCGATAGATAGACAGACAGATAGATAGATAGATATATAGATAGATAGATAGATAGATAGATACATACATACATACATAGATGGATAGATAGATAGAGAGATAGAGAGATAGATAGATAGATAGATAGATAGATAGATAGACAGATAGATAGAGAAATAAATAGATAGGTGATTAGATAGGTAGATACGTAGGTAGATAGGTAGAGAGATAGATAGATAGACAGGTAAATAGATAGATAGATAGATAGATAGATAGATAGGTAGATAGGTAGATAGATAGGTAAATAGATAGATAGATAGATAGATAGGTAGATAGATAGGTAGATAGATAGATAGATAGATAGATAGGTAGATAGATAGATAGATTGGTAGCTACATACATACATATATATATATATATATATATATATATATATATATATATATATATATATATATATATATATATATATATATATATATATATATATATATATATATATATATATATATATATATATATATATATAGATAGATAGATAGATAGATAGATAAATAAATAGATATATAGATAGATAGATAGATAGATAGATAGATAGATAGATAGATAGGTAGGTGGGTAGGTAGATATATAGATAGATAGATAGGCATCGATTGGGGTTACAAAGCATGGGGGAGGTGCTCTAAAGGGCTCTGGGTGGCAAATGAAAGATGGTGGGGTACAGGGAAGGGTTGGCGAGTGGACATGGAGGTGGATAAAGTACAAATAGTGGATAGATGCATTAAAATTGGTAGACTCCAAGGGAGGGGAGAGAGAGAGAGAGAGAGAGAGAGAGAGAGAGAGAGAACAAGATGGGATGCATGATGTGACTCTTGTTTCTATTCTCCAAGTCTGCATGATATCTCTAAAAGTGAAAGCAACCTGTAGATGAGAGAGAGAGGGAATGGGAGGTGGTGGAGGTGTACAATGCAAAGGTTTGCGGGAAGAGATGGAGACCTATAGGGGTAGAATACTATGGAGGTTGGAAGAGGTTTAGGTGTTGGCGAGGGAGGGAGTGGGGGAGGCCTTAGTTCTATTTTTCTTTGTGGGTTCGAGTCCACCGTGCGTGCTAGTGTTAGGTCGCCGGAATGGATTGTATTTTTATTTGTAATATATCGCATGCACCGAAAAGACGTAGCCAACACTTATAACTTTTTATCCATTAATGAAAGGGCATTATGGTGTTCTTCGGCGAGAGAAGAGATCGCCAGACTCTCTGTCTTGGCGATCGTGCTGAGACGCTGTGTTGCAGATTTGCAGATATCTTGAGTATTGTTATTTTGTTCTTGTCGAATAGCAGTGATTCATTATTAACACGGTAACGTTGTCTTAACATTAATAAGTCTGTGTGACGTTGTGATCGTAAATTCGCGCGCTAATGTACTGTGTAGCGATAAGTTTTTGCCTTGAAGGATAGTTACTGCTTAGTTGAATGTTAAGTGGGAAAAATAAATAAAGGGCCTCTGCAGTGTCAGACCCCTATCATCCCAAGAACTCGAAATGCGATTAAAAGAAACTTGTCAGAAGTACTTTTAACACAACCTATAAATGAGAGAGAGAGAGCGAATGGGAGGTGGTGGAGGTCTATAATGCAAAGGTCTGCGGGAAGAGGTGGAGACCTATAGGGGTAGAATACTATGGAGGTTGGAAGAGGTATAGGTATTGACGAGGGGGCGAGCGGGGGAGGGAAGAGAGAGAGAGAGAGAGAGAGAGAGAGAGAGAGAGAGAGAGAGAGAGAGAGAGAGAAAGAGAGACAGAGAGAGAGAGAGAGAGGAGAGAGAGAGAGAGAGATAGAGAGAGAGAGAGAGAACATCAAGGTCGTCAAACATGCCATTAGATATTTATACTCTACACCATAGCTTATACCAAAGGGACAATCTCTTGACTTTGATATACCAAAGCTTAGTAATCTCATTGTAAATATGTTTACAATGATAATTAAAAAGACTTTAGCATGCTTTGATGATCATGCTAAATAATTTGATGTGTATTTTAAAAATATTCACAATGATAATTAAAAGGACTTTAGCATGCTCTAATCATACGTATTGTACAATTTCCCATGCTAATTAATTTACACACACCTTTTCGGGAGTGCTAATTATTTGACACCACAACATGCTAAGGAGAGCCTCATTCTTTGACATCGTTGTAAATATGGTTTTCATATCATGTTTTAGCTAAAAAGAGTATGCGAAGGCAATTGGCTAACTTCTATCACTAAAGCATATGTGGTACACAATGTCATTGTACTTGAAATTAACAAGCATAAGTTCATATGTAGATCTCTATGGAAAGAGGTAAATAGATATGTAATCCTAAATCTTTAGCAATGCACTTAGGCTTGCTAATTGCTTGAGTCTTCATTCCTTCAATATTTTCTGTAATCCAATCATTGATTTAAATCTCAGTAATTTGCTTCCATCCAAGGCCTTTTTCATCATATATGCACATTGTTGATGAGTTGATACATATGAGAGGCGTCCAATTCAAGGAACGAGTCGTTGCAAATATGGTTTTCGTATTATGGTGTCAACTAACAAGAGTATGTGAACACAATCGTACGGAATGTCATTGTACTTCAAGTTTTGTAAATGATAGGAGGACATATAAACATGTTTGAGTTTCGAGAGTGTAAAAGTATTATTTCAATTGAATTTCCTTTGAACATCTTCACGATTAGGTGTCTGCATTGCATTAGGTACCTGATTCTGCCGACGGCAGCTGTGACCGTCCAATTCAGGGAACGAGTCGTCAAGATCACGTTTGGCTCCAGGTGTCGAAGGAGATACTTGCGCAGAATGGAGGAGGCTGAGGACATAAGCTGCTTGAGGAGGCGTAGAACGGTCTGACAATCCTACGACACTTGAAGCCGAACGTGATCTTGCAATCGGGACTTTTTTCTTTTGCTGTGGAAAGCCAGACCAGTTAACGGAGGAGGTTATTGTTCAAGCGAAGGCTTATCAGGAGGTATTTTCTATCGTTCATTACTGTTCGTTCATTCTAAAGACTCTTACCCGCTTAGGAAACCCGTTCTTCTTCAATTACTTGAATAGACTTACGGTATTTCTGAAGCTGTGTCTACTGTTTAGAGGAACGCTGAAGCAGTACTCCGTATCCGTGTCTGGAAATTCGATTGTTTCCGGTTCCAGTTATTCCGACTTCCTTTCTGACACGTAGTATTCGAAAAAGTTTCCAGTTATTCGGAACTCCTTTCTGACACAGAGAGTCAATCTGATATCTGATTCTTTTTCGCTGTGGAAAGCCAGAAGAATTAGCCGAGGAGGTTACGCTACCCCATTTTTGAAGCGAAGGGTAATCAGGAAATATTTTCTATCGTTCCTTACTGCTCGTTTATTCTGAAGATTCTTACCGACTTAGGGTATTTCACTTCAATAGACTTAGGGTACTTCGGAAGCTGTGTCTACCATTTAGAGGAACGCTGTGTCTATCTGGAAATTCGATTGTTTCCAGTTATTCCGACTTCCTTTTTGACACATAGTATTGGAAAATGTTTCCAGTTATTCGGAACTCCTTTCTGACTGTTCGTTCGTTCGTTACTGCTCTTTTTGGCGATGATGCGTAGATTTTGTTTTTTTATTTTATTTTTATTTTTATTTTTTTACATGTTGACATTACAGATTATGTGATTCATGGAAGATTGAAAAGTCTTTATATGTGTAATTATCATGATGAGCTGGAAATCAGAACTCATACCATGTACCAGCTGTTCCCTTTTGCCCAGGGCATATACCAAGCCGCTCATTTTGACATCAGAATACAGGAAAGAGAAAAAGGTCATTGCCATGCCATGAACACAATCCATGGGGCATAATGCTGTGGGGATTCAGGTATCATAGCACAAAAATATTCACTCTTACGCAGTTTGCAAAAGTACAAAATGTGGGCATTTTCTTTTCAAACCTCTGTACAAAATGTCGGAATTTTCCTTTCAAACCATTGTGCAAAGATAGAATGGAGTTTAGTCCTTGAGTAAGAGCTAAAGTTGTCTACACTAAGGTGGGATTCTAAATCGGATGGTATGGGATATTTACGTTTACAATGTCACTTAAGTAGGTTCAGTGGTATGGGACACTAAACTTAAAGATAATGGAAGCTTAAGCTCAAGGATATTGGAGAGCTTTTTGAGTGAAGATTTTGAATCTCCCATTTGGATAGGAAATTAAAAGGTCATCAATTTCCTACAGTTTTCAAGGACGAAAAACTCTTTAAAGGGGGGAAGAAAGGTATCATCAATATGATACTTCTAAGCAAAAGATATTCCTTAACTCTTTCATGAAAGTTAAGGAGTACATTGGATGTCCAAGTACCTAAGTGTATTTGAGTTAAATCTCAAACAAAGTAAGAACCAGATATGCAAGAAGGGAATTCATTGAAGAATTCCAATTTGGCAAGTAAACTAAGATAAACTAGCCAAAGATTTGAGCATACCTAGGGTATGGTATTTGAGAATGGATAAAAATGGATCCAAATTTTGTATCGAGAAGCATGCCAACTTGCTTAAGTAAAGGGGGTGACATATAATTGTTGATCCCTAAAAGGAGGTTAATGGTTTGAAGAACATCATTGATGTTGAAGACTTAAGCAAAGATATCAATTCGTGAAGGTATGAGTTGAAGATCCCAAGAAAATTCCATGGGTAAAGATCATTGAGAAAAGGGATCTAAAGGAGGTAAGACTTGATCTTACCTCATGTTAAATTGGATAGAGGAATTTTGAGAAAGCCAAGTGAACTAACTTGGGCAAATATATCCAATCCTTTATGGTTGGATAATCCAAGAGGCCTCCATTGTTAAGAAAGATCAAACCTTTTTATAGTTTGATACCAAGTGAAGTTCAAAGGTCAACCTAAAGAACTTTGAATTAATAGGAAGTAGATTTAGAAACCTTAGTCTTTGCTCTCATGAAAATGAGGCCAAGGAGTTCCAAGATGGAATTTATGATCATGGTAAATGATTAGAGAGCATTGAAAAGATAAGGGCAAAAAAGGTGGAAACACTGAGGTTGTGGATTGGAGAATGAACTCAGGGACAATGAGAACTAACTCCCATTGAGATTTTTCTCTGATGGCCAGAGAGAAAATAGGCTAAAGATCCGATAGGACACATCACAATAAGCCTTAATGATAAAACCATTTAGATTAAGGTCTTAGGTTCATTATAAGGTGTAGTAATGTACCTCCTTGAACCAATTTAATACACCTAGTTGTATGAACAAAAGGATAAATAGAATTAACATGAAATTTATCCTAGAAAAGGCTATCCTTTATCCTCCTAAGTAGATGCATTTTTCTTAATAAAATGCATAGGTAAATTTTGTGTGGGACAATAAATTTGGATAAGTAAGGGGGTAAAGAATTTTGGGAGTTTACGAAGTTAAACTCCAAAAGTAAGTCAAGACTCTTCAAGTATAATAGCCTTGAATGAAAGAATGATCTGTAAAAGATCTTCTTTTGAATCTTTGGTGAGAATAAGTGATTCAAGAGTGTTCATAGCAAGATTTGAGATATGATGCCTAGAAACATGTATCTTTCTTGCAAGACCTTGGAACTAAAGCTGGAAAACGTGAATCATCTAAACTCCATCCAATGTAAAATCTAGAGGGTGTCTTGATGAAGTATTTTTCCTCAATTTTAAGGATTTGAAGGAATCGGATTTGTTTCTCTTTGCAAAGCTTTTATGACCTTTGAGGTTAGTATACATAACTACCTAAACCATAGTTGGTTCAAGATAGTTAGTACTGATTGTCATTCGAAGAATAGGCTAAGCTAAGATAAACAAGTGGGGTAGAGACCTAAGAGAATGGTCTACTAAATAATTCCGATTCCTAAAGTCATCTATGGATCTAAATCTTGAATGTTAAAACTTCCAAAAGGATTAAACTATATTCTGAGAATTAATCCAAGGAAAATCAAACATGATCAAGATAGGGATCCACTTGTAGACACAAACTTGTTGATTGGGTATATTATCATTCACAATACTTGAGCTTTATGTTTCAAGAAAACTTGGATGATTGAAATAAGTCCACCTAAGTTGCCAAGGAATGAGAAGATAGTATTTCTCCTCATTTTATTGAGCTTGTTTTGCCATGGACTCACTAGACCCGCTTTGCTAAGTTCACATCTTTAGCTAAGTCCTATCAAATACAAGCAAAGTATATTTGTATTTGAAAAGGACTATAAAAGAATAAGTTAAGTTGAAAAGATCCGAAGATTCCTCTCCTTTCTGTTGAAAGTGGAAGATGAATCTAGGTTTTGGCCCTTTCAAGATAGAGATAGGATCTCTAGACCCCTGAAAATATAAATTTCTAAGGAAGTACAAAGTGTACTGAAATATATTATTTTATGGAGCTCAAGGTTTGAGAAAGTGCCAAAAGTAAAAGACCACCAAAGAAGTCCATCCTTTTTACCAATCCATAGGTACAAGGCATGCATGTACACTCAAGTGGAGAAAGAGAAAGTGATTTGGGCAGGGATTCTGATTCATTTGTTTTCAGATTAAGGTAGGGATTAGCCCTTATCTGATCTTTTTCCTTCTTCTAGGCTTCATTCGAAGCTGATAAAGTTACAGAGTGAGTTGGCTAAATGCACTAAGGTCCTATATAAGATCAGATTCTTGTTTGCTTGTATAGTCTAAGTATCTATTCGGGTCTACTTCAAGGATTTATTTTCGACTGATAAACGCCCTAATATGTGGATGATTAATATAATTCAATGATTTTACCCCATGTTCCATAGATAATCTCATCGATTTTCATTCATAGTCATAATCAAGCTATCTATGTAATTGGATTCTTGCTTCTCGATCTTCTTTCAATTTCCTCATCAAATGAACAACATTTTCCTTTATTGTTTGTATTTATTAACGTTCCTCTTACGAAGAAGTTTAGGAAATTAATCCTTGAGTAGGAGCTAAAGTTGTCTACACTAATGTGGGATTGTAAATCGGATGGTATGGGACATTTACGTTTATAATGTCACTTAAGTAGGTCTAGTGGTATGGGACACTGAACTTAAAGATAATGGAAGCTTAAGCTCAAGGATATTCGAGAGCTTTTTGAGTGAAGAATTTGAATCGCCCATTTGGATAGGAAATTAAAAGGTCATCAATTTCCTACAGTTTTCGAGGACGAAAAACTCTTTAAAGGGGGGAAGAAAGGTATCATCAATATGATACTTCTAAGCAAAAGATATGCCTTAACTCTTTCATGAAAGTTAAGGAGTACATTGGATGTCCAAGTTCCTAAGTGTATTTGAGTTAAATCTCAAACAAAGTAAGAACCAGATATGCAAGAAGGGAATTCATTAAAGAATTCCAATTTGGCAAGTAAACTAAGATAAACTAGCCAAAGATTTGAGCATACCTAGGGTATGATATTTGAGAATGGATAAAAATGGATCCAAATTTTGAATCGATAAGCATGTTAACTTGCTTAAGTAAAAGGGGTGACATATAATTGTTGATCCCTAAAAGGAGAATGGTTAATGGTTTGAAGAACATCATTGATATTGAAGACTTAAGAAAAGATATCAACTCGTGAAGGTATGAGTTGAAGATCCCAAGAAAATTCCATGGGTAAAATCATTGAGAAAAGGGATCTAAAGGAGGTAAGACTTGATCTTATCTCATGTTAAATTGGATAGAGGAATTTTGAGAAAGCCAAGTGAACTAACTTGGTCAAATATATCCAACCCTTTATGGTTAGATAATCCAAGAGGCCTCCATTGCTAAGAAAGATCAAACCCTTTGATAGTTTGATACCAAGTAAAGTTCAAATGTCAACCTAAAGACCTTTGAATTAATTGGCAGTAGATTTAGAAACCTTAGTCTTTGCTCTCATGAAAATGAGGCCAAGGAGTTCCAAGATGGAATTTATGATCATGGTAAATGATCAGAGAGCATTGAAAAGATAAGGGCAAAAAAGGTGGAAACACTGAGGATGTGGATTGAAGAAGGAACTCACTCGTATGGGACAGTGAGAACTAACTCCCATTGAGATTTTTCTCTTATGGCCAGAGAGAAAATAGGCTAAAGAACCGATAGGAAACATCACAATAAGCCTTAATGATAAAAACACTTAGATTAAGGTCTTAGGCTCATTATAAGGTGTAGTAATGTACCTCCTTGAACCAATTTAATACACCTAGTTATATGTCTTGATGAAGTATTTTTCCTCAATTTTAAGGATTTGAAGGAATCAGATTTGTTTCTATTTGCAAAGCTTTTATGACCTTTGAGGTTAGTATACATAACTACCTAAACCATAGTTGGTTCAAGATAGTTAGTACTGATTCTCATTCGAAGAACAGGCTAAGCTAAGATAAACAAGTGGTGTAGAGACCTAGGAGAGTGGTCTACTAAATAATTTCAATTCCTAAAGTCATCTATGGATCTAAATCTTGAAATGTTAAAATTTCCAAAAGGATAAAACTCTATTCTAAGAATTAAACCAAGGAAAATCAAACATGATCAAGATAGGGATCCACTTGTAGACACGAACTTGTAGATTTGGTATATTATCATTCACAAAACTTGAGCTTTATGTTTCAAGAAAACCTGGATGATTGAAATAAGTCCACCTAAGTTGCCAAGGAATGAGAAGATAGTATTTCTCCTCATTTTATTGAGCTTCTTTTGGCATGGACTCACTAGACCCACTTTGCTAAGTTCACATCTTTAGCTAAGTCCTATCAAATACAAGCAAAGTATATTTGTATTTGAAAAGGACTAAAGAAGAATAAGTTAAGTTCAGAACATTCGAAGATTCCTCTCCTTTCTGTTGAAAGTGGAAGATGAATCTATGTTTTGGCCCTTTCAAGATAGAGATAGGATCTCTAGACCCCTGAAAATATAAATTTCTAAGAAGTACAAAGTGTACCGAAATATATTATTTTATGGAGCTCAAGGTTTGAGAAAGTACCAAAAGTAAAAGACCACCAAAGAAGTCCACCCTTTTCACCAATCCATAGGTACAAGGCATGCATGTACATTCAAGTGGACAAAGAGAAAGTGATTTGGGTAGGGATTCTGATTCATTTCTTTTCAAAATAAGGTAGGGATTAGCCCTTATCTGATTACTAGAAATGAATCTAAAGAGAGAGATGACCATGCTCAGAGTATAGATCATGGTGCACAGGGGAATACTTCACATATTATACCTACGCACATCTTCAAGGACATAAATATTAAAGGGGGGAAGAATGTTGTATAATTATGGGTCCAAGTGACCAAAGACATGGGTTTTGAGGGTCCAAAACCACTTGGATAACCCTTGGATTCTATATACATCTAAGGTACTCGTCCTCGGAGTAGAAGCGGGTGAGACAACGTCTGTCGCATTGCCTCCACAACAGCCGCCTCCTCCAGACCTACCTGTAGATCCACTCCTAAAACCTCCTGCTCCACAGCATGATGTCGATCTATGAGACGGGCCAAAACTTGTATCGCGTGGAGGTGTAAAACGCACATATCTAATACTAGACCTAGTAAGAAATTGTTGAAAAGATGGTCCTGGTGGAGTCACAAAGCTAGGAGACATACCTCCTGCAACAGTAGCACCACCCGCAGGAGTGACACTGGCATGAGTGATACCGATGGGAGTGACACGGACGGGAGTGAGGCTGTCAGGAGTAAGGCCGGCAGGAGTGAGGCCGCTAGGACTGAGGACGGGAGGAGTGCTACTACGAGCGATCCAATACTGTGAGGTAGCGGCCATATACGCGGGAGGTACCCAAGAGATAAACTCTAGAAACTGCTCCTCTGTCATGGAATGAGGAGTGACTGTAGGACTATCTCCCATCGTGCTTTGTAATAAAAGAACTCAAATATTCTTTCGAAACTGAGCTCTTTCCTTTGCGTTGGTTTCCTTGGCAAGCTCATACCTTTCTAACCACTTCTACATACGCTCAGAGTTAGCTATGCAAAACTTCATTGCCTTCTCTCTGAAAGCTGCATCCATTTTCCTTTGCAATCCTTTACCTTGTGGTTCATCGCCTACGAGACAAACATCTTCATCATTGCTCTATAAGCGAGGCATTTTGGGATCTGACAGTTGTTTCTGATCGCTAGCTTTCATTTTGCATTATGCTTCTCAACCAATTTATACTTCACGTAAAACATGTCTATCAGGCAAATTTCTATGGTGTCCTTCATAGATAGTTTTACGTAATGCTTTGGAATAGCGTGCTTCGAGTCGTGGTCCGCATAAGGGACAAGCATGGTA
>CM035414.1:158556321-158558821 GCA_020310875.1 Ceratopteris richardii
CCATCTTTATCCAAACATGCTTTGAGACCCTATAAAGGGAAAAAGATAAAACTCACAATCGAGCAAAGAGGAGCACACAATGGAAACATGAGCACTCATGATGATTTGTTTGAAGATTTCAAATAGCACTCTATTCCTCTCCCTAGACACCACATTCTTTAACAATTTAAGGCCGTAACTTTACTTGTTAAGATTCTTTAAGAACTATCTCATCATTCTCTCAATTTTAAGCTTCTTTAAAAACTATCTTTATCCAAACATGCTTCGACATCCTATCGGGGGAAAAAGATAAAAGTCACAACCGAGCAAAGAGGAGCACACAATGGAAACATGAGCATTCATGATGGTTTGTTGGAAGATCTCAAATAGGACTTTATTCTTCTCCATAGACACCACATTCTCTAACAATTTAAGGACCTAGATTTACTTTTTCTATATGAACCTTCTCATAATTCGTTGAATGTTAAGCTTCTTTAATAACTATATTTATTTAAACATGCTTTGATACCATATCAAGGGAAAAAGATAAAACTCACAACCGAGCAAAGAGAAGCTCACAATGGAAACATGAGAACTCATGATGGTTTGTTGAGAGATTTGAAATAGGACTCTATTCTTCTCCTTAGACACCACATTCTCTAACAATTTAAGGCCCTAGCTTTAGTTGTGCTATATGCTCCTTCTCATCATTCTCTTAATGTTAAGATTCTTTAAGAACTATCTGTATCCAATCATGCTTTGACATCGTAACGATGAAACAAATAAAATTCTGAAGTGAGAAAAGAGGAGCACACAATGGAAACATGAGCACTCATGATGGTTTGTTGAGGGATTTCAAATAGGAATCTCTTCTTCTCCCTTGGCGCCACATTCTCTAACAAATTTAAGGTGCTAGCTTCACTTGTGCTATATGCACGTTCTCATCATTCTCTCAATGTTATAGTTCTTTAAACACTATCTTTATCCAATCATGAGCACAACCGAGAAAAGAGGAACACACAACGGAAACATGAGAACTCATGATGGTTTGTTGGGACATTTTAAATATTTCTCTAGTCTTCTCCCTAGAAACCTCATTCTCTATTAATTTAAGGCCCTAGCTTTACTTGTGCTATATGCACCCTCTCATCATTCTCTCAATGTTTTGCTTCTTTAAGAACTGTCTTTATGCAAACATGCTTTGACACCCTATCAAGGTAAAAAGATAAAACTCACAATCGAGCAAAGAGGAGCACACAATGGAAACATGAGCACTCATGATGGTTTGTTGGGAGATTTGAAATAGGTCTCTATTCTTCTTCCTAGACACCACATTCTCTAATAATTTAAGCCCCTACCTTTACTTGTGCTATATGCATCTTCTCATCATTCTCTCAATGTTAATCTTCTTTAAAAAAAATTTATCAAAACATTCTTTGAAACTCTATCAGGGGAAAAAGATAAAACTCACAATCGAGCAAAGAGGAGCACACAATGGAAACATGGGTACACATGATGCTTTGTGTTTGGGAGATTTTAAATAGGACACTCTTCTTCTAGTTAGACACCAGATTCTGTAACAATTTGAGGCCCTAGCTTTACTTGTGCTATTTGTACCTTCTCATCATTCTCTCAATGTTAAGGTTCTTTAAGATCCATCTTTATTCAAACATGCTTTAACACCCATCAGGGGAAATTGATAAAACTCACAATGTAGAAATGAGCACACAATGGAAACATGATCACTCATGATGGTTTTTTGGGAGATATCAAATAGGTCTCTTTTCTTCTCCCTAGACACCACATTCTCTAACAATTTAAGGCCCTAAATCTACTTCTACTATATGAACCTTCTCATCATTCTCAGAATGTTAAGCTTCTTTAAGAACTATCTTTATCCAAACATGCTTGAACACACTATCAGAGGAAAAAGATAAAACTCACAACCCAACAAAGAGGAGCACACAATGGAACCATGAGCACTCATGATGCTTTGATGGGAGATTTCAAATAGGACTCTATTGTTTACCTTGAAACCACATTCTCTAACAATTTAAGGCCCTAGCTTTACTTGTGCTATATGCACCTTCTCAACATTCTCTCAATGTTAAGCTTCTTTCAGAATTATGTTTATCCAAACATGCTCTGACAACCTATGAGGGGGCAAAAGCGTAAAACTCACAACCAAGCAAAGTGGAGCACACAATGGAAATATGAGCACTCATGATCGTTTATTAGGAGATTTCAAATAGGACTCTATTCTTCTTCCTAGATGTTATTTAATGCCCTAGCTTTATTTGTGCCATATGCACCTTCTCAACATTCTCTCAATGTTAAGATTCTTTAAGAACTATGTTTATCCTAACATGCTTTGAAACCCTATCACAAAAAGATAAACTCACAACTAAGCAAAAAGGAGTACACAATGGAAATATGAGCACTCATGTTGGTTTGTTGGGAGATTTCAAATACGACTCTATTGTTCTCTCTAGATGCCAACCACATTCTCTAACAATTTAAG
>CM035414.1:158563821-158576321 GCA_020310875.1 Ceratopteris richardii
CCTCTATCACTAAAGCATATGTGGTACACAATGTCATTGTACTTGAAATTAACAAGCATAAGTTCATATGTAGATCTCTATGGAAAGAGGTAAATAGATATGTAATCCTAAATCTTTAGCAATGCACTTAGGCTTGCTAATTGCTTGAGTCTTCATTCCTTCAATATTTTCTGTAATCCAATCATTGATTTAAACCTCAGTAATTTGCTTCCATCCAAGGCCTTTTTCATCATATCTGCACATTGTTGATGAGTTAATACATATGAGAGGCGTCCATTTCAAGGAACGAGTCGTTGCAAATATGGTTTTCGTATTATGGTGTCAACTAACAAGAGTATGTGAACACAATCGGTACACAATGTCATTGTACTCGAAGTTTTGTAAATGATAGGAGGACATATAAACATGTTTGAGTTTCGAGAGTGTAAAAGTATTATTTCAATTGAATTTCCTTTGAACATCTTCACGATTAGCTGTCTGCATTGCATTAGGTACCCGATTCTGCCGACGGCAGCTGCGACCGCGCAATTCAGGGAACGAGTCGTCAAGATCACGTTTGTCTCCAGGTGTCGAAGGAGATACTTGCGCAGAATGGAGGAGGCTGAGGAGATGGGCTGCTTGAGGAGACGTACAACGGTCTGCCAATCCTACCACACTTGAAGCCGAACGTGATCTTGCAATCGGGACTTTTTTCTTTTGCTGTGGAAAGCCAGACCAGTCAACGGAGGAGGTTATTGTTCAAGCGAAGGCTTATCAGGAGGTATTTTCTATCGTTCATTACTGTCATTCTGAAGACTCTTACCCGCTTAGGAAACCCGTTCTTCTTCAATCACTTGAATAGACTTACGGTATTTCGGAAGCTGTGTCTACTGTTTAGAGGAACGCTGAAGCAGTACTCCGTATCCGTGTCTGGAAATTCGATTGTTTCCGGTTCCAGTTATTCCGACTTCATTTCTGACACGTAGTATTGGAAAATGTTTCCAGTTATTCGGAACTCCTTTCTGACACAGAGAGTTAATCTGATATCTGATTCTTTTTCGCTGTGTAAAGTCAGACGAATTAACTTTCTGAAGATTCTTACCGACTTAGGGTATTTCACTTCAATAGACTTAGGGTATTTCGGAAGCTGTGTCTACCATTTAGAGGAACGCTGTGTCTATCTGGAAATTCGATGGTTTCCAGTTATTCCGACTTCCTTTCTGACACATAGTATTGGAAAATGTTTCCAGTTATTCGGAACTCCTTTCTGACTGTTCGTTCGTTCGTTACTGCTCTTTGGCGATGATGCGTAGATTTTGTTTTGTTTTGTTTTTTTTTTTTACATGTTGACATTACAGATTATGTCATTCATGGAAGATTGAAATACCATGTACCAGCTGAATTTGACATCAGAATACAGGAAAGAGAAAAAGGTCATTGCCATGCCATGAACACAATCCAATTCCATGGGGCATAATGCTGTGGGGATTCAGGTATCATAGCACAAAAATATTCACTCTTACGCAGTTTGCAAAAGTACAATATGTGGGCATTTTCTTTTCAAACCTCTATGCAAAGATATTTGGGCATATGAGCATGCAAAGGTCAGACTCTAAGCAAGATAACCAAATAAGAATATTCATGGTAGTTTCTTAAGTAAAGGGTGTTTCATTGTAGGTAACTAAAGAAGGAAAGTACAACAGCGGGAAGAATGATCAAAGTTTCTTCGCTCTCCGATTCTAGATTCTTCAAACTAAGCTAAAGTTGAACAAGCGAACCTGCAGAAAAACATTTTTTATCGCTGCACGTAAAAAACAAGCATTATATTGAGAGAAATGCGATTTTCTCTTGTCTTTCTTTCAGACATACCGTTGACTCAGTAAAGCGTCTTAATTGTCTCACCTGCTGTTCGTCATAGGAATACAGAATACATACATACATATAGCAACAGAATACATGAAGAAAAAAAGGTCAATGCCATGCCATGAACACCCTTCAATTCTATGAGCATTGTGTTGTTGGGATTCAGGTATCATAGAACTTTTCACATCTTCCATTACGATGTTTGGTACTTTCTTTAATTGTTACACTTTTTTTCTTCAATAACTCTATTTTCTTCTAGCATCATGTTCCTCTCTTCTTTCCATTGTTGTCTTTCTCTATCTAATCCTTTTTATTATCTATTGCTCAAAGTCATCTTCATCTTAGTCAACTACATTCCACTTAATAGGTGGCATATCTCTATATGAGTGATTTGCAAGGTTGATCCTAGTGGTATTTCCTTTATAATGGAGGAGGCTGAGGAGATGGGCTCCTTGAGGAGATACTTGCACAGAATGGAGGAGGCTGAGGAGATGGGCTGCTTGAGGAGACGTACTACGGTGTGCCAATCCTACCACACTTGAAGCCGAACGTGATCTTGCAATCGGGACTTTTTTCTTTTGCTGTGGAAAGCCAGACCAGTTAACGGAGGAGGTTACGCTACCCCATTGTTCAAGCGAAGGCTTATCAGGAAGTATTTTCTATCGTTCATTACTGTTCGTTCAGTCTGAAGACTCTTACCTGCTTAGGAAACGCGTTCTTCTTGGATCACTTGAATAGACTTACGGTATTTCACTTCAATAGACTTAGGGTATTTCTGAGTAGACTTAGGGTATTTCGGAAGCTGTGTCTACCATTTAGAGGAACGTTGTGTCTATCTGGAAATTCGATTGTCTAGGGAGGTTTGAAATAGAACTGAATTCTTCTACCTAGACACCATATTCTCTAACAATTTAGGATCCTAGGTTAACTTATGTTATATGCACCTTTTCATCATTCTCTCAAAGTTAATCTTCTTTAAGAAGTATCTTTAGCCAAACATGCATTGACGCCCTATCAAGGGAAAAAGATAAAACTCACAACTGAGCGAAGTCGAGCACACAATGGGAACATGATCACCCATGGTGGTTTATTGGGATATTTCAAATAGAACTTGATTCTTCTCCATAGACACCACATTCTCTAATAATTAATGCCCTAGCTTTATTTGTGCTATATGTACCTTCCCAACATGATCTCAATGTTAAACTTCTTCAAGAATTATCTCTATTCAAACTTTATTTGAGACCCTAACAGAGGAAAATGATAAGAGGAGAGATTTTCTACTACTCAAACTCTCAAATTAGCAAAGAGGAACACAAAATGGAAACATGAGCACTCATAATGGTATATTGGGAGATTTGAATTAGGAATCTATTCTTCTCCCTAGACACCAAATTCTCAAACAATTCAAGGCCCTATCTTTACTTGTGCTATATGCACCTTCTCATCATTCTCTCAATGTTGAGCTTCATTGAGGGCTATCTTTATCCAAACATGCTTTGACACCTGTTGTATAATTATGGGTCAAAGTGGCCAAAGACATGGGTTTTGAGGGTCCAAAACCACTTGGAGAACCCTTGGATTCTATGGGGAAACCCTTGGGAAAGTATCTTCAAGAGTGTGGTTTGAACCCTTGAGTTATTTGGATTTATTTACTCCCAATTGAAGGGTTTTGACCCTTAGGATTGATATTTCCTAAGGGTATGGTATTTAACCCTTAGGGAGGCCTCTCAAGCCTTGACATTTGTACGTACAAGCTTGGGAGTCCTTTTAGAATCCATGTGAGGGCCATGAGATTCCATGTGATTTCCAAGGTTAGAAGGCCTTGAATTAGAATCCATCTAGAGAGGACACTTGGCAAGCTCTCCATGGAGAGGACACTTGGCAAGCTCTCCTCACATTTCCTCCCTTGGCCTTGTCCTTTTAGAATCCATGTGAGGGCCATGAGATTCCATGTGATTTCCAAGGTTAGAAGGCCTTGAATTAGAATCCATCTAGAGAGGACACTTGGCAAGCTCTCCATGGAGAGGACACTTGGCAAGCTCTCCTCACATTTCCTCCCTTGGCCTTGTCCTTTTAGAATCCATGTGAGGGCCATGAGATTCCATGTGATTTCCAAGGTTAGAAGGCCTTGAATTAGAATCCATCTGGAGAGGACACTTGGCAAGCTCTCCATGGAGAGGACACTTGGCAAGCTCTCCTCACATTTCCTCCCTTGGCCTTGTCCTTTTAGAATCCATGTGAGGGCCATGAGATTCCATGTGATTTCCAAGGTTAGAAGGCCTTGAATTAGAATCCATCTGGAGAGGACACTTGGCAAGCTCTCCATCTGGAGAGGACACTTGGCAAGCTCTCCTCACATTTCCTCCCTTGGCCTTGAGGTATATATATCGATGGAGTTGGATGGGTGGACATGTACTCTCTTAGTGAGGTGGTTTTGCTAGGTAGTTGTTTGTTGTTATACAACATTGTTATGGAGAGCCAATTAGATCCCAGATCTTATGTGGTTTTTGAATTTTTGTCCATATCTGAGAATTCCTGTCAGTCAAGGCCAACCGAGTGCGCGTGGGTCTTTGATTTTGCTATGTTCCTTTTAGGGGAGTAAAACATATCTACCGCATCT
The DNA here is from genome assembly GCA_020310875.1 of Ceratopteris richardii. Lineage (NCBI taxonomy): Eukaryota > Viridiplantae > Streptophyta > Polypodiopsida > Polypodiales > Pteridaceae > Ceratopteris > Ceratopteris richardii. Next base: position 158,568,287 of record CM035414.1, read on the forward strand.
AGAATGGAGCTGCGCGTCCCTTCAAGAAGGCGGCAGTCCTGACAGGAGACAGCTGCACGTCCCTTCAAGAGTAGGCGAATCCACTCCAGAAGAGGCATGAGAACTCAGCAACTGAGAGGCACCCAATCGCGAGCCTACTGCCTTATTTGGTTGCGCAACACGTTCGCTCTTCGCCCAATTTATGGAGATTCAAATCCGGAAAGGTCGCCAATATGGGATTTAGGCCCTTCGTACCTCCCTAGTCTCTGCCCGTTTAAAAAAAACCATTGCGATCCAAAAAGCATTATTATGCCCTCGTTAAGAAGTACCATGCCATTACTTGAATGGCTGCACTATTCCCGACCGCGATTCAAGAAAGAGTATACTGCCAAGCAAATATACTAAGAAATGGGACCTACATGCATCCATGATGCAATCCAGGTCTCGAACCTACAACCTTTGCGTTATTAACATAACGCTCTAAAGCTGAAAGAAGGGATGTGGATTGATAATTTCCAATTACAACACGGAAAGGTCTTCACGTAGCAAGAAAAGTTAAGTACTTTTTTTTTAATTCATCATGCATTTGATATATTCTGCAATTGAATGAATGGATGTTTTATAGTAAGGGTTCTTTGAGTATCCATCTAACTATGGACTTGCGTTGAATATCCATAGAATTCATTATATATGTGACTATGGTATTCATTGAATGTGATTTGAACTCATTTCTTATGTGATGTGGTAAAGGAGTTTTATTTACATGCTTGTTCACAATAAAAGGTGTAAGCATGCATTCGTGCATCCTTAAAGTTTTTGCAAATATAGATGCATACTATGGGCATACACTAAGTAGGTAAATCTTGAACGAGGGAGATGAGTTTTGAAGAGATACATTTTCAAGGACCATTTGAGCTACTACCGAGTTTTGAACTCGAGTCCCCCTATTGAAAGACATGTATGGTAGCCAGAGATGTAATGGCCCGACATTCAAAGTATTCAAATGGGCAAGCTTCCTCATGCAAAGGATCAAAGGATGGACGAAGCTATAATGGAGATAAGTATTATTGCTCACTTTTCTCATTTATGTAACCATGCTAGAGCAATGCATTTCAAATAAAGCAGGTGAATTGCTAATGCACATCAAATGATGCATAGAATGATTCATTTGAAAAATATGCATTGAAGGCATAATTGAATAGAAAAAGGTTTCTAATTAGCACATAATGGAGTCACTACATGAAGATTGTCAAAGAATAGAAATTGAATGCCCATCATAGCATGGTATGAACATGAATGGAAAACACAAGCATGAATTCATGCATTGAATGGAGTTCTATATGTGAATTCCATGTATGCTTTAAAGAGGGGTTCAATTTTTGGACCTTATGCATGCTCATCATCTTCAAGAAAAGATGAGAATGTTTTTTGTATACAATATGATGCATGGACTGAATCACATATGCATGGGTAAATGGGACATGAGAGAAAAATTAAGTATTGTAAATTTAAGGTTTAAGATAGAAAAATAACTTCTTCATATGAAGTCAAAAGCATAAAAGTTTAATGTGGTGAGACTATGCCCATTAACTCTTATGCTTTTTATATGTTGGCTTAATTCAAATACCAACAAAATTCAACTTAGGAAGAGGAACTTCAACATCTGATAATTGAGGACAATGATCGCACTAAAAGAGGGAAGAGAATGTCCTCAAATGACATATTAGGAATGTCCTCAAATGACATATTAGGGAAAAAATGGTTGAACTATTTTACCCTTTTAAGCATTCATTTCTCACCCAATAAGCTTCTTCCTTCATTGACAAGCGGTAGGATCCCTTTGGAGCTTTGAGAAAATTGCTTCAAAAAGAAGAATTGTAACTCATTGAGCATATCTAGAGAAGAGGAACATTAAAGGGTTGAAAGAAACCCTTAAGAACTCTACTCCAAAATGTGCTCTATGAGTAAGAAACAATTTAACAAGATGGTTAACAAGGTAACCATTTAGCAAATCTTATGATTGACTTTATCCTTTGATACAGATGCCTAATTATGTGAATAGATGATATCTAGTATGAGAATACTAGCTCTATTATCAAATGACATAAACGAAGATAACTTTGATTGCAGCTAATCAAGGAAATAATTTAATGAAAGCTCAAAGTCTTTTCAAAAACCAAATCAAGACTCTGTAAGAATGTAAATTACAAAGATTTTGATTATATTTGAGAAGACTAAAATAAATGGAGTTTAGTCCTTGAGTAAGAGCTAAAGTTGTCTACACTAAGGTGGGATTGTAAATCAGATGGTATGGGACATTTAGGTTTACAATGTCACTTAAGTAGGTTCAGTGGTATGGGACACTGAACTTAAAGATAATGGAAGCTTAAGCTCAAGGATATTGGAGATCTTTTTGAGTGAAGAATTTGAATCTCCCATTTGTATAGGAAATTAAAAGATCATCAATTTCCTACAGTTTTCGAGGACGAAAAACTCTTTAAAGGGGGGAAGAAAGGTATCATCAATATGATACTTCTAAGCAAAGATATTCCTTAACTCTTTCATGAAAGTTAAGGAGTACATTGGATGTCCAAGTACCTAAGTGTATTTGAGTTAAATCTCAAACAAAGTAAGAACCAGATATGCAAGAAGGGAATTCATTGAAGAATTCCAATTTGGCAAGTAAACTAAGGTAAACTAGCCAAGGATTTGAGCGTACCTAGGGTATGGTATTTGAGAATGGATAAAAATGGATGCAAATTTTGGATCGATAAGCATGTCAATTTGCTTAAGTCAAAAGGGTGAATTGTTGATCCCTAAAAGGAGAATGGTTAATGGTTTGAAGAACATCATTGATATTGAAGACTTAAACAAAGATATCAACTCGTGAAGGTATGAGTTGAACATCCCAAGAAAATCCCATGGGTAAAGATCATTGGGAAAAGGGATCTAAAGGAGGTAAGACTTGATCTTATCTCATGTTAAATTAGATAGAGAAATTTTGAGAAAGCCAAGTGAACTAACTTGGCCATAGATCAAACCCTTTTATAGTTTGATACCAAGTAAAGTTCAAAGGTCAACCTAAAGAACTTTTAATTAATTGGTAGTAGATTAAGAAACCTTAGTCTTTGCTCTCATGAAAATGAGGCCAAGGAGTTCCAAGATGGAATTATTATCATGGTAAATGATCAGAGAGCATTTAAAAGATAAGGGTAAAAAAGGTGGAAACACTGAGAATGTGGATTGGAGAACGAACTCACTGGTATGGGACAGTGAGAACTAACTCCCATTGAGCTTTTTCTCTGAAACCCAGAGAGAAAATAGGCTCAAGATCCGATAGGAAACATCACAATAAGCCTTAAAGATAAAACCATTTAGATTAAGGTCTTAGGTTCATTATAAGGTGTAGTAATGTACCTCCTTGAACCAATTTAATACACCTAGTTGTATGAACAAAAGGGTAAATAGAATTAACATGACATTTATCCTAGAAAAGGCTATCCTTTATCCTCCTAAGAAGATGCATTTTTCTTAATAAAATGCATAGCCAAATTTTGTGTGGAACAATAAATTTGGATAAGTAAGAGTGTAAAGAATTTTGGGAGTTTAGGAAGTTAAACTCCAAAAGTAAGTCAAGACTATTCAAGTATAATTGCCTTGAATGAAAGAATGATCTGTAAATGATCTTCCTTTCAATCGCTGGTGAGAATAAGTCATTCAAGAATGTTCCTAGCAAGATCTGAGATGTGATGCCTAGAAACAGGTATCTTTCTTGCAAGACCTTGGAACTAAAGCTGCAAAATGTGAATCATCTAAACTCCATCCAATATAAAATCTAGAGGGTGTCTTGATGAAGTATTTTTCCTAAATTTTGAGGATTTGAAGGAATCGGATTTGTTTCTCTTTGCAAAGCTTTGATGACCTTTGAGGTTAGTATACATAACTACCTAAACCATAGTTGGTTCAAGATAGTTAGTACTAATTCTCATTGGAAGAACAAGCTAAGCTAAGATAAATAAGTGGGGTAGAGACCTAGGAGAATGATCTACCAAATAATTCCAATTGCTAAAGTCATCTATGGATCTAAGTCTTGAATGTTAAAACTTTCAAAAGGATTAAACTATATTCTGAGAATTAATCCAAGGAAAATAAACATGATCAAGATAGGGATCCACTTGTAGACACGAACTTGTTACATTGGGTATATTATCATTCAGAATACTTGAGCTTTGTGTTTCAAGAAAACCTGGATGGTTGAAATAAGTCCACCTAAGAATAACTTCTTCATATGAAGTCAAAAGCATAAAAGTTTAATATGGTGAGATTATGCCCATTAACTCTTATGCTTTTTATATGTTGGCTTAATTCAAATACCAACAAAGTTCAACTTAGGAAGAGGAAATTTAACATCTGATCATTGAAGACAATGATCACACTAAAAGAGGTAAGAGAATGTCCTCAAATGACATATTAGGAATGTCCTCAAATGACATATTAGGAATGTCCTCAAATGACATATTAGGAAAAAAATTGTTGAACCATTTTACCCTTTTAAGCATTCATTTCTCCCCCAATAAGCTTCTTCCTTCATTGACAAGCGATAGGATCCATTTGGAGCTTTGAGAAATTTGCTTTAAAAATGAAGAATTGTAACTCATTGAGCATATCTAGAGAAGAGGAAGATTAAAGGGTTGAAGAAACCCTTAAGAAATCTACTCCAAAATTTGCTCTATGAGTAAGAAACAATTTATCAAGATGGTTAACAAGGTAACCATTTAGGAAATCTTATGATTGACTATATCCTTTGATACAGATGCCTAATTATGTCAATAGATGATATCTAGTATGGGAATACTAGCTCTATTATAAAATGACATAAACAAAGATAACTTTGATTGCATATAATCAAGGAAATAACTCAATGAAAGCTCAAAGTAATTTCAAAAAACAAATCAAGACTCTGTAAGAATGTAACTTACAAAGACTTTGATTATATTTGATAAGACTAAAATGAATGGAGTTTAATCCTTGAGTAAGAGCTAAAGTTGTCTACACTAAGGTGCGATTGTAAATCGGATGGTACTAAACATTTAGGTTTACAATGTCACTTAAGTAGGTTCCGTGGTATGGGACACTGAACTTAAAGATAATGGAAGCTTAAGCTCAAGGATATTGGAGAGCATTTTGAGTAAAGAATTTGAATCTCCCATTTGGATAGGAAATTAAAAGATCATCAATTTCCTACAGTTTTTGAGGATGAAAAACTCTTTAAAGGGGGAAAGAAAGGTATCATCAATATGATACTTCTAAGCAAAAGATATTCCTTAACTCTTTCATGAAAGTTAAGGAGTACATTGGATGTCCAAGTACCTAAGTGTATTTGAGTTAAATCTCAAAAAATGTAAGAACCAGATATGCAAGAACAGAATTCATTGAAGAATTCCAATTTGGCAAGTAAACTAAGGTAAACTAGCCAAAGATTTGAGCATACCTAGGGTATGGTATTTGAGAATGGATAAAAATGGATCCAAATTTTGGATCGATAAGCATATCAACTTGCTTAAGTCAAAAGGGTGACCTATAATTGTTGATCCCTAAAAGGAGAATGGTTAATGGTTTGAAGAACATCATTGATATTCAAGACTTAAGCAAAGATATCAACTCGTGAAGGTATGAGTTGAAGATCCCAAGAAAATCCCATGGGTATAGATCATTGAGAAAGGGATCTAAAGGAGGTAAGACTTGATCTTCTCTCATGTTAAATTAGATAGAGGAATTTTGAGAAAGCCAAGTGAACTAACTTGGTCAAATATATCCAACCCTTTATGGTTGGATAATCCAAGAGGCCTCCATTGCTCCGAAAGATCCAACCCTTTTATAGTTTGATACCAAGTAAAGTTCAAAGGTCAACATAAAGACCTTTCAATTAATTGGTAGTAGATTTAGAAACCTTAGTCTTTGCTCTCATGAAAATGAGGCCAAGGAGTTCTGAAATGGAATTTATGATCATGGTAAATGATCAGAGAGCATTGAAAAGATAAGGGCAAAAAAGGTGGAAACACTAAGGATGTGGATTGGAGAACGAACTCACTGGTATGGGACAGTGAAAACTAACTCCCATTGAGATTTTTGTCTGATGGCCAAAGAGAAAATAGGCTCAAGAACCGATAGGAAACATCACAATAAGCCTTAAAGATAAAACCATTTAGATTAAGGACTTAGGTTCATTATAAGGTGTAGTAACGTACCTCCTTGAACCAATTTAATACACCTAGTTGTATGAACAAAAGGGTAAATAGAATTAACATGACATTTATCCTAGAAAAGGCTATCCTTTATCCTCCTAAGCAGATGCATTTTTCTTAATAAAATGCATAGCCAAATTTTATGTGGAACAATAAATTTGGATAAGTAAGAATGATCTGTAAAAGATCTTCTTTTGAATCTTTGGTGAGAATAAGTGATTCAAGAATGTTCGTAGCAAGATCTGAGATATGATGCCTAGAAACAGGTATCTTTCTTGCAAGACCTTGGAACTAAAGCTACAAAACGTGAATCATCTAAACCCCATCCAATAGAAAATCTAGAGGGTATCTTGATGAAGTATTTTTCCTCAATTTTGAGGATTTGAAGGAATCAGATTTGTTTCTCTTTGCAAAGCTTTGATGACCTTTGAGGTTAGTATATATAACTACCTAAACCATAGTTGGTTCAAGATAGTTAGTACTGATTCTCATTCGAAGAACAGGCTAAGCTAAGATAAACAAGTGGGGTAGAGACCTAGAAGAATGGTCTACAAAATAAATCCAATTCCTAAAGTCATCTATGGATCTAAGTCTTGAATGTGAAAACTTCCAAAAGGATTAAACTCTATTCTGAGAATTAATCCAAGGAAAATCAAACATGATCAAGATAGGGATCCACTTGTAGACACGAACTTGTAGATTGGGTATATTATCATTTAGAATACTTGAGCTTTATGTTTCAAGAAAACCTCGATGATTGAAATAAGTCCACCTACGTTGCCAAGGAATGAGAAGATAGTATTTCTCCTCATTTTATTGAGCTTGTTTGGCATGGACTCACTAGACGGACTTTGCTAAGTTCAAATCTTTAGCTAAGTCCTATCAAATATAAGCCGAGTATATTTATATTTGAAAAGGACTATAAAAGAATAAGTTAAGTTCAGAACATCCTAAAAATATATATTTCTAAGGAAGTACAAAGTGTACTAAAATATATTATTTTATGGAGCTCAAGGTTTGAGAAAGTGCCAAAAGAAAAAGACCACCAAAGAAGTCCACCCTTTTCACCTATCCATAGGTACAAGGCATGCATGTACATTCAAGTGGACAAAGAGAAATTGATTTGGGCAGGGATTTTGATTCATTTTTTTTCATAATAAGGTAGGGATTAGCCCTTATCTGATTACTAGAAATGAATCTAAAGAGAGAGATGACCATGCTCAGAGTATAGATCATGGTGCATGCGGGAATACTTCACATATTATACCTACACACATTTTGGAGGACAAAAATGTTAAAAAGGGGAAGAATATTGTACAATTATGGGTCAAAGTGACCAAAGACATGGGTTTTGAGGGTCCGAAACCACTTGGAGAATCCTTAGATTCTATACACCTTGGAGTCATCATGGTCATGAGCATCCCAAGGTGTAAACGGTGTTTCACGTGGTATATTGCGTACCTACATCTAAGGTACTCGTCCTAGGAGTAGAAGCGGACGAGACAACATCTGTCGTACGGCCTCCACAACAGCGGCCTGTTCCAGACCTACCTGTAGATCCACTCCTAGAACCTCCTGCTCCAGAGCATGATCTAGATCTACGAGATGGGTCAAAACTTGTATCGCGTGGAGGTGCCGAATGCACATGTCTACTACTAGACCCAGTAGGAGATGGCTGAAAAGATGGTCGTGGTGGAGTCACACAGCTAGGAGATATACCTCCTGCAAGAGTAGCACCACCCGAAGGAGTGACACTGGCATGAGTGATACCGATGGGAGTGACACCGGTGGGAGTGAGGTCGACAGGAGTA
>CM035414.1:158581321-158648821 GCA_020310875.1 Ceratopteris richardii
GAGAGAGAGAAAGAGAGAGAGAGAGAGAGAGAGAGAGAGAGAGAGAGAGAGAGAGAGAGAACATCAAGGTCGTCAAACATGCCATTAGATATTTATACTCTACACCATAGCTTATACCAAAGGGACAATCTCTTGACTTTGATATACCAAAGCTTAGTAATCTCTTTGTAAATATGTTTACAATGATAATTAAAAAGACTTTTGCATGCTTTGATGATCATGCTAAATAATTTGACGTGTATTTTAAAAATATTCACAATGATAATTAAAAGGACTTTAGCATGCTCTAATCATGTGTATTGTACAATTTCCCATGCTAATTAATTGACATACACCTTTTCGGGTGTGCTAATTATTTGACACCACAACATGCTAAGGAGAGCCTCATTCTTTGACATCGTTGTAAATATGGTTTTCATATCATGTTTTAGGTAAAAAGAGTATGCGAAGGCAATTGGCTAACTTCTATCACTAAAGCATATGTGGTACACAATGTCATTGTACTTGAAATTAACAAGCATAAGTTCATATGTAGATCTCTATCGAAAGAGGTAAATAGATATGTAATCCTAAATCTTTAGCAATGCACTTAGGCTTGCTAATTTTTTGAGTCTTCATTCCTTCAATATTTTCTGTAATCCAATCATTGATTTAAATCTCAGGGAACGAGTCGTCAAGATCACGTTTGGCTCCAGGTGTCGAAGGAGATACTTGCGCAGAATGCAGGAGGCTGAGGAGATAAGCTGCTTGAGGAGGCGTAGAACGGTCTGCCAATCCTACCACACTTGAAGCCGAACGTGATCTTGCAATCAGGACTTTTTTCTTTTTCTGTGGAAAACTAGACTAGTTAACGGAGGAGGTTATTGTTCAAGCGAAGGCTTATCAGGAGGTATTTTTTATCGTTCATTACTGTTCGTTCATTCTGAAGACTCTTACCCGCTTAGGAAACCCGTTCTTCTTCAATCACTTGAATAGACTTACGGTATTTCGGAAGCTGTGTCTACTGTTTAGAGGAACGCTGAAGCAGTACTCCGTATCCGTGTCTGGAAATTCGATTGTTTCCGGTTCCAGTTATTTCGACTTCCTTTCTGACACGTAGTATTCGAAAATGTTTCCAGTTATTCGGAACTCCTTTCTGACACAGAGAGTCAATCTGATATCTGATTCTTTTTCGTTGTGGAAAGCCAGAAGAATTAGTCGAGGAGGTTATACTACCCGATTTTTGAAGCGACGGGTAATCAGGAAGTATTTTCTATCGTTCCTTACTGTTCGTTCATTCTGAAGATTCTTACCGACTTAGGGTATTTCACTTCAATAGACTTAGGGTACTTCGGAAGCTGTGTCTACCATTTAGAGGAACGCTGTGTCTATCTAGAAATTCGATTGTTTCCAGTTATTCCGACTTCCTTTCTGACACATAGTATTGGAAAATGTTTCCTGTTATTCGGAACTCCTTTCTGACTGTTCGTTCGTTCATTACTGCTCTTTGGCGATGATGGGTAGATTTTGTTTTTTTTTTTTTTTTTTTTACATGTTGACATTACAGATTATGTGATTCATGGAAGTTTGAAAAGTCTTTATATGTGTAATTATCATGATGAGCTGGAAATCAGAACTCATACCATGTACCAGCTGTTCCCTTTTGCCCAGGGCATATACCAAGCCGCTCATTTTGACATCAGAATACAGGAAAGAGAAAAAGGTCAGTGCCATGGGAGCATAATGCTGTGGGGATTCAGGTATCATAGCACAAAAATATTCACTCTTACGCAGTTTGCAAAAGTATAAAATGTGGGCATTTTCTTTTCAAACCTCTGTACAAAATGTCGGAATTTTCTTTTCAAACCATTGTGCAAAGATAGAATGGAGTTTAATCCTTGAGTAAGAGCTAAAGTTTTCTACACTAAGGTGGGATTCTAAATCGGATGGTATGGGACATTTACGTTTACAATGTCACTTAAGTAGGTTCAGTGGTATCGGACACTGAACTTAAAGATAATGGAAGCTTAAGCTCAAGGATATTGGAGAGCTTTTTGAGTGAAGATTTTGAATCTCCCATTTGGATAGGAAATTAAAAGGTCATCAATTTCCTACAGTTTTCGAGGACGAAAAACTCTTTAAAGAGGGGAAGAAAGGTATCATGGATATGATACTTCTAAGCAAAAGATATTCCTTAACTCTTTCATGAAAGTTAAGGAGTACATTGGATGTCCAAGTACCTAAGTGTATTTGAGTTAAATCTCAAACAAAGTAAGAACCAGATATGCAAGAAGGGAATTTATTGAAGAATTCCAATTTGGCAAGTAAACTAAGATAAACTAGCCAAAATATATCTATATTCTCACAAATTTGTCTACTACGTGGGGCGACTTGTAAAACAAATAGCCACTCTGGTTCTTTTGAATCTCGTATGAAAACAAGTTGCTCACAATGTTCGAGAAGTCCAAAAGTATCCCTTTCATCCTTCCATAATTTTGTGGAGTCGACTTTAAGCAAACCGTTTTTATCCCACCTCACTATTGCGTTTCTTCCAGAGGTGACTACTTTGAATCATTTCAAATAAAAAAAAAAAATCAAAATCCTAAAAGATAGTTTCAAAATATCTTGAATCACACCACAGTAATCTAGCTAGCCTTCATGAGCATTATCATCTCTTGCACTCGCTCTACTTTTTTGCAAAAAGTTCACCATCATCCCACTATCAAAAGTAGATCTATTTTTATTGATTCGTGCGATCCGAAAGTGTCGTCCATGAGACCATAGTGCACCATATTTAGTATACTCCCAATCACATCCCTTTGCAAGTTCTTCTTCTTCTTGAGAGATATCATCACCTGTTGCCTTTGCTTGAGAAACCTCTGTATCTAGCCATCTGCTCATTGGAAAAGGTGGAAGAGGTGGAAAACTTTCTGGAAGAGGCAAAAATCGAGTGGAACAATTCCTTCGAAACTAACTCTTTCCTTTGCGTTGGTTTCTTTGGCAAGCTCATACCTTTCTAACCACTTCTACATAGGCTCAAAGTTAACTATGCAAAACTTCATTGCCTTCTCTCTAAAAGCTGCATCCATTTTCCTTTGCAATCCTTTACCTTGTGGTTCATCGCCTACGAGACCAACATCTTCATAATCGCTCCATAAGCGAGGCATTTTGGGATTGACAATTGTTTCTGATCGCTAGCTTTCATTTGGCGTTGTGCTTGTCAACCAATTTCTCCTTCACGTAAAACATGTCTATCAGGAAAATATCTATGGTATCCTTCATAGATTGTTTTACGTATTGCTTTGGAGTAGCATGCTTCGAGTCCTGGTCCGCATAAGGGACAAGAATCGTAACCCAAAATTAATAAACCTGAACATTCACCATAACCAGGTCAATCATGAATCCTCCATATAAGTATGCCTTGCACTCGCACGTCTCGTCGTCTTATAGGTTGAGACGTGTCACGCACAGTAATCCCATCCCATAAAATGCACAGTCCTTCCACAAGTGGTGTAAGATATACATCCATGTTTTTTACCTTATACTTACCTGGTAAAAGCTAATAATAAATGACCTTTTTTTGTGGCCAATCATGGTGGGATGTTATAGTTCACCAAACATATAGGCCATGTGCTCCCTGGTATAAAAATAACTTGCTCACAATGTTCGGGAAGTAGAAATGTATCACTTTCATCCGTCCATAATTTTGTGGAGTCAACTTGAAGCAAACCGCTTTTATCCCACCTCACTGTTGTGTTTCTTCCAGAGGTGACTACTTTGAACCATTTCAAATCAAAAACAAAATAATCCAACTTCTTAAAAGATAATTTCAAGATATCTTGAATCACACTAGAGTAATCTAGCTAGCCTTCATGAGCATTATCATCTCTTGCACACGCTCTACTTTTTTACAAAACGTTCACCATCATCCCACTTTCAAAAGTAGACCTATTTTTATTGATTCGTGTGATCCGAAACTGTCGTCCATGAGACCATAGTGCACCGTATTTAGTATACTCCCAATCACATCCCTTTGCAAGTTCTTCTTCTTCAGAGATATCTTCACTCGTTGCCTTTGCTTAAGAAACCGTTGTATCTAGCCATCTGCTCATTGGAAAAGGTGGAAGAGGTCGAAGACTTTCTAGAAGAGGCAAAAATCGAGTGGAACGATTTTTTCGAAACTGAGCTCTTTCCGTTGCGTTGGTTTCCTTGGCAAGCTCATACCTTTCTAACCACTTTTACATAGGCTCTGAGTTAGCTATGCAAAACTTCATTGCCTTCTCTCTGAAAGCTGCATCCATTTTCCTTTGCAATCCTCTACCTTAAGGTTCATCGCCTACGAGATGAATATCTTCATCATCGCTCCATAAGTGAGGCATTTCGGGATCTGACAGTTGTTTCTAATCGCTAGCTTTCATTTTGCATTGTGCTTGTCAACCAATTTATACTTCACGTAAAACATGTCTATCAGGCAAATATCTATGATGTCCTTCATAGATAGTTTTACGTAGTTCTTTCGAATAGCGTGCTTTGAGTCCTGGTCTGCATAAGGGACAAGCATGGTAACCCGAAATCGATAAATCTGATCATTCACCATAACCAGGCCCATCATGCATCCTCTACATAAGTATGCCTTGCACTCCCACGTCTCGTCTTCTTATACGTTGAGACATGTCACGCACAGTAATCCCATTCCATAAAATGCACAGTTCTTCCACAAGTGGTGCAAGATATACATCCATGTTTTTTACCTTATACTTACCTCGTCAAAGCTAATAATAAATGACCTTTCTTTGTGGCTAGCCATGATGGGATGTTATAGTTCACCAAACATATAGGCCATGTGCTCCATGAAGAACTGCGTAAACCAAATGGATTCACTCCATCCATAGCTAGGCCTAGACGTATGGACCGAGGCTCACTAGCAAACTCTGGCCACTTACTCTCTATGTGCTTCCAAGCATTAGAGTCAACAGGCACTCGCATTACACCATCTGTAGATCTGCTCTTTGTATGCCATGACATTAACTCAGCTATAGATTTGCATCTAAACATGTTCTTAATTCATGGAATGATATGAAAGTGGTGAGGAACCTTCGTGGGGATTGCTTCATCTACAGAGTCTTCTCTAAATCTATTTGCTCCACACTTTGGACATACGTGGAGATGCTCATACTCATTCTGAAAGAGAATGCAATCATTTAGACAAGCATGAATTTTAGTCTTCCAATGGACTATAAAAGTTTTTTTGCAACTCCACGTGTCGGAGGCATGTGATTGCCCTCTGGAAATAATTGATCTTTAAGAAGCATGCAATAAGTAATTAAAATGATATTAGTAAATAAATTTATTTTGATACAACAATTGGTGATTTCACCCAATGTTCCATAGATAATCTCATCAATTTTCATTCATCGTCATAATCAAGTTATCTATGTAATTGGATTCTTGCTTCTCGATCTTCTTTTGATTTTCTCATCAAATGAACAACATTTTCCTTTATTGTTTGTATTTATTTACGTTCCTCTTACAAAGAAGTCTCGTCATAGAACTTTGGTACTTTCTTTAATTGTTACACTTTTTTTCTTCAATAATTCTATTCTCTTCTCCATCATGTTCCTCTCTTCTTTCCATTGTTGTCTTTCTCTATCTAATCCATTTTATTATCTATTGCTCAAAGTCATCTTCATCTTAATCAACTACATTCCACTTAATAGATGGCATATCTCTATATGAGTGATTTGCAAGGTTGATCCTAGTGATATTTCCTCTATAATGGAGGTAGATAGATTTACTTCCCAAAACTTGAACTATAGTCATTTCACGAAGGAATAAGCTAGCTATGTTTCATAACTGATAGATTTGTTAGGGTTTGGATTGCTAGAATTTCTTCAAAATCTACTCCAAATGTCATCTGTTTAACAAATTTTAACAAATGCTAGATATATAGATAGATAGATAGAAAGATGGATAAATAGATATATAGAAAGATAGATAGATAGATAGATAGATTGATAGATATAAAGAAAGATAGATAGATAGATAGATAGATAGATAGATAGATAGTTACATAGATACATAGATGGATAGATAGATAGATAGATAGATAAATAGATAGATACATAGATAGACAGATAAATAGAAAAATAAATAGATAGGTGGTAAGATAGGTAGATACATAGGTAGATAGGTAGATAGATGTGTGTGGGACAATGGGTGGCAGGGGAAATATGATGGGCTGGTGTGCTTGGTGCTGAAAAGGATGGGGGACGAGCACTATAGACGGCTATGTGTGGTGGAAGGTGGAGAGAAAGATGGGACGAGGGGGGATCGTGGGACTTCAGGTGGCGAGGAAAATATGGTAGGCTGGCGTCGATTGGGGCTAGAGAGAATGGGGGAGGCGCTCTAAAGGGCTCTGGGTGGCAAAGGAAATATGGTGGGATACAGGGAAGGGTTGGCGAGTGGACATGGGAGTGGATGAAGTACAAACAGTGGATAGATACATTAAAATTGGGTAAAATCCAATGGAGGGGAGAGAGAGAGAGAGAGAGAGAGAGAGAGAGAGAGAGAGAGAGAATAAGATGGGGTGCATGATGTGACTCTTGTTGCTTTTCTCCAAGTCTGCATGATTTCTCTAAAAGTGAAAGCAACCTATAGATGAGAGAGAGAGTGAATGGGAGGTAGTGGAGGTCTACAATGCAAAGATCTGCAGGAAGAGGTGGAGACTTATAGGTGTAGAATACTATGGAGGTTGGAAGAGAATTAGGTGTTGGCGAGATGGGGAGCGGGGGAGGAAGAAGGCTTTAGTTCTATTTTTCTTTGCGGGTTCGAGTCCACTGTGCGTGTGAGTGTTAGGTCGCCGAAATGGATTGTATTTTTATTTGTCATATATCGCACGTACCAAAGAGGCATAGCGAACAGTTGTAACTTTTTATCCATTAATGAAAGGGCATTACGGTGTTCTTCGTCGAGAGAAGAGATCGCCAGACTGTCTATTTGGGCGATCGTGCTGAGATGCTGTGTTGCAGATTTGTAGATATCTTGAGTATTGTTATTTTGTTCTTGTCCAATTGCAGTGATTCATTATTAACACAGTAACGTTGTCTTAACATTAATAAGTCTGTGTGATGTTGTGATTGTTAATTCGGGCGCTAATGTACTGTGTAGCGATAACGTGTTGCCTTGAAGGATAGTTACTGCTTAATTGAATGTTAACTGGGAAAATTAAATAAAGGGCCCACACAACATTCAGGATGATAATCAAAGATAGAACATTGTTTGCCCTTTTGAGATGGTGATTCCCATCAAAGTAAACTTCCATGGTCAAATGAAGCTAGCAAGAGTGATTCCTTTTAATGGGTGCATCCCTTAAGCAAAAGCCACTGACTTGCCACATCTTGGTAGTAGAAGGGATTGTCCTTTGCTTTATGAAGCCCCATATCAAGTCTTTGCATCATCCCGATGCACAACTTGTTTTATTTGCTTATTGAATCAAACAAAAATGAACTACATGAAAAATGAAATGAACTACGGTATGTAGAGTGAGTGAATTATTTCTTCTTGAATTGCTTTAAATAACTCTTCACCCTAGAGATGTTGACCAGGGGCATCCTCTCACCTTGTAAGTCCTCTAGATGTAATGCTCCTTATGCTAATACCTTTATTACCTTATATGGTCCTATTCCTTTAGATGCCAATTTGGTTGAAACTGGTGGGATCTCATGCACCAATACCAAAGATCTTTGTATACTTCATTAGCCCTAAGATACCTGTCATGCAATCTTTTGTGCTCTTCTTGTGTTACCTGTAGTTTCTCCATACCTCCTTTCTTGTGGTCTTCTAACCACCAATCTCTTAATAAGAGGCTCAATTCCAATGGTATTGGCTCCAATTTCTCTCCTCATAATAAATTCAAAGGGTTTTGATGCCTCTTTACCATATAGTAAGTGAAACAGACTCTTACCGGTGGTTCCCCTTCTAGTGGTATGGAAAGCCAAGATTTCAACAATCAACGTTTGCAATGAAGAGCTTTGAAGGTCAAAAGCTAATTTGCATTAGCAACCGAATCAAAATTTTGTTAGAGCTTTTTGCCTAACCATTTGCCCTCGGATAGTAAGCACATGACTTTTTGTGAAAGACCTTGTACCTTTCAGCAATTGGATTACAAAGTGTGCCACCCTATCACTCGTGATTTCAAGTGGGCAACCAACTCTCAAGAAAATATGTTTGTACAAAAATTTGG
This sequence comes from Ceratopteris richardii, assembly GCA_020310875.1. NCBI lineage: Eukaryota > Viridiplantae > Streptophyta > Polypodiopsida > Polypodiales > Pteridaceae > Ceratopteris > Ceratopteris richardii. Next base: position 158,589,543 of record CM035414.1, read on the forward strand.
CCACCATCAACGCCATGCAATCCAAAGTGGTCTTAGCTTTTATCCACCTACTTTCATAGCACGTGGCCATGATAATATACTTCCTAACCCCGAGTTGACCAATTGGAATGATCAATCCAATGAAATCAAGATCCCATTGTTTGAAAGGTAGACATCCCATGGAGATGGCTAATGGTTGAAACTTCAATCTGGTTAGCCTAGGAGAATATCTTTGGCACATGTCACATTCTTTAGCAAATTTTATTTCATCTTTGTGGATATGGGCCACTGTAGTCCTTTGTGGATGATTTTCTGAGCTGATTCGTCTCCCTTTAGATGCCCTTTTCTATGTGCTACTTCAAGTAAAAAGTTCAACTCCTCTAGACAAACACACTTTCTTAAGATACCATCCTGACAATATTTATACAAATTTCAATTTATAAGTGAGTAAGCTCTCCTTTAAATAGTAATCTCCTCTTCTCTATTGATGTTAAGTGTTCTAGAAATTTTCCAAAGGTGAGGAATTATAAAATTCCACCATACCAACCAGTTTGAGTTGCCACCAAGAAGATATTGCTATCTACTTGTTCATCATTAATACTTATTGCATTTTCACTTAGGTAGTCCTTGAGACCTGATCCACCATGTAGTGCTCTTTTCCTAGCTTAATATGAATCTCAAAGTCAAATTTTCGAAATAGCAACAACCATCACCAAACCCTTCTAGCCACTCTAGGCTTGGTAATCAAATAATTTAAAGGAAAATGATCAAATATGACAATAAAATGCACACCTAGGAGGTAGTGCCAAACTTTTGAAGAGCAAATATGATAGCCAAACCTTCTCATTTGGTAGTGTTGTAGTTTCTTTTTGCTTTGGTGAGTAATCTGCTAGCATACGCGATAGGTTGAGACATATCACCCATAGTAATCCCACTGCATAAAATGCATAGTTCTTCCATAAGTGGTGCAAGATACACATCCATGATCTCTACCTTATACTTACTTGGTAAAAGCTAATAATAAATGACCTTTCTTTGTGGCCAGCGATGGTGGGATGTTATAGTTCACCAAACATATAGACCATGTGCTCCATGAAGAACTGCGTAAACCAAATGGATTCACTCCATCCATAGCTAGGCCTAGACATATGGATCAAGGCTTACTAGCAAACTCTGACCACTTATTATCTATGTGCTTCCAAGCGACAGAGTCAACAGGCACTCACATTAAACCATCTATAGACCTGCTCTTTGTATGCCATGACATTAACTCAACTACATATTTGCATCTAAACATGTTCTTAATTCATGGAATGATATGAAAGTGGCAAAGAACCTTTGCGGGGATTGCTTCACCTACAAAGTCTTCTCTAAATCTATTTATAGAGATGCTCATACTCATTCTGAAAGAGAATGCAATCATTCAGACAAGCATGAATTTTAGTATAATCCATTCCAATGGACTGTAAAACTTTTTTTGCAACTCCACGTGTTGGAGACATGTCATTGCCTTGTGGCAATAATTTATCTTTAAGAAGCCTGCAATAAGCAATTAAAATGATATTAGTAAATAAAGTTATTTTGATACAACAATTGGTGATTTTACCCCATGTTCCATGTATAATCTCATCGATTTTCATTCATCGTCATAATCAAGTTATCTATGTAATTGGATTCTTGCTTCTCGATCTTCTTTCAATTTCAATTGTTTAAATTTATTTACGTTCCTCTTACGAAGAAGTTTCTTCATAGAACTTTTCACATCTTCCACTACGATGTTTGGTACTTTCTTTAATTGTTACACTTTTTTTCTTCAATAATTCTATTTTCTTCTAGCATCATGTTCCTCTCTTCTTTCCATTGTTGTCTTTCTCTATCTAATCCATTTTATTATCTATTGCTCAAAGTCATCTTCATCTTAATCAACTACATTCCACTTAATAGGTGGCATATCTCTATATGATTGATTTGCAAGGTTGATCCTAGTGGTATTTCCTCTATAATCGAGGTAGATAGATTTACTTCCCAAAACTTGAACTATAGTCATTTCACGAAGGAATAACCTAGCTACGATTCATAACTGATAGATTTGTTAGGGTTTGGATTGCTGGAATTTCTTCAAAATCTACTCCACATGTCATCTGTTTAACTAATTTTAACAAATGCTGGATATATAGATAGATAGATAGAGAGATGGATATATAGATATATAGAAAGATAGATAGATAGATAGATAGATAGATAAATAGATAGAAAGAAAGAAAGAAAGATAGACAGATAGATACATAGATAGATAGATAGATAGATAGATAGATAGATACATAGATCGATAGATAGATAGATAGATAGATAGATAGATAGATAGATAGATAGATAGACAGATAGGTAGAAAAATAAATAGATAGGTTGTTAGATAGGTAGATACATAGGTAGATAGGTAGAGAGATAGATAGATAGACAAGTAGATAGATAGATAGATAGATAGATAGATAGGTAGATAGATAGATAGGTCGATATATATATATATATATATATATATATATATATATATATATATATATATATATATATATATATATATATATATATATATATATATATATATATATATATATATATATATATATATGGATAGATAGATAGATAGGTAGATAGGTAGATAGATAGATAGATAGATAGATTTATTTATGTATGTGTGTCTGGGACAATGGGTGGCGGGGAAAATATGATGGGCTAGTGTGGTTGGTGCGGCAAAGGATGGGGGGAGGGGCACTATAGACGGCTATGTATGGTGGAAGGTGGAGAGAAAGATGGGACGAGGGGGGGTCGTGGGACTCCAGGTGGCGAGGGAAATATGGTAGGGTGGCATCAATTGGGGCTACAGAGCATGGGAGAGGCGCTCTACAGGGCTCTGGGTGGCAAAGGAAATATGGTGGGGTACAGGGAAGGGTTGGGGAGTGGACATGGGGGTGGATGAAGTACAAACAGTGGATAGATGCATTAAAATTGGTAGACTCCAAGGCAGAGAGAGAGAGAGAGAACAAGATGGGGTGCATGATGTGACTCTTGTTGCTTTTCTCTAAGTCTGCATGATTTCTCTAAAAGTGAAAGCAACCTATAGATGAGAGAGAGAGCGAATGGGAGGTGGTGGAGGTCTACAATGCAAAGGTTTGCGGGAAGAGGTGGAGACCTATACAGGTAGAATACTATGGAGGTTGGAAGAGGTTTAGGTATTGGCGAGGGAGGGAGCAGGGGCTGGGGAAGGCTTTAGTTCTATTTTTCTTTGCGGGTTCGAGTCCACCGTGCGTGCGAGTGTTAGGTTGCCGGAATGGATTGTATATTTATTTGTCATATATCGCACGCACCGAAAAGGCATAGTGAAAACTTTTTATTCATTAATGAAAGGGCATTACGGTGTTCTTCGGCGAGAGAAGAAATCGCGAGACTGTCTGTCTGGGCAATCGTGGTTAGACGCTGTGTTGCAGATTTGCACATATCTTGAGTACTTTTATTATGTTCTTGTCGAATTGCACTGATTCATTATTAACACAGTAACGTTGTCTTAACATTAATAAGTCTATGTGACTTGTCAGAAGTGCTTTTAACGCAACTTATAGATGAGAGAGAGAGCGAATGGAAGGTGGTGGAGGTTTATAATGCAAAGGTCTACAGGAAGAGGTGAAGACCTATAGGGGTAGAATACTATGGAGGTTGGAAGAGGTTTAGGTGTTGGCGAGAGGGGGAGCGGGGGAGGGAAGAGAGAGAGAGAGAGAGAGAGAGAGAGAGAGAGAGAGAGAGAGAGAGAGAGAGAGAGAGAGAGAGAAAGAGGGAGAGAGAGAGAGAGAGAGAGAGAGAGAGAGAGAGAGAGAGAGAACATCAATGTCGTCAAACATGCCATTAGATGTTTATACTCTATACCATGGCTTATACCAAAGGGACAATCTCTTGACGTTGATGTACCAATTAGCATTGTAAAAATGTTTACAATGCTAATTAAAAAGACTTTAGCGTGCTTTGATGATCATGCTAAACAATTTGATGTGTATTTTAAAAATATTCACAATGATAATTACAAAGGACTTTATCATGCTCTGATCATGTGTATTGTACAATTTCCCATGCTAATTAATTGACACACACCTTTTCAAGAGTGCTAATTATTTGACACCACATGCTAGGGAGAGCCTCATTCTTTGAGATGGTTGCAAATATGGTTTTCACATTATGTTTTAGCTAAAAAGAGTATGCGAAGGCAATTGGCTAGCTTCTATCACTAAAGCATATGTGGTACACAATGTCATTATACTTGAAATTAACAAGCATAAGCTCATATGTAGATCTCTATGGAAAGAGGTAAATAGATATGTAATCCTAAATCTTTAGCAATGCACTTAGGCTTGCTAATTGCTTGAGTCTTCATTACTTCAATATTTCCTGTAATCCAATCATTGATTTAAATCTCAGTAATTTGCTTCCATCCAACGCGTTTTTCATCATATCTGCACATTGTTCATGAGTTGATACATCTGAGAGGCGTCCAATTCAAGGAACGAGTCGTTGCAGATATGGTTTTCGTATTATGGTGTCAACTAACAAGAGTATGTGAACACAATCGGTACACAATGTCATTGTACTTGAAGTTTTGTAAATGATAGGAGGACATATAAACATGTTTGAGTTTCGAGAGTGTAAAAGTATTATTTCAATTGAATTTCCTTTGAACATCTTCACGATTAGGTGTCTGCATTGCATTAGGTACCCGATTCTGCCGACGGCAGCTGCGACCGTCCAATTCAGCGAACGAGCCGTCAAGATCACGTCTGGCTCCAGGTGTTGAAGGAGATACTTGCGCAGAATGGAGGAGGCTGAGGAGATGGGCTGCTTAAGGAGACGCACAACGGTCTGCCAATCCTACCACACTTGAAGCCGAACGTGATCTTGCAATCGGGACTTTTTTCTTTTGCTGTGGAAAGCCAGACCAGTTAACGGAGGAGGTTATTGTTCATGCGAAGGCTTATCAGGAGGTATTTTCTATCGTTCATTACTGTTCGTTCATTCTGAAGACTCTTACCCGCTAAGGAAACCCGTTCTTCTTCAATCACTTGAATAGACTTACGGTATTTCGGAAGCTGTGTCTACTGTTTAGAGGAACGCTGAAGCAGTACTCCGTATCCGTGTCTGGAAATTCGATTGTTTCCGGTTCCAGTTATTCCGACTTCCTTTCTGACACGTAGTATTGGAAAATGTTTCCAGTTATTCGGAAGTCCTTTCTGACACAGAGAGTCAATCTGATATCTGATTCTTTTTCGCTGTGGAAAGCCAGACGAATTAACCGAGGAGGTTACGCTAGCCCATTTTTGCAGCGACGGGTAATCAGGAAGTATTTTCTATTGCTCCTTACTGTTCGTTCATTCTGAAGATTCTTACCGACTTACGGTAGTTCACTTCAATAGACTTAGGGTATTTCGGAAGCTGTGTCTACCATTTAGAGGAACGCTGTGTCTATCTGGAAATTCGATTGTTTCCAGTTATTCCGACTTCCTTTCTGACACATAGTATTGGAAAATGTTTCCAGTTATTCGGAACTCCTTTCTGACTGTTCGTTCGTTCGTTACTGCTCTTTGGCGATGATGCGTAGATTTTTATTTTATTTTATTTTATTTTATTTTTTATTTTTTTATTTTTTACATCTTTACATTACAGATTATGTGATTCATGGAAGATTGAAAAGTCTTTATATGTGTAATTCTCATGATGAGCTGGAAATCAGAACTCATACCATGTACCAGCTGTTCCGTTTTGCCCAGTCAGAATACAGGAAAGAGAAAAAGGGCATTGCCATGCCATGAACACAATCCAATTCCATGGGGCATAATGCTGTGGGGATTCAGGTATCATAGCACAGAAATATTCCCTCTTACGCAGAAGTACAATATGTGGGCATTTTCTTTTCAAACCTCTGTGCAAAGATATTTGGGCATATGAGCATGCAAAGGTCAGACTCTAAGCGAGATAACCAAATAAGAATATTCATGGTAGTATCTTCAGTAGAGGGTGTTTCATTGCAGGTAACTAAAGAAGGAAAGTACAACAGTAGGAAGAATAATCAAAGTGACGTCGCCTTCCCATTCAAGATTCTTCAAACTAAGCTAAAGTTGAACAAGCGAACCTGCAGAAAAACATTTCTTATCGCTGCACGCAAAACATTAGCATTATATTGAGAGAAATGCGATTTTTCTTGTCTTTCTTTCAGACATACCGTTGACTCAGTAAAGCGTCTTAATTGTCTCACCTGTTGTTCGTCATAGTAATACAGAATACATACATACATATAGCAACAGAATACATGAAGAAAAAAAGGTCACTGCCATGCCATGAACACCCTTCAATTCTATGAGCATTGCGTTGTTGGGATTCAGGTATCACAGGACAACATTCACTCATTTGCTGTTCTCATGTTTCTGATCTTTTTCCTTCTTCTAGGCTGAATGCACTAAGGACCTATATAAGATCATATTCTTGTTTGCTTGTATATTCTAAGTATTTATTCGGGTCTACTTCAAGGATTTATTTTCGACTGATAAACGCCCTAATATGTGGATGATTAATATAATTCAATGATTTTACCCCATGTTCCATAGATAATCTCATCGATTTTCATTCATCGTCATAATCAAGCTATCTATGTAATTGGATTCTTGCTTCTCGATCTTCTTTCAATTTCCTCATCAAATGAACAACATTTTCCTTTATTGTTTGTATTTATTAACGTTCCTCTTACGAAGAAGTTTCTTCATAGAACTTTTCACATCTTCCATTACGATGTTTGGTACTTTCTTCGATTGTTACACTTTTTTTCCTCAATCACTCTATTTTCTTGTAGCATCATGTTCCTCTCTTCTTTCCATTGTTGTCTTTCTCTATCTAATCCTTTTTATTATCTATTGCTCAAAGTCATCTTCATCTTAGTCAACTACATTCCACTTAATAGGTGGCATATCTCTATATGAGTGATTTGCAAGGTTGATCCTAGTGGTATTTCCTCTATAACGGAGGAGGCTGAGGAACGTGATGTTGCAATCGGGAGTTTTTTCTTTTGCTGTGGAAAGTCAAACCAGTTAACGGAGGAGGTTACGCTACCCCATTGTTCAATGAAGGCTTATCAGGAAGTATTTTCTATCGTTCATTACTGTTCGTTCATTCTAAAGACTCTTACCCGCTTAGGAAACCTGTTCTTCTTCAATCACTTGAATAGACTTACGGTATTTCACTTCAATAGACTTAGGGTATTTCGGAGTAGACTTAGGGTATTTCGGAAGCTGTGTCTACCATTTAGAGGAACGATGTGTCTATTTGGAAATTCGATTGTCTAGGGAGGTTTGAAATAGAATTGTATTCTTCTCCCTAGACACCACATTCTCTAACAATTTAGGGCCCTTGGTTAACTTGTGTTATATGCACCTTTTCATCATTCTCTCAATGTTAATCTTCTTTAAGAAGTATCTTTAGCCAAACATGCATTGACACCCTATCATAAAACTCACAACTGAGCGAAGTCGAGCACACAATGGGAACATGATCACCCATGGTGGTTTATTGGGATATTTCAAATAGAACTCAATTCTTCTCCCTGGACACCACATTGTCTAATAATTTAACGCCCTAGCTTTATTTGTGTTATATGTACCCTCCCAACATTCTCTCAATGTTAAACTTCTTTAAGAAGTATCTCTATTCAAACTTTATTTGAGACCCTATCAGAGGAAAATGATAAGAGAAATTTAAGGCCCTATCTTTACTTGTGCTATATGCACATTCTCATCATTCTCTCAATGTTGCGGTTCTTTGAGGGCTATCTTTATCCAAACATGCTTTGACACCTATTGTATAATTATGGGTCAAAGTGGCCAAAGACATGGGTTTTGAGGGTCCAAAACCACTTGGAGAACCCTTGGATTCTATGGGGAAACCCTTGGGAAAGTATCTCCAAGAGTGTGGTTTGAACCCTTGAGTTATTTGGATTTATTTACTCCCAATTGAAGGGTTTTGACCCTTAGGACTGATATTTCCTAAGGGTATGGTATTTAACCCTTACGGAGGCCTCTCAAGCCTCGAGATTTGTACGTACAAGCTTGGGAGAAATCCCTTTAGAATCCATGTGAGGGCCATGAGATTCTATGTGATTTCCAAGGTTAGAAGGCCTTGAATTAGAATCCATCTGGAGAGGACACTTGGCAAGCTCTCTTCACATTTCCTCCCTTGGCCTTGAGGTATATATATGGGTGGAGTTGCATGGATGGACTTGTACTCTCTCTTAGTGAGGTGGTTTTGCTAGGTAGTAGTTTGTTGTTATACAACATTGGTATGCAGAGGCAATTAGCTCCCAGATCTTATGTGGTTTTCTAATTTCTATCCATATCTCAGAATTTCTGTCAATCAAGGCCAGTCGAGTGCGCGTGGGTCTTTGATTGTGCTATGTCCCTTTTAGGGGAGTAAAACATATCTACCCCGTCTAGTACGGAGTTGTCCGTCCCTTCAAGAAGGCGGCAGTCCTGACAGGGGACAGCTGCATGGCCCTTCAAGAGTAGGCGACAGTCCTATAAGCGACTCCACTCCAGAAGAGGCGGCCGGTTCAGGCGGATACACCCCATGTGATGGGCTCGTGAGAACTAAGCAACTAAGAGGCACCCAATCGCGAGCCTACTACCTCATTTGGTTGTGCAACACGTTCGCTCTTTGCCCAATTTATGGAGATTCAAATTCGAACAGATCGCCAATATGGGATTTATGCCCTTCGTAGCTCCCTAGTCTCAGCCCGTTTTAAAAAAGCCATTGCGATTCCAAAAAGCATTATTATACCTTCGTTAAGAAGTACCATGCCATTACTTGAATGGCTGCACTATTCCCGACCACGATTCAAGGAAGAGTATTCTGCCAAGCAAATAAACTAAGAAACGGGACCTACATGCATCCATGATGATTCGCCCATCTAGGTCCCGAACCTGCGACCTTTGCGTTATTAGCACAATGCTCTAAAGCTGAAAGAAGGGATGTGGATTGATAGTTTCCAATTACAACACGGAAAGGTCTTCACGTAGCAAGAAAAGTTAAGTACTTTTTTTTTTAATTCATCATGCATTTGATATATTCTGCAATTGAATGAATGCATGTTTTATAGTAAGGGTTCTTTTAGTATCCATCTAACTATTGACATGCGTTGAATATCCATAGAATTCATTATATATGTGACTATGGTATTCATTGAATGAGATTTGAGCTCATTTCTTATCTGATGTGCTAAAGGAGTTTTATTTACATGCTTGTTCACAATAAAAGGTGTAAGCATGCATTCGTGCATCCTTAAAGTTTTTGCAAATATAGATGCATACTTTGGGCATACACTAAGTAGGTAAATCTTGAACGAGGGAGATGATTTTTGAAGAGATACATTTTCAAGGACTATTTGAGCTACTACCGAGTTTTGAACTCAATTCCCCCTATTGAGAGACATGTATGGTAGCCAGAGCTGTAATGGCCCGAGCTTTCAAAGTATTCAAATAGGCAAGCTTCCTCATGCAAAGGATCAAAGGATGGACGAAGCTATAATGGAGATAAGTATTATTGCTCACTTTTCTCATTTATGTAACCATGCTAGAGCAATGCATTTCAAATAAAGCAGGTGAATTGCTAATGCACATCGAATGATGCATAGAATGATTGATTTGAAAAATATGCATTGAAGGCATAATTGAATAGAAAAAGGTTTCTAATTAGCACATAATGGAGTAACCACATGAAGGTTGTCAAAGAATGGAAATGGCATGCCCATCATAGCATGGTATGAACATGAATGGAAAACACAAGCATGAATTCATGCATTGAATGGAGTTCTATATGTGAATTCCATGTATGCTTTAAAGAGGGGTTCAATTTTTGGACCTTATGCCTTCAAGAAAAATAACTTCTTCATATGAAGTCAAAAGCATAAAAGTTTAATGTGGTGAGATTATGCCCATTAACTCTTATGCTTTTTATATGTTGGCTTAATTCAAATACCAACAAAATTCAACTTAGGAAGAGGAACTTTATTGAGGACAATGATCACACTAAAAGACGGAAGAGAATGTCCTCAAATGATATATTAGGGATGTCCTCAAATGACATATTAAGGAAAAAATGATTGAACCATTTTACCCTTTTAAGCATTCATTTCTCCCCCAGTAAGCTTCTTCCTTGATTGACAAGCAGTAGGATCCATTTGGAGCTTTGAGAAAATTGCTTCAAAAATGAAGAATTGTAACTCATTGAGCATATCTAGAGAAGAGGAAGATTAAAGGGTTGAAAGAATCCCTTAAGAACTCTACTCCAAAATGTGCTCTATGAGTAAGAAACAATTTATCAAGATGGTTAACAAGGTAACCATTTAGCAAATCTTATGATTGACTATATCCTTTGATACAGATGCCTAATTATGTCAATAGATGATATCTAGTATGAGAATACTAGCTCTATTATCAAATGACATAAACAAAGATAACTTTGATTGCATCTACTCAAGGAAATAATTCAATGAAAGCTCAAAGTCTTTTCAAAAAACAAATCAAGACTCTGTAAGAGTGTAACTTACAAAGATTTTGATTATATTTGATAAGACTAAAATGAATGGAGTTTAATCCTTGAGTAAGAGCTAAAGTTGTCTACACTAATGTGGGATTGTAAATCAGATGCTATGGGACATTTACGTTTATAATGTCACTTAAGTAGGTTCAGTGGTATGAGACACTGAACTTAAAGATAATGGAAGCTTAAGCTCAAGGATATTGGAGAGCTTTTTGAGTGAAGAATTTGAATCGCCCATTTGGATAGGAAATAAAAAGGTCATCAATTTCCTACAGTTTTCGAGGACAAAAAACTCTTTAAAGGGGGGAAGAAAGGTATCATCAATATGATACTTCTAAGCAAAAGATATTCCTTAACTCTTTCATGAAAGTTAAGGAGTACATTGGATGTCCAAGTACCTAAGTGTATTTGAGTTAAATCTCAAACAAAGTAAGATTCAGATATGCAAGAAGGCAATTCATTAAAGAATTCCAATTTGGCAAGTAAACTAAGATAAACTAGCCAAAGATTTCTGCATACCTAGGGTATGATATTTGAGAACGGATAAAAATGGATCCAAATTTTGGATCGATAAGCATGTCAACTTGCTTAAGTAAGAGGGGTGACATATAATTGTTGATCCCTAAAAGGAGAATGGTTAATGGTTTGAAGAACATCATTGATATTGAAGACTTAAGCGAAGATATCAACTCGTGAAGGTATGAGTTGAAGATCCCAAGAAAATTCCATGGGTAAAGATCATTGAGAAAAGGGATCTAAAGGAGGTAAGACTTGATCTTATCTCATGTTAAATTGGATAGAGGAATTTTGAGAAAGCCAAGTGAACTAACTTGGTCAAATATATCCAACCCTTTATGGTTGGATAATCCAAGAGGCCTCCATTGCTAAGAAAGATCAAACCCTTTTATAGTTTGATACCAAGTAAAGTTCAAAGGTCAACCTAAAGACCTTTGAATTAATTGGCAGTAGATTTAGAAACCTTAGTCTTTGCTCTCATGAAAATGAGGCCAAGGAGTTCCAAGATGGAATTTATGATCATGGTAAATGATCAGAGAGCATTGAAAAGATAAGGGCAAAAAAGGTGGAAACACTGAGGATGTGGATTGAAGAAGGAACTCGCTCGTTTGGGACAGTGAGAACTAACTCCCATTGAGATGTTTCTCTGATGGCTAGAGAGAAAATAGGCTAAAGATCCGATAGGAAACATCACAATAAGCCTTAATGATAAAAACACTTAGATTAAGGTCTTAGACTCATTATAAGGTGTAGTAATGTACCTCCTTGAACCAATTTAATACACCTAGTTGTATGAACAAAAGGCTAAATAGAATTAACATGAAATTTATCCTAGAAAAGGCTATCCTTTATCCTCCTAAGCAGATGCATTTTTCTTAATAAAATGCATAGCCAAATTTTGTGTGGAACAATAAATTTGGATAAGTAAGAGGGTAAAGAACTTTCGGAGTTTACGAAGTTAAACTCCAAAAGTAAGTCAAGACTATTCAAGTATAATAGCCTTGAATGAAAGACTGATCTGTAAAAGATCTTCTTTTGAATCTTTGGTAAGAATAAGTGATTCAAGAATGTTCCTAGCAAGATCTGAGATATGATGCCTAGAAACATGTATCTTTCTTGCAAGACCTTGGAACTAAAGCTAGAAAACGTGAATCATCTAAACTTTATCCAATATAAAATCTAGAGGGTGTCTTGATGAAGTATTTTTCCTCAATTTTAAGGATTTGAAGGAATCGGATTTGTTTCTCTTTGCAAAGCTTTCATGACCTTTGTTTCTCTTTGCAAAGCTTCCAATTCCTAAAGTCATCTATGGATCTAAATCTTGAATGTTAAAACTTCCAAAAGGATTAAACTCTATTCTAAGAATTAATCCAAGGAAGATCAAAGATGATCAAGATAGGGATCCACTTGTAGACACGAACTTGTAGATTGGGTATATTATCATTCACAATACTTGAGCTTTATGTTTCAAGAAAACCTGGATGATTGAAATAAGTCCACCTAAGTTGCCAAGGAATGAGAAGATAGTATTTCTCCTCATTTTATTGAGCTTCTTTTGGCATGGACTCACTAGACCCACTTTGCTAAGTTCACATCTTTAGCTAAGTCCTATCAAATATAAGCAAAGTATATTTGTGTTTGAAAAGGACTATAAAAGAATAAGTTAAGTTCAGAACATCCGAAGATTCCTCTCCTTTCTGTTGAAAGTGGAAGATGAATCTAGGTTTTGGCCCTTTCAAGATAGAGATAGGATCTCTAGACCCCTGAAAATATAAAGTTCTAAGGAAGCATAAAGTGTGCTGAAATATATTATTTTATGGAGCTCAAGGTTTGAGAAAGTACCAAAAGTAAAAGACCACCAAAGAAGACCACCCTTTTCACCAGTCCATAGGTATAAGGCATGCATGTACATTCAAGTGGACAAAGAGAAAGTGATTTGGGCAGGGATTCTGATTCATTTGTTTTCAGAAAAAGGTAGGGATTAGCCCTTATCTGATTACTAGAAACGAATCTAAAGAGAGAGATGACCATGCTCAGAGTATAGATCATGGTGCACAGGGGAATACTTCACATATACCTACGCACATTTTTTAGGACAAAAATATTAAAGGGGGGAAGAATGTTGTATAATTATGGGTCAAAGTGGCCAAAGACATGGGTTTTGAGGTACACAATGTCATTATACTTGGAATTAACAAGCATAAGTTCATATGTAGATCTCTATGGAAAGAGGTAAATAGATATGTAATCCTAAATCTTTAGCAATGCACTTAGGCTTGCTAATTGCTTGAGTCTTCATTACTTCAATATTTCCTGTAATCCAATCATTGATTTAAATCTCAGTAATTTGCTTCCATCCAACGCTTTTTTCATCATATCTGCACATTGTTCATGAGTTGATACATCTGAGAGGCGTCCAATTCAAGGAACGAGTCGTTGCAGATATGGTTTTCGTATTATGGTGTCAACTAACAAGAGTATGTGAACACAATCGGTACACAATGTCATTGTACTTGAAGTTTTGTAAATGATAGGAGGACATATAAACATGTTTGAGTTTCGAGAGTGTAATAGTATTATTTCAATTGAATTTTCTTTGAACATCTTCACGATTAGGTGTCTGCATTGCATAAGGTATCCGATTCTGCCGACGGCAGCTGCGACCCTCCAATTCAGCGAACGAGTCGTCAAGATCACGTCTGGCTCCAGGTGTTGAAGGAGATACTTGCGCAGAATGGAGGAAGCTGAGGAGATGGGCTGCTTAAGGAGACGCACAACGGTCTGTCAATCCTACCACACTTGAAGCCGAACGTGATCTTGCAATCGGGACTTTTTTCTTTTGCTGTGGAAAGCCAGACCAGTTAACGGAGGTATTTTCTATCGTTCATCACTGTTCGTTCATTCTGAAGACTCTTACCCGCTTAGGAAACCCGTTCTTCTTCAATCACTTGAATAGACTTACGGTATTTCGGAAGCTGTGTCTACTGTTTAGAGGAACGCTGAAGCAGTACTCCGTATCCGTGTCTGGAAATTCGATTGTTTCCGGTTCCAGTTATTCCGACTTCCTTTCTGACACGAAGTATTGGAAAATGTTTCCAGTTATTCGGAAGTCCTTTCTGACACAGAGAGTCAATCTGATATCTGATTCTTTTTCGCTGTGGAAAGCCAGACGAATTAACCGAGGAGGTTACGCTACCCCATTTTTGCAGCGACGGGTAATCAGGAAGTATTTTCTATTGCTCCTTACTGTTCGTTCATTCTGAAGATTCTTACCGACTTAGGGTAGTTCACTTCAATAGACTTAGGGTATTTCGGAAGCTGTGTCTACCATTTAGAGGAACGCTGTGTCTATCTGGAAATTCGATTGTTTCCAGTTATTCCGACTTCCTTTCTGACACATAGTATTGGAAAATGTTTCCAGTTATTCGGAACTCCTTTCTGACTGTTCGTTCGTTCGTTACTGCTCTTTGGCGATGATGCGTAGATTTTTATTTTATTTTATTTTATTTTATTTTTTATTTTTTTATTTTTTACATCTTTACATTACAGATTATGTGATTTCATGGAAGATTGAAAAGTCTTTATATGTGTAATTATCATGATGAGCTGGAAATCAGAACTCATACCATGTACCAGCTGTTCCGTTTTGCCCAGGGCATATACCAAGCCGCTCATTTTGACATCAGAATACAGGAAAGAGAAAAAGGGCATTGCCATGCCATGAACACAATCCAATTCCATGGGGCATAATGCTGTGGGGATTCAGGTATCATAGCACAGAAATATTCACTCTTACGCAGAAGTACAATATGTGGGCATTTTCTTTTCAAACCTCTGTGCAAAGATATTTGGGCATATGAGCATGCAAAGGTCAGACTCTAAGCGAGATAACCAAATAAGAATATTCATGGTAGTATCTTAAGTAGAGGGTGTTTCATTGTAGGTAACTAAAGAAGGAAAGTACAACAGTAGGAAGAATAATCAAAGTGACTTCGCCTTCCCATTCAAGATTCTTCAAACTAAGCTAAAGTTGAGCAAGCGAACCTGCAGAAAAACATTTCTTATCGCTGCACGCAAAACATTAGCATTATATTGAGAGAAATGCGATTTTCTCTTGTCTTTCTTTCAGACATACCGTTGACTCAGTAAAGCGTCTTAATTGTCTCACCTGTTGTTCGTCATAGGAATACAGAATACATACATAAATATAGCAACAGAATACATGAAGAAAAAAAGGTCACTGCCATGCCATGAACACCCTTCAATTCTATGAGCATTGCGTTGTTGGGATTCAGGTATCACAGGACAACATTCACTCATTTGTTGTTCTCATGTTTCTGATCTTTTTCCTTCTTCTAGGCTGAATGCACTAAGGACCTATATAAGATCATATTCTTTTTTTTTTTTTTTAAATAAAGGAAGTTCGGCCTTAGCCTAATCTCCCGGACTTTAATTATAATAAAGAGAAAAAGTTACAAGTGAATGGGACTAGTGCCCATGGGACCCCCCAAATCCCACAACGCAGGGGAGGAGTATGGCAAGCTACAGGGCATTACAAATGAGGCGGATAACATTACCATCACCCTCATGTGGGACCCATTTGGGTTTCAACTTGTTGTTTTCGAGGAGATAGATACAGTGATGTCTCAACGGTGGCGATCTCTTGACTCGGGAGATTCTTTTACCAAGGAGAAACAAGGATTTCTCGATCGACCATTCCTTAGGAGTTTGGCCAAAATTGACGGCACAGCGCTCTCTCCAAATCTTCGAGAGAGCCTCACCTCTGATGGCATTCCACAGCCTCGATGAGCATCCGATCGCCTCACCCAACATCACTTGTTGCCAGTTGATTTGACTCGTGAGTCTCAAAACCCGGGACACGTGATGCCAGATAACACGGGACTTGGGGCAGTCAAAGAACAGGTGAGCTAAATCTTCTATGCACCGATGGCAACGCTTGCACCATGGCGGCACACCACAGATTTTGTTAGCCCTTGCATTGGTCCAGATTCCTTTATGCAAGACCTGCCACATGAGAACTGCAACAGTACAAGGATTACGACCACCACATGCTAGAGAGATGACTCTCCTCCCAACCTTATGCCTGTATATATAGCTGCTTGAACTAATGAGGACCACAAATGTAACTAGAGTCCACAAGTGCATGTGCAATCTCCTCCACTCCTTTCATATCCACCACTAGAGTCTATTACTGGCTGGCGTGATCTCGACCACTACTTTAGTACCTTCCACTAGAGTCCACTAGTGGTTGTTGTACTCACCTCTTGAGTTAAGTCCACTGGACTCAAGTTAACTCACGTTAACTTGAGTTAGAAGGCTCTAGAGCTCTTTGGATAAAACTCTCTTTCCATGCTCCCCATGGGAGTTGAACCCAAGACCTCTTCCTTCACAACCATGAGACTTAACCTCTAGGCTAAGTGGATTACTTGAATATGAGAGCACATGACTTATGCTTGAGTCTACTCTTGAGATCTTTGGTCCTACAAACGAGTGACCAAACGGTATCCGATTTCAGATCTGTCTGAAGCCATCGGATCCCTAGATCATAGACTTACTTTATTACATTCTTCCCCCCTTGGGAAAGATTTTCGTCCTCGAAAATAAAGCTATATATATAACTGTAGGCAACCCCCGAGCCTCATGTTCTAAAACTGGAAGAACATGGTCATGTTCTAGAACTGGAAGAACATGTCTCATCTCTGTGGTGGCATCCTTGCCCAAATGATTCAAAACACTATCTGGTTTTGTACTTTGATGAACGGGAAAAAGTACAAACTAGTGAAGAATAATGAGGGTGGATCTAATGACATCCCTGGCTAATTCACAGTTTCTGGATGGGCTATCTAGGCACAAACATGTGAACTAGGTGGATTCAAATTACTAGTCCATTTCTAGGCATAACTGGTGCATGGGCTTAGTAATGAAGGTGGGATTCTTATCCCTCGCAAGACTTTAAGAATTCTTGATTCACTTGAATTTGTTTTGGAGAACTTGAAGTGTGATTGTCCCATACATCTAACTTTAGATGTTTATTCGATGGTTTACTTTGATCCAACAGTTACTTGATTTTTCACCCGACTAGAGGACTACTTTGTCCCAATGAGTTTGAAAAAATCCTATGTAGACTGTAGGAGAAAGTTTACCATTTCGGTGGAATCAACCATACTAACTTCACCAATTCAAATTCAAAATGAAAATTGTCCAACTTAGGACACTTTTCTCAAAGACTTTTAACTGAAAGTTCTTGGGAATTGTCAATCTAATGAGCAATTCCTAACTTCTTTATTCTAGAGTATACTGGACTCTAGGAAATCATTTATGCTATAACTTGAAGCAAACTTAAATGAATAAGTCCACTTAGACTTATCATCTTTTGAAGAGTGAAAAGGTTCTTGTACATAACATCTATCTAGGATGTTCAAGTTAGTTATTTTATTCTAACCGGCTAACCCTGGTCTTTTGCAAAAGGAATCAGATACCATATCTGAGCCAATTCCAAAAGATTTGGAAAGCGGAAAGAAATAACTAAGACTCTGTACAACCAATTCAAACTTCGAATATACAAAAATTTGCTATGAGTCAAAGACTAGATGACTCAGGACTTTTTACTTTTCAAAGATCTATTTCAACAAGATATTGAAGCATTGTCTTTATCTTTCAGAGAAATAAGCTGGATTCTCAGAAAGATACAAAGAAAATCAAAAACATCATCCAACCACAAGATACTAGTGTGATAACCAACATCAGTGTGTCGACCCACTGAGGTTATGCTGATGAGTTTTGTATTCAAATAATGCTTCACTTGAGACTAAGTTCAGGTCACATTCAATCTTTTTGACTCCGTGAATGCAATTCTTGTGCATTTCTTTGAGTCTAAAAGAGTGAATTTATCAAGTTACACTAGGAACTTGATACTTGACTTAGTCAATTGAATCTTTAGTTGAAAAGATCAACTCAAAGTAAAAGTCCAACTTCTTTCAGAAAATTTATCAAATATTTCTAATCAATAACACTTAAACTTGAAGTGTTCTATGAAGATCTTGGAAGTTACTTACTTCATATCTTCAGTTTCCTTGATCTTGAAGTTACCTAGAAGTATCGTAAGATACTACTTTCATCCTTTACGAATTAAACTTTTCTTGAAGTCTTAATTCCCTTGAGGATGAAACCTAACTTCAAAATCTAAACTAGGACTAAAAGATAATCATCATCCCACGGTTCGATGTCCCATTCCACCTTTCCTACATCAATCTGAGTATAAAATCTGGTGTCCCATTCCACCCTATTTTATATTCACATTAATGTGTGGGTGATTCTTATCCTAAAGTCTAAACATCTCTTGATAGAGTACCTTATTTCTTCAATTCTTTTACAAGAATTGGAAGTTTCAGGCATTACCTCTAACTAGATTTTCCTAGGTTTTGATTCCTTCGCATGATCACCTCATAATCATGTGCTTTGCCTTGGAAACTTGAAAACCTCTTTGACAGAATATCAATCAGAATTCCAAGTTCTTGAATTTTCTCGAATTCAAGTTCAATTGGTTTACCCTTGACCAATTTTGTAGCGACAAGAGCTTTTGACTTCTTGTGTTTAGATTCTGTACTAATGCTTTTAGGTACCTATCCCGGCCGGGGCTTTTTACAGGAATCTCTCTACTGCTTAAGTCTAAGCATCCGCTCATGCTTTCTGGATTTGTACCAAAATCCCTTTAAGGATAGGTAAACATTTATGTTTTACCTTCCACAGACTTAAGTACCATTTTCACGGTTGCAGACTACATTCTTGGAATTCCTTCACTCTGTTCAGACTTAGAACAGCTTACTTTTTTTTTTCACAATTTTCCATTGGATAAATGGAACTTGCGTGAATAATTCCCAAAAGGAATTTTATTGCCAATACTTGGGCAATCTACAAAGTAGTTCTAATCGCACATTACTTGGACAATCATGGCCAAGATTGATCAAGTCTGGTTGATCTTGCGATAAAAATAAAGACTTAGTCTTTATCTTTAAGATCTCTTAAACTATCTTAAGCTTCTTTGCTTACCTGCAGGATTTTTAGAGATCTTTCTCAAGTCCAAGCATACACTTATGCCTCTCAGATTCCAAAGCTAAGAATCTTTGATATACCTTTAAGTTATATCACAAATAGGACTTGAAATACCACTTCTAGTGGTTTGGGATGTCCAGGGAACTACTTATTGTTTAAAGAGTATGAAGAATTTCATTCTCAATACTTGAAAGAATGTCATTTCTTCAAATATTTGAGATTCCTTATAGGAAATCAAATAATTTGAGCAAATGATTCATCTTGGAATCTTTTGCAATACTAAAAGAACATTTGAAAGAAATTCTTTCAAATGATATCCAAAAATTTACTGATTCAATTGTATTTATTTCCTGAGTATCAAACTAGAGACAAAATATCACATTTGCCAGTATGAAAGTTTAAGTTGAACTTTCATTTATGTGATATCGACTTCTATTCTTGAGTTTGATACAAAACTCATTATTATTGGTCAATCTTCAGATGTTACTAGAGTCCTTTAAACATATTTCACTAATCACAATTATGTTTAAAGTCCAAGCATCTATTGATGATTGATCCAATAGTAATGTTACTGTGAACACTTTGAACTTTATAACTTGTTTAGGGCGAAGTTCATGGATTGAAAATCCATTTCTTGGAACTTTCTATTCCTAAATGAAAAGTTCACACTTGCTTCAAGTCTTTAGGAACTTATATTATTTCCTAAAGATTGCTTAGCTAGTTGCATCATTTACCAGAGATGCAACTATGGAACTTAACATCCTTTTATTGATATCAAGGATCAATTGATGTTGAGGTTTAAGTTTTGATTTCCATCACTCCTTGGGATGAAATCAAATGAAAATTTATAAAAGATTGGTACCTTTATATCTTGGCAAAACATTTATATCCTAAAGAGGTTTTGCCTGCATCATTCCTTGGACCTATCATATAATATGAATTTATATATATTTTGGGAGGATTTCATGAATCAATTAAGATCCTCTACTTGGAACATCTTCCTTCCCAAAACTAAATTCATCTTGAACATAGCAGGAGAATGATGTCACATGAAATAGAAGGCTTGACTATTTCATATCTCAATTCCAAAAAGTTACTTACCGAGGTTTCATCATGAGATATAAATCTTGAATCCACAAGAAACTTCTTTAAAACTTTCAAAATCTTCTAAGTAGAAGAGTACTCAAGGAACTTTGGAAATATAGGTGATGCTCTCATCCAACCTTGGGATGCTTGACTTTCTAAGTACATCCAGGACTTAGAGTCATCATACATCACAAAAGAGTTTGCAAGTAATTAAATTTTCTTGGTTATCAAGAAAATTTATTACTTAACTTTCTCCTAGTGCTTACTCATACCTAGCAAGACATCTAACATACTTAATTCTCATTAAGTATTTATGTTTGATAGTAGAGTATCGACTTGAGAAGAAATTGACTAATGTCTTGAGTTGCAAACTAGAACTAGTATGTCTTTGCAACTAACTAGTCCTTGGTCTTCCCTAATGTCAAACTGCGAGCTTTACAAAGTAAGCTAAATACTAAGAGAGTACATTTTCATATCTACTTGCAAACAGCATTCCATTCTTCCATGCAAATGCATGTATCTACATGCAAAAGCATATGTTCACATGCGTATGCATGCATGTTCTTTGCATGCCCAAAAAATAATACAACAATCATGCATGAACTTGATGCACGATTTTTTCCTTGTACTAAGAATGTATATCATGCAATCCTGATGCATGTATATCCTTTCCTTTGTCTAAATGCACTATGATATAAAAAATACCCTTAAGGTGCAATAGAAAACTTACGCAATGGAAAGGAAATATGTATTTAAACTACCAAAATACATTCTTTGATGCACAAGGATCTTTTTGAAATCAAGTCTTTCCTTAATGCAAACTAATGCTTGGAATGAGAAATGGATTAATTCATTATTCTAATCTAGACTTAATCAATTGAAATCTTGGCTATTTCAATGTGCATCTAGGATTAAGTGTAGAATAATGAAAACAAAATAAATCAAGCATTAGGGCCAAGCAAAAACTGGAAAATACTTAGCTCCACATAGAGCTACGTCCTTCCTTTGATCCTTTGGAAGAGCTTTTCTCTCAAGACTTTGGTCCGAATTCAAAGTTAGTTTGACTTCGATCACCAAAAGGTCTCCGGTTCTTCACTCCACAACTCCACTTCCATCAAACTCTGCGACAACTGAAGCAGAATACTTCTCGGGTTCGGCAACTGATTTGGCTCCTTTAATGGATGAGAGGACTTGCACTTCAACTCTGCTGACTGGTTTAGGAAACTTTCTTCTGCATTAAAGAACAAGTTAGTCGCCTTGGGCGCGTGGATAGGTTGCCTCCCTCTCAAATCGATGGTGCAGGTTCGAGTCCCGTCGGCAGCAGGCGCTCGCGAACTTTCTTTTGGTATTGCTCTTGATGAAAGCTTTTCGGCGCCAGACTTTAGGAAAAAACCGATTTTTGCAGACTTCTGAGCGTGATCCGCTCGTGGTCTTGTTGGGTAGACGATGGCGCTCTTGTTGAGGGGGCGAGGGATCGAATCCCCTCATATACCAGAGAATATAAACTTTTGGATGTTCTTGGTTGAAGCCTCCTCTAGCGAAGTAATAATCTGTAGAAATCTTCTGCTTACAGACTATCGCGAACGGCGCTTCTCTCGTGGATAGGGCAGCGCACTCTAAGCTGGGGGAGGGGGGTTCGAATCCCCTCTTTTACACAGTAGAGATGATCGTAGCCTTTTGCTAAGCTTCTCCTAAGCCAAGGCAGCACACGACCAACTCTGCCCTCTTCTCAAGGCGGCCGCGAGCAACCTTCTTCGTCGTAGAAGATCTTATGCCCACGCATATAGGCGAGAGCAAATTGATGAGCAAGATGATGAAAGAGAAGAGCTATGGAGAATGGCTCTGATACCAATGCAACAGTACAAGGATTACGACCACCACATGCTAGAGAGATGACTCTCCTCCCAACCTTATGCCTGTATATATAGCTGCTTGAACTAATGAGGACCACAAATGTAACTAGAGTCCACAAGTGCATGTGCAATCTCCTCCACTCCTTTCATATCCACCACTAGAGTCTATTAGTGGCTGGCGTGATCTCGACCACTACTTTAGTACCTTCCACTAGAGTCCACTAGTGGTTGTTGTACTCACCTCTTGAGTTAAGTCCACTGGACTCAAGTTAACTCACGTTAACTTGAGTTAGAAGGCTCTAGAGCTCTTTGGGTAAAACTCTCTTCCCATGCTCCCCATGGGAGTTGAACCCAAGACCTCTTCCTTCACAACCATGAGACTTAACCTCTAGGCTAAGTGGATTACTTGAATATGAGAGCACATGACTTATGCTTGAGTCTACTCTTGAGATCTTTGGTCCTACAAACGAGTGACCAAACGGTATCCGATTTCAGATCTGTCTGAAGCCATCGGATCCCTAGATCATAGACTTACTTTATTACAAGAACGGACTTTTTGACCTCAATTAGGGGGTGCCAAAGAGACATGAATTTTAGCTCCCACCGAAGTTTGGTCCAAGCAAGGCACCATCTCTTGTTAAGGGTGTGGTGAACATCCAAATCCCCTTTGAAGTTCGGGATTCTGGAAAGCTTCTTACCATTGCTCTATTTGAGGCCCTCCGAGCAAGGAAGATCCTGACCGCAGAGAAGGCGGGTAGTTGAGCGGTCCCAGGCTAAACACCTGCTTTGAAGAAGAGTCCATTCCTCAAAGGTAACGCTAAATCTCGGATCCAAATCTTCGAACCTAATCCACTGGCTGGTCTCTTGTTTCTAGAGCTGTTTCCACTGTTTGAACCCCTTGTTCCATAACCGCCTTGCAGTTTGGAGGTTCCAAGACTCCACTCCCCGAATGCCACTGATCGGGAACCAAATAGAGTCATTTTGTCTTATGCCAGCCGCCCACTTCCAATCATCACTGATTCTGATGAACTGTTTGGCCTTGTTCCAATTCTTCCATAAGGAACACACGAGGCTAGAGCCTTTAGGGCAGACCAGGTGGGGGGAGAACAAAAGCGTGAGAATCCCTATGTCCTTCCAACCAGGGAGGCCAACAAAGGTAAGGTCTTCCGTGTTTCTGAAGATCAATTTAGCCCAAGAGGACTCCCTATTGCTCCAGGCCTTGATAAGCCATTTAGCATTCAGCTTGTCAGCCAACCCAGCAATATCCAGAATACCCAAGCCCCCTGAGTCTTTAGGGCTAATGCAAGTTTCCCATTTGATTTTGGGAACCCCCCTTCTGATGGGGTCCCCAGTCCAAAGGAAGTTCCTGCAGATTCTTTCTACTTTGGCCAAGTCTTTCTCCTTAGGTCTCCAACACGAGATAAGGTAAATAATTGTAGACAACATATAAGTGTTAATAACCATAGCACGTCCTGCCAGGTTGACTTGCATACCTTTCCACTGATTCAGCTTGCTATCCAGCTTGGATAGCACCCAGTTCCATCGTTGGTCCATTGAGATGTCGAAACCCATCGGAATGCCAAGGAGACGGAAGACTTGACCGCTAGGGATGACTTGACACCCCCGATCCACCAACAATTGGGGAGTAGGCATGCTGATTGCTCTAAAAGCAGTTTTAGCATGGTTGATTTTTGAGCCTGATGCCACACAAAAAGTGTGGAGGCACCACCAAAACACCTCAATGCTGTTTATATCGTTATGCACAAAGGCATTCATGTCATCAGCAAAAAGTCTCACAACCAATTGGCCGTGATTTAGAGGTAAGGAAAGACCCTTGAGATTGCCAGCGTCCATGTGATGCTTTAATAGGCAGCTGAGTCCATTCGAGGTGATAGCGAATAGTAAAGGAGCCAGAGGGCAGCCTTGCCTAATTGATCTTTTTAAACGAATGGGCTCAGAGAGCTTACCGTTGATGTTTATTCTAGTTGAAGCATTTCCAAGAAGAGTGGAAACCATCTTCGTGAACTTTTGGCTGCATCCAAGGTCTTTCAATGATTGAAGAATAAAGTCCCATTCCAATCTGTCATACGCTTTGTCGAAGTCGATCTTAATGAAAACTAGATCTTGAGCAGACTCCTCTGCAAAAGCAAGGCCTTCCCAAATATCAATAATTGCTTCAAGTATAGATCTACCTTTGATAAAACGTTTTTGGTCCTCGCACAGCCATGACTTTAAATGACAGGAGATTCTGTTGGCGATAACTTTTGCAATTATCTTGTATCCAGTTTGGAGCATGGTAATCAGACGCCAGTTTTCAATTTTGTTCTTATCTCCCCGTTTGTGGATTAACTTGATGACGCCATTATTCAGGCACTCAGGGAGGGCACCGAAGGAGAGAGCCTCTTGCCACACGAGGCGCAGTGGGGTGGCCACCTGAAGTTTGAAGGACTTGAAAAGCTCATTGGTAAGGCCATCTGGACCCGGACTTTTCCCGTTGGGAAGGGCATCAATAACCTCGATAATTTCATTCTCGGAGATGTTAGCATCCAGTAGAGCAATCAAGTTCTGTGGGATTCTGGTTTGAGCAACCCTTGAGATGGTTGCCATGGAGTCGCGCCTGTGGGGGGAAAGAGGAGTCGAGACCCCGAGAAGATTGGTAAAATGTTCGACGATGATAGTTCTATTCTCCACTTCCGTGCAACATTCAGTTCCATTGTTATCGACCATTAGGGGGATGGATTCCCTAGCTTGTTTCGTTTTGAGGATGTTACACATCTCTTTCGTTGGTTTGTCGGCCTTCCCTGCCCACCAATCTTTGAAGAAAATTTGAAGATTTTTCCTTTGGACCTCCTCCTCTAATCTTAGCCTTCCCCTGATTTTCAAAAGACCCTGTTGGGAACTTACCTTTGTTCACCTCTTCTTCAAGCCGTGAGAGCCTCCGGTACACCGTTTCTCTTCTTTTTTTTCGAATTCCTCTTATAGCCTTTTGAGTCCTGATTAGAATTTTACGAGTCCTTTCTACTGCGTTTCTCCAACACTTAGCTGGTTCATTACAGTAAGCAAAGGCTTCTGTCCACACCTCAAAAATTTCCTGGTGGACAGAGGGGAGGGAAAATGATGTCTGCCAAGCATGAAACCAAGGAGCTTTCTGGAGCATGGGAATCGGTTTGAAGGACAGAGTAATCGGATAGTGGTCTGAGATAGTGAGGTCCATGTGTTGAGAAATCGAAGGAATACCCCACTGAAGGATGGTGTTCTGATCGATGTAGCATCTATCAAGCCTTGCTTTCCTCAAAGAGTCCCTCGACTGGAGATTAGACCAGGAGAACCCCTGCCTGTCTTTCACTTCGACCAGGTCGAGATGGAGCTTGATTTTATCCCAAATCTCTTTCTCCTGACCGTCAATAATTTTTCCTTTGTTATTCCATCGGTCCTCAGGAAACTCAACCATGTTGAAGTCCCCACAAATCAGAACATTGTGTGAAAGGGATTCAAGGGAAGCCCAAGTATCCATTCTATCTGCTTCGCCATTAGGGGCATAAATTGAGACCACAGTGAACTGGAAAGGAGACCTGAAAGAGGCAGCAATCCAACGATGATTCCGACCTTCAAAAGTCGAGGTCACATTGCTAGACAAGGCGTGACTGATACAGATAGAAGCACCCCCCGTCCCTCTAGGGTGAGAAGTGGAGAACCAAAGGTGGTTCGGAGAAATGCATTTAAGCCGTTTTTGTAGATCCTCTCCGTTGATTTTAATCTCTTGTAAGCAAATAAAGTCAGGGGCGAAGCACATGTCTTTGAACCACTGGCCAAGAATCGAAGCTCTTGACGGGTCAGACAAACCCCTAACCTTTAGAGATGTGAGTTTCATTAATGATGGTTTGCTTGTATATTCTAAGTATTTATTCGGGTCTACTTCAAGGATTTATTTTCGACTGATAAACGCCCTAATATGTGGATGATTAATATAATTCAATGATTTTACCCCATGTTCCATAGATAATCTCATCGATTTTCATTCATCGTCATAATCAAGCTATCTATGTAATTGGATTCTTGCTTCTCGATCTTCTTTCAATTTCCTCATCAAATGAACAACATTTTCCTTTATTGTTTGTATTTATTAACGTTCCTCTTACGAAGAAGTTTCTTCATAGAACTTTTCACATCTTCCATTACGATGTTTGGTACTTTCTTCAATTGTTACACTTTTTTTCTTCAATCACTCTATTCTCTTCTAGCATCATGTTCCTCTCTTCTTTCCATTGTTGTCTTTCTCGATCTAATCCTTTTTATTATCTATTGCTCAAAGTCATCTTCATCTTAGTCAACTACATTCCACTTAATAGGTGGCATATCTCTATATGAGTGATTTGCAAGGTTGATCCTAGTGGTATTTCCTCTATAATGGAGGAGGCTGAGGAACATGATGTTGCAATCGGGAGTTTTTTCTTTTGCTGTGGAAAGCCAGACCAGTTAACGGAGGAGGTTACGCTACCCTATTGTTCAATGAAGGCTTATCAGGAAGTATTTTCTATCGTTCATTACTATTCGTTCATTCTAAAGACTCTTACCCGCTTAGGAAACCCGTTCTTCTTCAATCACTTGAATAGACTTACGGTATTTCACTTCAATAGACTTAGGGTATTTCGGAGTAGACTTAGGGTATCTCGAAAGCTGTGTCTACCATTTAGAGGAACGATGTGTCTATTTGGAAATTCGATTGTCTAGGGAGGTTTGAAATAGAATTGTATTCTTCTCCCTAGACACCACATTCTCTAACAATTTAGGGCCCTTGGTTAACTTGTGTTATATGCACCTTTTCATCATTCTCTCAATGTTAATCTTCTTTAAGAAGTATCTTTAGCCAAACATGCATTGACACCCTATCATAAAACTCACAACTGAGCGAAGTCGAGCACACAATGGGAACATGATCACCCATGGTGGTTTATTGGGATATTTCAAATAGAACTCAATTCTTCTCCCTGGACACCACATTTTCTAATAATTTAACGCCCTAGCTTTATTTGTGTTATATGTACCCTCCCAACATTCTCTCAATGTTAAACTTCTTTAAGAAGTATCTCTATTCAAACTTTATTTGAGACCCTATCAGAGGAAAATGATAAGAGAAATTTAAGGCCCTATCTTTACTTGTGCTATATGCACATTCTCATCATTCTCTCAATGTTGCGCTTCTTTGAGGGCTATCTTTATCCAAACATGCTTTGACACCTATTGTATAATTATGGGTCAAAGTGGCCAAAGACATGGGTTTTGAGGGTCCAAAACCACTTGGAGAACCCTTGGATTCCATGGGGAAACCCTTGGGAAAGTATCTCCAAGAGTGTGGTTTGAACCCTTGAGTTATTTGGATTTATTTACTCCCAATTGAAGGGTTTTGACCCTTAGAACTGATATTTCCTAAGGGTATGGTATTTAACCCTTACGGAGGCCTCTCAAGCCTTGAGATTTGTACGTACAAGCTTGGGAGAAATCCCTTTAGAATCCATGTGAGGGCCATGAGATTCTATGTGATTTCCAAGGTTAGAAGGCCTTAAATTAGAATCCATCTGGAGAGGACACTTGGCAAGCTCTCTTCACATTTCCTCCCTTGGCCTGGAGGTATATATATGGGTGGAGTTGCATGGATGGACTTGTACTCTCTCTTAGTGAGCTGGTTTTGCTAGGTACAAGTTTGTTGTTATACAACATTGGTATGCAGAGGCAATTAGCTCCCAGATCTTATGTGGTTTTCTAATTTCTATCCATATCTCAGAATTTCTGTCAATCAAGGCCAGTTGAGTGCGCGTGGGTCTTTGATTGTGCTATGTCCCTTTTAGGGGAGTAAAACATATCTACCCCGTCTAGTACGGAGTTGTCCGTCCCTTCAAGAAGGCGGCAGTCCTGACAGGGGACAGCTGCATGGCCCTTCAAGAGTAGGCGACAGTCCTACAAGCAACTCCACTCTAGAAGAGGCGGCCCGTACAGGCGGATACACCCCATGTGATGGGCTCGTGAGAACTAAGCAACTAAGAGGCACCCAATCGCGAGCCTACTACGTCATTTGGTTGTGCAACACGTTCGCTCTTTGCCCAATTTATGGAGATTCAAATTCGAACAGATCGCCAATATGGGATTTATGCCCTTCGTAGCGCCCTAGTCTCAGCCCGTTTTAAAAAAGCCATTGCGATTCCTAAAAGCATTATTATACCTTCGTTAAGAAGTACCATGCCATTACTTGAATGGCTGCACTATTCCCGACCACGATTCAAGGAAGAGTATACTACCAAGCAAATAAACTAAGAAACGGGACCTACATGCATCCATGATGATTCGCCCTTTTAGGTCTCGAACCTGCAACCTTTGCGTTATTAGCACAATGCTCTAAAGCTGAAAGAAGGGATGTGGATTGATAGTTTCCAATTACAACACGGAAAGGTCTTCACGTAGCAAGAAAAGTTAAGTACTTTTCTTTTTAATTCATCATGCAGTTGATATATTCTGCAATTGAATGAATGCATGTTTTATAGTAAGGGTTCTTTTAGTATCCATCTAACTATTGACATGCGTTGAATATCCATAGAATTCATTATATATGTGACTATGGTATTCATTGAATGAGATTTGAGCTCATTTCTTATGTGATGTGCTAAAGGAGTTTTATTTACATGCTTGTTCACAAAAAAAGGTGTAAGCATGCATTCGTGCATCCTTAAAGTTTTTGCAAATATAGATGCATACTTTGGGCATACACTAAGTAGGTAAATCTTGAATGAGGGAGATGATTTTTGAAGAGATACATTTTCAAGGACCATTTGAGCTACTACCGAGTTTTGAACTCAATTCCCCCTATTGAGAGACATGTATGGTAGCCAGAGATGTAATGGCCCGAGCTTTCAAAGTATTCAAATAGGCAAGCTTCCTCATGCAAAGGATCAAAGGATGGACGAAGCTATAATGGAGATAAGTATTATTGCTCACTTTTCTCATTTATGTAACCATGCTAGAGCAATGCATTTCAAATAAAGCAGGTGAATTGCTAATGCACATCGAATGATGCATAGAATGATTGATTTGAAAAATATGCATTGAAGGCATAATTGAATAGAAAAAGGTTTCTAATTAGCACATAATGGAGTAACCACATGAAGGTTGTCAAAGAATGGAAATGGCATGCCCATCATAGCATGGTATGAACATGAATGGAAAACACAAGCATGAATTCATGCATTGAATGGAGTTCTATATGTGAATTCCATGTATGCTTTAAAGAGGGGTTCAATTTTTGGACCTTATGCCTTCAAGAAAAGATGAGAATGTTTTTGGTATATGGGTTAATGGGACATGAGAGAAAAATTAAGTATTGTAAATTTAAGGTTTAAGATAGAAAAATAACTTCTTCATATGAAGTCAAAAGCATAAAAGTTTAATGTGGTGAGATTATGCCCATTAACTCTTATGCTTTTTATATGTTGGCTTAATTCAAATACCAACAAAATTCAACTTAGGAAGAGGAACTTTATTGAGGACAATGATCACACTAAAAGACGGAAGAGAATGTCCTCAAATGATATATTAGGAATGTCCTCAAATGACATATTAGGGAAAAAATGGTTGAACCATTTTACCCTTTTAAGCATTCATTTCTCCCCCAGTAAGCTTCTTCCTTGATTGACAAGCAGTAGGATCCATTTGGAGCTTTGAGAAAATTGCTTCAAAAATGAAGAATTGTAACTCATTGAGCATATCTAGAGAAGAGGAAGATTAAAGGGTTGAAAGAAACCCTTAAGAACTCTACTCCAAAATGTGCTCTATGAGTAAGAAACAATTTATCAAGATGGTTAACAAGGTAACCATTTAGCAAATCTTATGATTGACTATATCCTTCGATACAGATGCCTAATTATGTCAATAGATGATATCTAGTATGAGAATACTAGCTCTATTATCAAATGACATAAACAAAGATAACTTTGATTGCATATAATCAAGGAAATAATTGAATGAAAGCTCAAAGTCTTTTCAAAAAACAAATCAAGACTCTCTAAGAATGTAACTTACAAAGATTTTGATTATATTTGATAAGACTAAAATGAATGGAGTTTAATCCTTGAGTAAGAGCTAAAGTTGTCTACACTAATGTGGGATTGTAAATCAGATGCTATGGGACATTTACGTTTATAATGTCACTTAAGTAGGTTCAGTGGTATGGGACACTGAACTTAAAGATAATGGAAGCTTAAGCTCAAGGATATTGGAGAGCTTTTTGAGTGAAGAATTTGAATCGCCCATTTGGATAGGAAATAAAAAGGTCATCAATTTCCTACAGTTTTCGAGGACGAAAAACTCTTTAAAGGGGGGAAGAAAGGTATCATCAATATGATACTTCTAAGCAAAAGATATTCCTTAACTCTTTCATGAAAGTTAAGGAGTATATTGGATGTCCAAGTACCTAAGTGTATTTGAGTTAAATCTCAAACAAAGTAAGATTCAGATATGCAAGAAGGGAATTCATTAAAGAATTCCAATTTGGCATGTAAACTAAGATAAACTAGCCAAAGATTTGAGCAAACCTAGGGTATGATATTTGAGAATGGATAAAAATGGATCCAAATTTTGGATCGATAAGCATGTCAACTTCCTTAAGTAAGAGGGGTGACATATAATTGTTGATCCCTAAAAGGAGAATGGTTAATGGTTTGAAGAACATCATTGATATTGAAGACTTAAGCAAAGATATCAACTCGTGAAGGTATGAGTTGAAGATCCCAAGAAAATTCCATGGGTGAAGATCATTGAGAACAGGGATCTAAAGGAGGTAAGACATGATCTTATCTCATGCTAAATTGGATAGAGGAATTTTGAGAAAGCCAAATGAACACAATTTAATACACCTAGTTGTATGAACAAAAGGCTAAATAGAATTAACATGAAATTTATCCTAGAAAAGGCTATCTTTTATCCTCCTAAGCAGATGCATTTTTCTTAATAAAATGCATAGCCAAATTTTGTGTGGATTAATAAATTTGGATAAGTAAGAGGGTAAAGAACTTTGGGAGTTTACGAAGTTAAACTCCAAAAGTAAGTCAAGACTATTCAAGTATAATAGCCTTGAATGAGATAATGATCCGTAAAAGATCTTCTTTTGAATCTTTGGTGAGAATAAGTGATTCAAGAATGTTCCTAGCAAGATCTGAGATATGATGCCTAGAAACATGTATCTTTCTTGCAAGACCTTGGAACTAAAGCTAGAAAACGTGAATCATCTAAACTCCATCCAATATAAAATCTAGAGGGTGTCTTGATGAAGTATTTTTCCTCAATTTTAAGGATTTCAAGGAATCGGATTTGTTTCTCTTTGCAAAGCTTTCATGACCTTTGAGGTTAGTATACATAACTACCTAAACCATAGTTGGTTCAAGATAGTTAGTACTGATTCTCATTCGAAGAACAGGCTAAGCTAAGATAAACAAGTGGTGTAGAGACCTACGAGAATGGTCTACTAAATAATTCCAATTCCTAAAGTCATCTATGGATCTAAATCTTGAATGTTAAAACTTCCAAAAGGATTAAACTCTATTCTAAGAATTAATCCAAGGAAAATCAAAGATGATCAAGATAGGGATCCACTTGTAGACACGAACTTGTAGATTGGGTATATTATCATTCACAATACTTGAGCTTTATGTTTCAAGAAAACCTGGATGATTGAAATAAGTCCACCTAAGTTGCCAAGGAAGGAGAAGATAATATTTCTCCTCATTTTATTGAGCTTCTTTTGGCATGGACTCACTAGACCCACTTTGCTAAGTTCACATCTTTAGCTAAGTCCTATCAAATACAAGCAAAGTATATTTGTGTTTGAAAAGGACTATAAAAGAATAAGTTAAGTTCAGAACATCCGAAGATTCCTCTCCTTTTTGTTGAAAGTGGAAGATGAATCTAGGTTTTGGCCCTTTCAAGATAGAGATAGGATCTCTAGACCCCTGAAAATATAAATTTCCAAGGAAGCACAAAGTGTACTGAAATATATTATTTTATGGAGCTCAAGGTTTGAGAAAGTACCAAAAGTAAAAGACCACCAAAGAAGTCCACCCTTTTCACTAGTCCATAGGTATAAGGCATGCATGTACATTCAAGTGGACAAAGAGAAAGTGATTTGGGCAGGGATTCTGATTCATTTGTTTTCAGAATAAGGTAGGGATTAGCCCTTATCTGATTACTAGAAACGAATCGAAAGAGAGAGATGACCATGCTCAGAGTATAGATCATGGTGCACAGGGGAATACTTCACATATACCTACGCACATTTTTTAGGACAAAAATATTAAAGGGGGGAAGAATGTTGTATAATTATGGGTCAAAGTGGCCAAAGACATGGGTTTTGAGGTACACAATGTCATTATACTTGAAATTCACTAGGCTTGCTAATTGCTTGAGTCTTCATTACTTCAATATTTCCTGTAATCCAATCATTGATTTAAATCTCAGTAATTTGCTTCCATCCAACGCCTTTTTCATCATATCTGCACATTGTTCATGAGTTGATACATCTGAGAGGCGTCCAATTCAAGGAACGAGTCGTTGCAGATATGGTTTTCGTATTATGGTGTCAACTAACAAGAGTATGTGAACACAATCGGTACACAATGTCATTGTACTTGAAGTTTTGTAAATGATAGGAGGACATATAAACATGTTTGAGTTTCGAGAGTGTAAAAGTATTATTTCAATTGAATTTCCTTTGAACATCTTCACGATTAGGTGTCTGCATTGCATTAGGTACCCGATTCTGCCGACGGCAGCTGCGACCGTCCAATTCAGCGAACGAGTCGTCAAGATCACGTCTGGCTCCAGGTGTTGAAGGAGATACTTGCGCAGAATGGAGGAGGCTGAGGAGATGGGATGCTTAAGGAGACGCACAACGGTCTGCCAATCCTACCACACTTGAAGCCGAACGTGATCTTGCAATCGGGACTTTTTTCTTTTGCTGTGGAAAGCCAGACCAGTTAACGGAGGAGGTTATTGTTCATGGGAAGGCTTATCAGGAGGTATTTTCTATCGTTCATTACTGTTCGTTCATTCTGAAGACTCTTACCCGCTTAGGAAACCTGTTCTTCTTCAATCACTTGAATAGACTTACGGTATTTCGGAAGCTGTGTCTACTGTTTAGAGGAACGCTGAAGCAGTACTCCGTATCCGTGTCTGGAAATTCGATTGTTTCCGGTTCCAGTTATTCCGACTTCCTTTCTGACACGTAGTATTGGAAAATGTTTCCAGTTATTCGGAAGTCCTTTCTGACACAGAGAGTCAAACTGATATCTGATTCTTTTTCGTTGTGGAAAGCCAGACGAATTAACCGAGGAGGTTACGCTACCCTATTTTGGCAGCGACGGGTAATCAGGAAGTATTTTCTATTGCTCCTTACTGTTCGTTCATTCTGAAGATTCTTACCGACTTAGGGTAGTTCACTTCAATAGACTTAGACTTAGGGTATTTCGGAAGCTGTGTCTACCATTTAGAGGAACGCGGTGTCTATCTGGAAATTCGATTGTTTCCAGTTATTCCGACTTCCTTTCTGACACATAGTATTGGAAAATGTTTCCAGTTATTCGGAACTCCTTTCTGACTGTTCGTTCGTTCGTTACTGCTTTTTGGCGATGATGCGTAGATTTTTATTTTATTTTATTTTTTATTTTTTTATTTTTTACATCTTTACATTACAGATTGTGTGATTCATGGAAGATTGAAAAGTCTTTATATGTGTAATTATCATGATGAGCTGGAAATCAGAACTCATACCATGTATCAGCTGTTCCGTTTTGCCCAGGGCATATACCGAGCCGCTCATTTTGACATCAGAATACAGGAAAGAGAAAAAGGGCATTGCCATGCCATGAACACAATCCAATTCCATGGGGCATAATGCTGTGGGGATTCAGGTATCATAGCACAGAAATATTCACTCTTACGCAAAAGTACAATATGTGGGCATTTTCTTTTCAAACCTCTGTGCAAAGATATTTGGGCATATGAGCATGCAAAGGTCAGACTCTAAGCGAGATAACCAAATAAGAATATTCATGGTAGTATCTTAAGTAGAGGGTGTTTCATTGTAGGTAACTAAAGAAGGAAAGTACAACAGTAGGAAGAATAATCAAAGTGACTTCGCCTTCCCATTCAAGATTCTTCAAACTAAGCTAAAGTTGAACAAGCGAACCTGCAGAAAAAGATTTCTTATCGCTGCACGCAAAACATTAGCATTATATTGAGAGAAATGCGATTTTCTCTTGTCTTTCTTTCAGACATACCGTTGACTCAGTAAACCGTCTTAATTGTCTCACCTGTTGTTAGTCATAGGAATACAGAATACATACATACATATAGCAACAGAATACATGAAGAAAAAAAGGTCACTGCCATGCCATGAACACCCTTCAATTCTATGAGCATTGCGTTGTTGGGATTCAGGTATCACAGGACAACATTCACTCATTTGCTGTTCTCATGTTTCTGATCTTTTTCCTTCTTCTAGGCTGAATGCACTAAGGACCTATATAAAATCATATTCTTGTTTGCTTGTATATTCTAAGTATTTATTCGGGTCTACTTCAAGGATTTATTTTCGACTGATAAACGCCCTAATATGTGGATGATTAATATAATTCAATGATTTTACCCCATGTTCCATAGATAATCTCATCGATTTTCATTCATCGTCATAATCAAGCTATCTATGTAATTGGATTCTTGCTTCTCGATCTTCTTTCGATTTCCTCATCAAATGAACAACATTTTCCTTTATTGTTTGTATTTATTAACGTTCCTCTTACGAAGAAGTTTCTTCATAGAACTTTTCACATCTTCCATTACGATGTTTGGTACTTTCTTCAATTGTTACACTTTTTTTCTTCAATCACTCTATTTTCTTCTAGCATCATGTTCCTCTCTTCTTTCCATTGTTGTCTTTCTCTATCTAATCCTTTTTATTATCTATTGCTCAAAGTCATCTTCATCTTAGTCAACTACATTCCACTTAATAGGTGGCATATCTCTATATGAGTGATTTGCAAGGTTGATCCTAGTGGTATTTCCTCTATAATGGAGGAGGCTGAGGAACGTGATGTTGCAATCGGGAGTTTTTTCTTTTGCTGTGGAAAGCCAGACCAGTTAACGGAGGAGGTTACGCTACCCCATTGTTCAATGAAGGCTTAGCAGGAAGTATTTTCTATCGTTCATTATTGTTCGTTCATTCTAAAGACTCTTACCCGCTTAGGAAACCCGTTCTTCTTCGATCACTTGAATAGACTTACGGTATTTCACTTCAATAGACTTAGGGTATTTCGGAGTAGACTTAGGGTATTTCGGAAGCTGTGTCTACCATTTAGAGGAACGATGTGTCTATTTGGAAATTCGATTGTCTAGGGAGGTTTGAAATAGAATTGTATTCTTCTCCCTAGACACCACATTCTCTAACAATTTAGGGCCCTTGGTTAACTTGTGTTATATGCACCTTTTCATCATTCTCTCAATGTTAATCTTCTTTAAGAAGTATCTTTAGCCAAACATGCATTGACACCCTATCATAAAACTCACAACTGAGCGAAGTCGAGCACACAATGGGAACATGATCACCCATGGTGGTTTATTGGGATATTTCAAATAGAACTCAATTCTTCTCCCTGGACACCACATTGTCTAATAATTTAAAGCCCTAGCTTTATTTGTGTTATATGTACCCTCCCAACATTCTCTCAATGTTAAACTTCTTTAAGAAGTATCTCTATTCAAACTTTATTTGAGACCCTATCAGAGGAAAATGATAAGAGAAATTTAAGGCCCTATCTTTACTTGTGCTATATGCACATTCTCATCATTCTCTCAATGTTGTGCTTCTTTGAGGGCTATCTTTATCCAAACATGCTTTGACACCTATTGTATAATTATGGGTCAAAGTGGCCAAAGACATGGGTTTTGAGGGTCTAAAACCACTTGGAGAACCCTTGGATTCTATGGGGAAACCCTTGGGAAAGTATCTCCAAGAGTGTGGTTTGAACCCTTGAGTTATTTAAGACTGATATTTCCTAACGGTATGGTATTTAACCCTTACGGAGGCCTCTCAAGCCTTGAGATTTGTACGTACAAGCTTGGGAGAAATCCCTTTAGAATCCATGTGAGGGCCATGAGATTCTATGTGATTTCCAAGGTTAGAAGGCCTTTAATTAGAATCCATCTGGAGAGGACACTTGGCAAGCTCTCTTCACATTTCCTCCCGTGGCCTTGAGGTATATATATGGGTGGAGTTGCATGGATGGACTTGTACTCTCTCTTAGTGAGGTGGTTTTGCTAGGTAGTAGTTTGTTGTTATACAACATTGGTATGCAGAGGCAATTAGCTCCCAGATCTTATGTGGCTTTCTAATTTCTATCCATATCTCAGAATTTCTGTCAATCAAGGCCAGTCGAGTGCGCGTGGGTCTTTGATTGTGCTATGTCCCTTTTAGGGGAGTAAAACATATCTACCCCGTCTAGTACGGAGTTGTCCGTCCCTTCAAGAAGGCGGCAGTCCTGACAGGGGACAGCTGCATGGCCCTTCAAGAGTAGGCGACAGTCCTACAAGCGACTCCACTCCAGAAGAGGCGGCCGGTACAGGCGGACACATCTCATGTGATGGGCTCATGAGAACTAAGCAACTAAGAGGCACCCAATCGCGAGCCTACTACCTCATTTGGTTGTGCAACACGTTCGCTCTTTGCCCAATTTATGGAGATTCAAATTCGAACAGATCGCGAATATGGGATTTATGCCCTTCGTAGCTCCCTAGTCTAAGCCCGTTTTAAAAAAGCCATTGCGATTCCAAAAAGCATTATTATACCTTCGTTAAGAAGTACCATGCCATTACTTGAATGGCTGCACTATTCCCGACCACGATTCAAGGAAGAGTATACTGCCAAACAAATAAACTAAGAAACGGGACCTACATGCATCCATGATGATTCGCCCATCTAGGTCTCGAACCTGCGACCTTTGTGTTATTAGCACAATGCTCTAAAGCTGAAAGAAGGGATGTGGATTGATAGTTTCCAATTACAACACGGAAAGGTCTTCACGTAGCAAGAAAAGTTAAGTACTTTTTTTTCTAATTCATCATGCATTTGATATATTCTGCAATTGAATGAATGCATGTTTTATAGTAAGGGTTCTTTTAGTATCCATCTAACTATTGACATGCGTTGAATATCCATAGAATTCATTATATATATGACTATGGTATTCATTAAATGAGATTTGAGTTCATTTCTTATGTGATGTGCTAAAGGAGTTTTATTTACATGCTTGTTCACAATAAAAGGTGTAAGCATGCATTCGTGCATCCTTAAAGTTTTTGCAAATATAGATGCATACTTTGGGCATACACTAAGTAGGTAAATCTTGAACGAGGGAGATGATTTTTGAAGAGATACATTTTCAAGGACCATTTGAGCTACTACCGAGTTTTGAACTCAATTCGCCCTATTGAGAGACATGTATGGTAGCCAGAGATGTAATGGCCCGAGCTTTCAAAGTATTCAAATAGGCAAGCTTCCTCATGCAAAGGATCAAAGGATGGACGAAGCTATAATGGAGATAAGTATTATTGCTCACTTTTCTCATTTATGTAACCATGCTAGAGCAATGCATTTCAAATAAAGTAGGTGAATGTAACTTACAAAGATTTTGATTATATTTGATAAGACTAAAATGAATGGAGTTTAATCCTTGAGTAAGAGCTAAAGTTGTCTACACTAATGTGGGATTGTAAATCAGATGCTATGGGACATTTACGTTTATAATGTCACTTAAGTAGGTTCAGTGGTATGGGACACTGAACTTAAAGATAATGGAAGCTTAAGCTCAAGGATATTGGAGAGCTTTTTGAGTGAAGAATTTGAATCGCCCATTTGGATAGGAAATAAAAAGGTCATCAATTTCCTACAGTTTTCGAGGACGAAAAACTCTTTAAAGGGGGGAAGAAAGGTATCATCAATATGATACTTCTAAGCAAAAGATATTCCTTAACTCTTTCATGAAAGTTAAGGAGTACATTGGATGTCCAAGTACCTAAGTATATTTGAGTTAAATCTCCAACAAAGTAAGACTCAGATATGCAAGAAGGGAATTCATTAAAGAATTCCAATTTGGCAAGTAAACTAAGATAAACTAGCCAAAGATTTCAGCATACCTAGAGTATGATATTTGAGAATGGATAAAAATGGATCCAAATTTTGGATCGATAAGCATGTCAACTTGCTTAAGTAAGAGGGGTGACATATAATTGTTGATCCCTAAAAGGAGAATGGTTAATGGTTTGAAGAACATCATTGATATTGAAGACTTAAGCAAAGATATCAACTCGTGAAGGTATGAGTTGAAGATCCCAAGAAAATTCCATGGGTAAAGATGATTGAGAAAAGGGATCTAAAGGAGGTAAGACTTGATCTTATCTCATGTTAAATTGGATAGAGGAATTTTGAGAAAGCCAAGTGAACTAACTTGGTCAAATATATCCAACCCTTTATGGTTGGATAATCCAAGAGGCCTCCATTGCTAAGAAAGATCAAACCCTTTTATAGTTTGATACCAAGTAAAGTTCAAAGGTCAACCTAAAGACCTTTGAATTAATTGGCAATAGATTTAGAAACCTTAGTCTTTGCTCTCATGAAAATGAGGCCAAGGAGTTCCAAGATGGAATTTATGATCATGGTAAATGATCAGAGAGCATTGAAAAGATAAGGGCAAAAAAGGTGGAAACACTGAGGATGTGGATTGAAGAAGGAACTCACTCGTTTGGGACGGTGAGAACTAACTCCCATTGAGATGTTTCTCTGATGGCTAGAGAGAAAATAGGCTAAAGATCCGATAGGAAACATCACAATAAGCCTTAATGATAAAAACACTTAGATTAAGGTCTTAGGCTCATTATAAGGTGTAGTAATGTACCTCCTTGAACCAATTTAATACACCTAGTTGTATGAACAAAAGGCTAAATAGAATTAACATGAAATTTATCCTAGAAAAGGCTATCCTTTATCCTCCTAAGCAGATGCATTTTTCTTAATAAAATGCATAGCCAAATTTTGTGTGGAACAATAAATTTGGATAAGTAAGAGGGTAAAGAACTTTGGGAGTTTACGAAGTTAAACTCCAAAAGTAAGTCAAGACTATTCAAGTATAATAGCCTTGAATGAAAGAATGATCTGTAAAAGATCTTCTTTTGAATCTTTGGTGAGAATAAGTGATTCAAGAATGTTCCTAGCAAGATATGAGATATGATGCCTAGAAACATGTATCTTTCTTGCAAGACCTTGGAACTAAAGCTAGAAAACGTGAATCATCTAAACTCCATCCAATATAAAATCTAGAGGGTGTCTTGATGAAGTATTTTTCCTCAATTTTAAGGATTTGAAGGAATCGGATTTGTTTCTCTTTGCACAGCTTTCATGACCTTTGAGGTTAGTATACATAACTACCTAAACCATAGTTGGTTCAAGATAGTTAGTACTGATTCTCATTCGAAGAACAGGCTAAGCTAAGATAAACAAGTGGTGTAGAGACCTAGGAGAATGGTCTACTAAATAATTCCAATTCCTAAAGTCATCTATGGATCTAAATCTTGAATGTTAAAACTTCCAAAAGGATTAAACTCTATTCTAAGAATTAATCCAAGGAAAATCAAAGATGATCAAGATAGGGATCCACTTGTAGACACGAACTTGTAGATTGGGTATATTATCATTCACAATACTTGAGCTTTATGTTTCAAGAAAACCTGGATGATTGAAATAAGTCCATCTAAGTTGCCAAGGAATGAGAAGATAGTATTTCTCCTCATTTTATTGAGCTTCTTTTGGCATGGACTCACTAGACCCACTTTGCTAAGTTCACATCTTTAGCTAAGTCCTATCAAATACAAGCAAAGTATATTTGTGTTTGAAAAGGACTATAAAAGAATAAGTTAAGTTCAGAACATCCGAAGATTCCTCTCCTTTCTGTTGAAAGTGGAAGATGAATCTAGGTTTTGGCCCTTTCAAGATAGAGATAGGATCTCTAGACCCCGGAAAATATAAATTTCTAAGGAAGCACAAAGTGTACTGAAATATATTATTTTATGGAGCTCAAGGTTTGAGAAAGTACCAAAAGTAAAAGACCACCAAAGAAGTCCACCCTTTTCACCAGTCCATAGGTATAAGGCATGCATTTACATTCAAGTGGACAAAGAGAAAGTGATTTGGGCAGGGATTTTGATTCATTTGTTTTCAGAATAAGGTAGGGATTAGCCCTTATCTGATTACTAGAAACGAATCTAAAGAAAGAGATGACCATGCTCAGAGTATAGATCATGGTGCACAGGGGAATACTTCACATATACCTACGCACATTTTTTAGGACAAAAATATTAAAGGGGGGAAGAATGTTTTATAATTATGGGTCAAAGTGGCCAAAGACATGGGTTTTGAGGGTCCAAAATCACTTGGATAACCCTTGGATTCTATATACCTTGGATTCATCATGGTCATGAGCACCCCAAGGTGTAGGTGGTATTCCATGTGGTATACTGCGTACCTACATCTAAGGTACTCGTCCTAGGAGTAGAAGCGGGTGAGACAACGTCTGTCGCATTGCCTCCACAACAGCCGCCTCCTCCAGACCTACCTGTAGATCCACTCCTAGAACTTCGTGCTCCAGAGCATGATCTCGATCTATGATACGGGCCAAAACTTGTATCGCGTGGAGGCGTCGAACGCACATGTCTACTACTAGACCTAGTAAGAAATGGTTGAAAAGATGGTCGTGATGGAGTCACAAAGCTAGGAGACATACCTCCTGCAAGAGTAGCACCACCCGCAGGAGTGACACTGGCATGAGTGATACCGATGGGAGTGACACGGACGGGAGTGAGGCTGTCAGGACTAAGGTCGGCAGGAGTGAGGCCGCGAGGACTGAGGATGGGAGGAGTGCTACTACGAGCGATCCAATACTGTGAGGTAGCGGCCGTATACGCGGGAGGTACCTGAGAGATAAACTCTAAAAACTGCTCCTCTGTCGTGGAATGAGGAGTGACTATAGGATTGTCTCCCATCGTGGTTTGTAATAAAAGAACTCAAATAATTAGTATGTGATAATAAAGATAATATAGGAAATAAAGAGAAAAAAATAAAAAATAGTACGTACAAGTGTTTTATTCAAAAATCCTCTAATCTAGCATCCTCTTGAAGATCTGATGCACCAAGAATCTCTAACTCTAAATTGATGGCTTCTAAATCGCTTGCTATGCTGGTTTCTTCTTGATCATCGTCTATTGCTTCGTCTTCTCGAACAATGACCTCTTCTTCAATGACCTCTCCTTCTCGAACAATGATCTCTTCCTCCTCGACTATCGAATGAATCTTTGAGTCCACTACAGATGGAATATCTTATACATCTATATTCTCACAAATTTATCTACTACGTAGGGTGACTTGTAAAACAAATAGCCACTCTGGTTCTATTGAATTTGGTATGAAAATAGCTTGCTCACAATGTTCGGGAAGTACAAACGTATCCTTTTCATCCGTCCATAATTGTATGGAGTCAACGTGAAGCAAACCGCTTTTGTCAACTCCTCTAGACAAACGCACTTTCTTAAGATACCATCCTGATAATATTTATACAAATTTCAATTTATAAGTGAGTAAGCTCTGCTTTAAATAGTAATCTCCTCTTCCCTATTGGTGTTAAGTGTTCTAGAAATTTTCCAAAGGTGAGGAATTGTAAAATTCCATCATACCAACCAGTTTGAGTTGCCACCAAGAAGATATTGCTATCTACTTGTTCATTATTAATACTTATTGCATTTTCACTTAGGTAGTCCTTGACAACTGATCCACCATGTAGTGCTCTTTTCCTAGCTTAATATGAATCTCAAAGTCAAATTTTCGAAATAGCAACAACCATCACCAAACCCATTCTAGCCGCTCTAGGCTTGTTAATCAAATAATTTAAAGGCAAATGATCAGATATGACAATAAAATGCATACCTAGGAGGTAGTGCCAAAACTTTTG
The DNA here is from genome assembly GCA_020310875.1 of Ceratopteris richardii. Taxonomy (NCBI): domain Eukaryota; kingdom Viridiplantae; phylum Streptophyta; class Polypodiopsida; order Polypodiales; family Pteridaceae; genus Ceratopteris; species Ceratopteris richardii. Next base: position 158,631,757 of record CM035414.1, read on the forward strand.
AAGAGCAAATATGATAGCCAAACCTTCTCATTTGGTAGTGTTGTAGTTTCTTTTTGCTTTGGTGAGTAATCTGCTAGCATGCGCGATAGGTTGGTCTACCTTGTGTGATGATGGATGAGCCAAGATTGCTCCAACTACATGAACACTAGCATCTATATGCACATGAAATTCTAAGGACTAGTTAGGAACAATTACTAGCAAGCCGTGACAAAGTTTTAGCTATTTCTGAGTACATTTGGATAACTCTTCTATGGTATCCTACATGGCCTAAAAAACTTTGTAGTTCCTAGAATTGGCATGGAAAGGATAGTAGCGATGTTTGTCAGATTATCCCTTCGGCCAATACCATGTGACCAAGAAGAGTGCCTTTAGTGACCAAAAAATGACATTTTGCAGGATTTAACCTCAAAACTTGTTATGAGACGCTCCTCAAAGATTACCTTCAGATTTTCCAAGTGATCATTAGAATCTTGAACTACTACTGTCCTATCTATGCTTGAAAACATTGGAAATTCATCCATGAAAATGCGTAGAAAGGTTGTTAACCATTTTCCCAATATCAGATACATTGTTCTATTAAACTAGGCCAGTGTATGTTTTAGGTCTAAAGCCATGTGTGTATAAAACTAGGTGCCCCATGGAGTAACAAAGGTTATTTTGTCTCTATCATCACGATGCATTAGTATCTGGTTGTAGCCACTGAAACCATCAAGAAAACTATATAAAGTGTGTCTCGCTACTTCTTCAAGTACCTGTTCCATGAAGGATTGAGGAAAGCCATCTTCAATAGTCACCTTATTTAAAGCATGGAAATCAACACATACTCTTATTTTGCCACTATTTTTCTTTGGTATAATGACCATGGAGGAAATCCACCTGGAATGTTCTATAGGAACAATAATACCTGCCTCCTCTAGTTTTGTAATTTCTAGCTTAACTACCTCTGCATATTTCCGATTAGTTGAGAAGGCCAACTTCTTCCAAGTGCAGCTCCCTCAACTAAGGGTATTCTGTGTAATCCAAGCTCCTCTGGAAGACATTTTTGTAGGAACAAAGTAAAGAGGTTACCTTTTGTAGTAAAGGGGGAGAGTGCCACAACCAGGAGGCCAAGTAGACTATTTGAGGATTGTCTTCATCTCCTAGGTTTAGTTCTTGAACAAGTGTTTTAGGATTGGCCTTGTTTGAAAAATCATCCGCACTATATGCAGGAGTGGAATTTAGCCTATCCTTCATAATATGTTCCCTAGTCCATCCTTAAGGAACATCAAAAAATGGGAGGTCTTCTATGCTCCCGGGCTCAAAATTAGCCATTTCTTATGCGTCCACATTTGTTGGGCCTTGCTTTGTTAGTATTCAAGTCAAAATTTTCATGTTTTGACTCTTTCGGATTCTATGGCTTCTTCTGCAACTTTAGAAACCATCTTTATCCAAACATGCTTTGAGAGCCTATCAAAGGAAAAAGATAAAACTCACAATCGAGCAAAGAGGAGCACACAATGGAAACATGAGCACTCATGATGATTTGTTTGAAGATTTCAAATAGCACTCTATTCTTCTCCCTAGAAACCACATTCTTTAACAATTTAAGGCCGTAACTTTACTTGTTAAGCTTCTGTAAGAACTATCTCATCATTCTCTCAATTTTAAGCTTCTTTAAAAACTATCTTTATCCAAACATGCTTCGACACCCTATGGGGGGAAAAAGATAAAAGTCACAACCGAGCAAAGAGGAGCACACAATGGAAACATGAGCATTCATGATGGTTTGTTGGAAGATCTCAAATAGGACTTTATTCTTCTCCATAGACACCACATTCTCTAACAATTTAAGGACCTAGATTTACTTTTTCTATATGAACCTTCTCATAATTCGTTGAATGTTAAGCTTCTTTAATAACTATCTTTATTTAAACATGCTTTGATACCATATCAAGGGAAAAAGATAAAACTCACAACCGAGCAAAGAGAAGCTCACAATGGAAACATGAGAACTCATGATGGTTTGTTGAGAGATTTGAAATAGGACTCTATTCTTCTCCTTAGACACCACATTCTCTAACAATTTAAGGCTCTAGGTTTACTTGTGCTATATGCTCCTTCTCATCATTCTCTCAATGTTAAGATTCTTTAAGAACTATCTGTATCCAATCATGCTTTGACATCGTATCGATGAAACAAATAAAATTCTGAAGTGAGAAAAGAGGAGCACACAATGGAAACATGAGCACTCATGATGGTTTGTTGAGGGATTTCAAATAGGAATCTCTTCTACTCCCTTGGCGCCACATTCTCTAACAAATTTAAGGTGCTAGCTTCACTTGTGCTATATGCACGTTCTCATCATTCTCTCAATGTTATAGTTCTTTAAACACTATCTTTATCCAATCATGAGCACAACCGAGAAAAGAGGAACACACAACGGAAACATGAGAACTCATGATGGTTTGTTGGGACATTTTAAATATTTCTCTAGTCTTCTCCCTAGAAACCTCATTCTCTATTAATTTAAGGCCCTAGCTTTACTTGTGATATATGCACCCTCTCATCATTCTCTCAATGTTTTGCTTCTTTAAGAACTATCTTTATGCAAACATGCTTTGACACCCTATCAAGGTAAAAAGATAAAACTCACAATCAAGCAAAGAGGAGCACACAATCGAAACATGAGCACTCATGATGGTTTGTTGGGAGATTTGAAATAGGTCTCTATTCTTCTTCCTAGACACCACATTCTCTAATAATTTAAGCCCCTACCTTTACTTGTGCTATATGCATCTTCTCATCATTCTCTCAATGTTAATCTTCTTTAAAAAAAATTTATCAAAACATTCTTGAAACTCTATCAGGGGAAAAAGATAAAACTCACAATCGAGCAAAGAGGAGCACACAATGGAAACATGGGTACACATGATGCTTTGTGTTTGGGAGATTTTAAATAGGACACTCTTCTTCTAGTTAGACACCAGATTCTGTAACAATTTGAGGCCCTAGCTTTACTTGTGCTATTTGTACCTTCTCATCATTCTCTCAATGTTAAGGTTCTTTAAGATCCATCTTTATTCAAACATGCTTTAACACCTTTTTAGGGGAAATTGATAAAACTCACAATGTAGAAATGAGGAGCACACAATGGAAACATGATCACTCATGATGGTTTTTGGGGAGATATCAAATAGGTCTCTTTTCTTCTCCCTAGACACCACATTCTCTAACAATTTAAGGCCCTAAATCTACTTCTACTATATGAACCTTCTCATCATTCTCAGAATGTTAAGCTTCTTTAAGAACTATCTTTATCCAAACATGCTTGAGCACACTATCAGAGGAAAAAGATAAAACTCACAACCCAGCAAAGAGGAGCACACAATGGAACCATGAGCACTCATGATGCTTTGATGGGAGATTTCAAATAGGACTCTATTGTTTACCTTGAAACCGCATTCTCTAACAATTTAAGGCCCTAGCTTTACTTGTGCTATATGCACCTTCTCAACATTCTCTCAATGTTAAGCTTCTTTCATAATTATGTTTATCCAAACATGCTCTGACAACCTATGAGGGGGCAAAAGCGTAAAACTCACAAGCAAGCAAAGTGGAGCACACAATGGAAATATGAGCACTCATGATCCTTTGTTAGGAGATTTCAAATAGGACTCTATTCTTCTTCCTAGATGTTATTTAATGCCCTAGCTTTATTTGTGCCATATGCACCTTCTCATCATTCTCTCAATGTTAAGATTCTTTAAGAACTATGTTTATCCTAACATGCTTTGAAACCCTATCACAAAAGGATAAACTCACAACTAAGCAAAAAGGAGCACACAATGGAAACATGAGCACTCATGTTGGTTTGTTGGGAGATTTCAAATACGACTCTATTGTTCTCTCTGGATGCCAACCACATTCTCTAACAATTTAAGGCCCTAGCTTTAGTTGTGCTCTATGCGCATTCTCATCATTCTCTCCATGTTAAGATTCTTTAAGAACTATGTTTATCCAAACATGATTTGACACCCTATTAGGGGAAAAAGATAAAACTCACAATCGATCAAAGAGGACGACACTCGAAGCATAAACACTCATGATGCTTTGTTGGGAGATTTCAAGTAGGACTCTATTTTTCTCCCTAGACACCAACTACATTCCCTATCAATTTAAGACCCTAACCTATGTTATATGCAGCTTCTCATCATTCTCTTAATATTGAGCTTCTTTAAGGACTCACTTTATCCAAACATGCTTTAAAGGGAAAATGATAAAACTCACAACTGAGCAAAGAGTAGGACACAATGGAAACATGAGCACTCATGATGGTTTGTTTGGAGATTTCAAATAGACATATATTCTTCTCTCTAGGCACCAACCACATTCTCTAATAATTTAAGTCCCTAGCGTTACTTTTTGCTATATGGACATTGTCATCTGTTGAGAGCAGTATGGGCACCCAAGGACTGACTAGACAAGGAAGCCAGCGGAGAGAGTCAGAGGGAGGTGAAGGATTAAGTAGACAAAGCAATCGACGCAAATCTGGCAGATAGGCCCTTCAAATTTTTCCAAATCAACATCTTTATAACAGTAATTCTTATCACTAACATCACTGTAAATATCATTTCATATTTTTGTAGCTCCATTTTGTGCAAGCCAAGGAGTCCTTGAGCTTGAGGAGCCTTAGAAATGCCTACATATCAATTTTTGTATTTTTTAGACTCCGTTTAAGCCCTCAAATTGGCCCTGGAACCTAATTTTTAACTAGGCCGGACACTAGGTCTGGACAGGGCCAAAACCTAGTCAAAAACTATAAATAGAGCTAGAGAGCTCATTTCTGAGGGTAGCTTGTAAGTGATTTGAACTTGTAAGAGCTTTCTGAAAATAATCTAAGAACTCCATTGCTTCTCACTCTTTGTCTTACTGTGTGTGCGCGTGTGTGTATGTGTGTGCATGTTGGTGTGCTTCTCACTCACGCACTTGTGCCTTCACTTGCTCGAGGTCTTCATACCATCCTCACGTCTTCCCGGATTGACATTAAAGGAGGTGCTACTCATCACTGAGCTACACCAAATTTTGGTGCCGTTGTCGGGGATCGAGCTTTGAGGACGAGCGTGTGAAGGTAAGACGTAGAGTTGAGATGTTGGCGTCGTAGGTAATTTCTTTACTCTTCTTGTTTTTCTCTTCCTTACCTCACCACCATCATCACCATCATCATCCTCACCATCTCCCACCTCCATCTCCATCATCGCAAAAATTTCAGTTTTTTGATCATATCTCCTTCCTCCTTTCATTTCCCTCATTCCACTTGTGAGAGAGAGCGAGAGAGCGATATTGTGTGCGTTGTTTTCGTAGTCGCCAGCTTCTGTCGATCGCGATTGACAGAAACTTTCATCTTTTGGTAAAACTGAGTGCACCACAGTAGACTAGAGGCCTTGCACAACAGAGATCCACAAAAATTTTTGAAAAAATTGCAAAATTTCAGTCCATCGTGATTGACACCAGTCCATCGCGATTGACACCAGTCCATCACGATTGACACCAGTCCATCGCGATTGACACCAGTCCATCGCGATTGACAGCCCAGTCGATCGCGATTGACAGCCATTTTCGGCCATTTTTTAGGTTTTATTAAATTGAGGATTTTGCCTAATTTTGGACATGGATCATGGACTCTAGAGCACATAAGGAGGCTATAGGCAAATAACCCGAGGAAAACCTGTTGACCTGTTAGCCTGTTTGAACCCTGTTTTAATCCCTGAAGCCTGAAATGACATAACTTTCTCATACGAAATCCGTTTGCGGTGATTCTTGTTTTGTTGGAAAGCTCGTGAGGAGTACAAAAATTAATATCAGGATTATTAGATAGGGTATTTTGAAGTTGACCATACCCCGAGGTAGGAAAACTGAGGGATCCTTGGGATTGTTTTCCATAAAGACAAAGGATAATTTGGTCTGTGAGTTACATGCCTGAAAGTGGTTTATTGTGTCATTTGAATCTAAGTCTTGAGCTAACCGTGGGACTTTTATAGGTCCAGTAAGAGCACTTGAGGGCATTCAAGCAAGAGTAAGTGCAAGCTTGGGAACACGCATCCTGGGCACACCAGGGCAACAACACAAGGAAAGAAACTCAAGGTTGGAAAATCCTCAACACCCTTTGTCAATTCCTAGCTTAGGCCAAGTTTGAGTAGTGCTAGGAGTAAGTCAGGGCAACGATAGGCATCAATCCAGTGGAAGACTACCTATGCACTCAAGTTCAAGATTAAACATAATCTCTTCGTGATGCGATAACGTTAAAGGAAAGAATCTAACGTGGAACGATCAACTTACAGTGCGAAAATTATCTCAAATATTCATGACGACGTGATTTCTGACAAGAGCATAAACATGGTAACCACTAAAAGGAATTAAGTAACTGATACAAAAGAACTCAGCAACGAGGTTGTACTTGGGCAAATTTGGGCTATTCAATTAGGCTTATGAACCTTAGATCAGGACGACATCGAGGGAGAGATAAACAAAGTCTTAGGTCTTCAAAGGCTAGTGTGAACCACACTGCTAGGTCTTGGGCCCAGTAGTTGAGCCACCACTCCTACTACCCTAGCTCTGAGACTAGTGAATCAGAGATGTCTCAAGGCATGGACAGACCTACGGGAAGTTCAGGGGTGCCATACTTGCACAGGGTAGAAGGCCCGTACAAGACATAGCTGGAATACCTTAGAACCAACCGATTAGGTGCTAACATCTATGAGGACGGCCTAGGAAGATCCGTGGTCCAAATCAAAAATCCAGACCAATCTATTGGGCTAGAGCACCCTGCTGTCAAGTTTGAAAACAGAGCATACCTAGACAAGGAAGGGACAATATACGTGGTCACTAGTCACCCGGAGAGGACAGATGAATTCGGGAATGTGATCCCTGAGACGGACATAGATGACCTAGAACAAGGAAACATGGGTGCAGAGCCCAGGACCCCTCGAGGGAAATTTGTTCTTACGAGAATTCTCACTCCTGAGTGGATTCCCCAGGACAACAAGAGTATAGATCTGCTTCTGAACTGAGAGACTGACGAAGCCTTTTGGAGGTATAAATCTGATCGGCCAAATGACATAGGAACAATCATGATCTATGAGTTCAAAGATCCTGATAGCCCAGGCAGAGTGACCTACCTAGATCATGCTTCAGAGAGGATCTTTGTGGTGACAGAAAATGATAGGCATGCTTACACTTGGAAAGGTGAATTCGTTTTCCCCCAACCAAGATCGAACGTGTCCTATGGCCACCCGGGAGCTGGAACGTCCCATGCTCATGGAGCTCAAAGAGATAGACATAGAGATAGACCTGAGGTAAGCTTTGCCAACCCAAGGGGCAGAGAAAGAACGAGGACGGAAGCAAATAGAGTGGAACTTGAAGGTCATAGAGCCCCAGGAAACTGAAGAAATGCGGAGGATTTTCCTTTGCCAAGACCGAGAGAGCCCACGAGGACCCTGAGACCGAACCAGCTAGTTAAGTCCATGAAAAACTACTTTGATGGCACTAGAGACCCCTACGATCATGTGGCTGAGTTTAGGCAAGTCTTGAGAGCTGAACAAGTTGAAGATCTGTTCACGCAGTACAATGCTTTTGGTCTAACCCTTAGGAACACTGCCCTGACATGGTTTCAGCCACTAAACGAAAGACAGTTCAGGAGCATAGACCAACTCCTAGAGGCTTTCATTATTGAATTCTCTAAGAGTGGCATAAGGCATAATACCTCCTCATTGATTCACAGCTTCAAGCAAACCCCTCAAGAGACTGTGAGACTTGCAGGAAGAAGATTTGAGCAATATATAGAGAGATGTCCCATCCCTGAGTTACCCACACCTGCCAAACAAGTGGCTCTGTTCCTGGATGGATTGCTAAGTACCAAATTGAGGTCATATGTGTACTTGAAGGACCCTATGACCATTGAAGAGTGTGTACGCATGTGCATTGACATCGAGGATAACCTAGGGGAGAAGTTAGAGCTTTCCAAGATATACAAAGATTCAGATAGTGCCTCTAGCCTCTCTTCCACGCAATCAACATCAATTGAGGAACTTGCAGAGAAAGTAGCTCAGAAACTAAGTGTCTCTAGCAAAAAGATCCCAAGGTTTGCCCCTGTGAAAAGATGCTACACTTGTGGAGTCAACCATATGGCGAATGTTTGTCCCATTATGGCTCAACCCCAAGTAAATCCGAGTAGCCAATACTGCACCATAGAACGGAGGTACACCAATCACACCGCGCAAGATTGCCCCTATAATAAGCAGGCGGTTAGGCAACCCTACCCTCAACCCTAACCTCAGCAGGGAAGATACCAGAATCAGTACCCACCGCAGCAGTATGCTAGGCCTCAACAAACCTACCAACCACAATACCAAAACCAACAAAGGCCTCAGCCTGTGTTAGCAAAGCAACGCCCTACCCCCGCTAATGTAATTCCGGTAAAGTATGCAGCTGCAGAAGAGAACCTGAATAGAGCCATAGTGCTAGTAACCCCATTGCTATCAGAAAGTGACCCCAGTGACCATAGTTTCTGTTCTACACATATTGATAGCCCCCAGGCCTACTACATGCAGTCTCCTGAACATGGTAAGTCCTACTACAGTGAAGAACCAAGTGAACCTAGTTGGGAACCAGAGTACACAAATGTAATGTACACAAACCCTAACTCTAGACCCCAACCTAGGAAAGTAAGACCCCCATTCCCTAGAGGACCATGCTACAGATGTCAGGGGGATCACCTCATTCGTGATTGCCCCTTACCTCCACCTACACAACCCCAGTCAATGACGATCCAGGGGTTTTGCCAAGACTGTGGAAAGGAGCATCTCTTACGAGATTTCCCAAAGAACCCCAATAATATGCCAAAAATCACTCCTATCAACGTTATTGGGTTAGTTGTAGACTCCACAGGGAGTGTGACTTCCACTGCACTAGTACATTTAATCACTAGAGCCCAAGCCTTGCAACAGAACCAAAGCGTAGGCCAGGAAAAGAGCCCAGATGTTAGTGAAACGGAGAGCATGACAAAGAAGAGGACTAGAGCTTGGAGAGATAGTCGTGAAAGAATGAAAAGACAATGGGCAAAAAAGATGAGTGAACTCGAGGAAAGCCTTAGAGAAACAAAGGCCAGGATAACTGAACTCACATCTCAAACTCCCTCTCACACTACCACACCACCACCATTCCCGTCTCCATCCGACCCGTCACCTTCCAACCCACCTCACACAATTCCACCACCCCCAAGAGAAGGATCAGTCCTAGCAGATCCCACTCCTGAGGACCTTAATATGATGCTTAAAGCATATCAGGCCAGAATTCAAGAAGGGCCAACCGTAACCGATCATGAAAAATGTTACCCTAGAGCAGAACTAGAGCTAGAACGAACCAAAATTTGCGCGAAGATGGTGGAATTGGCTCAGACCATGTTTGAAGCCAGTCGCCTATTTAACTACTCTAGTTCAGCAAAGACACAGTTGCACTTTGATGGACTGTTAGAAAGAATAGAGAAGCTCATTGCACAATCAGAAAAGGAACTCGCCTCTCAACACAAGGACAAGGCAAGTGAAAGTGCAGGTCTTCCTGCCCAGGAAGCCTACGTGCCTAACTCTACGGAGCCAGACACATCTTCTTCTATGAATCAGTTCACACCAGAGTTCTTACGAGAGATTCAAGAAGACAAATGGGATAAGGAAAGTGAAGTCCCTCCTCCCATTGAACTTTTGGATGATGCACATGACCAAATCCCACAAGACATCCCATCCATTTATGAGGAGCAGGAGAGCACCCAATCTCAAGAAAGATTAGACTTTGAGTCTAACTCTCTACAAGAATTACCCCACTTCACAGGCCCATGGGAAGCTAAGTCTACTTGTATGACAACACCCACGGTCATGGTAAGAAACGAAGACTCGATCATACCTACGAACACAGAGGTAGTGAAAAACACTAAAGTACAGTGCAACGTCACCTTAGAAGAGCTACTCAAAGTAAGGCCAGAGCTATGGAAACATGTAGCCAAAAAAGTACCAGAGATAGCAAAACCTCGTTCCCAGGTAGGATCCCAGAGAACAGTGCCAGAAATACCCTTGGACAAGATAGGAGACATGAGTGAGGGAAACACATATCTTCCTATCACTCATCAAGGATACACCACCAAGGCCATTCTAGACTCAGGCGCAGGTGTTGCAATTGCTACCACTTCCCTATGGAAGCGCTGGGGCAAGCCAGCACTCAGGCCCACAAGGATGAAATTGCAAATGGCCGATGGTCACATAGAGAGACCCCTAGGGCTGTTAGAAGGAATAACTCTCACCACCTATGGTGTTGAGTTCGAGCACACATTTGCTATATGCGATTTTAGCAAAAATCATGCCTATGAGATGATTTTGGGAAGACCCTTTATGCGACAGTTGCAAGTGGTACAGGATTGGGAAACCAATTCTTTGTACCTACAACACTTAGGTGTTACGACCAAAGTGAATCTCAAAGATTACTCTCATAGAGATGTCCCTCCTATCCAATGGAATTCCATCCATAGAGCCAAAGATGATACAAAATCGGTGCATTCCATAGGGTCAGGATCCTCATGGATGCATGAAGACACCCACTTATGGATGTGCAAAGTAGCAGTAGAAGAAGAGAAGAGAGAAGAAGCCAGAGAGATAGGTGCAAAAGAAACACATAGATCAATTCAAGACCCAGCCTATGCACCTGTAGTTTTTCCTGACGAAGAACTTGAACCCCACGGCTGGGCAGAAATCCTAGCAATAATGGATGTAGCCATCAATGAAGAACAATGGACACCTCAATGTGATGAAGATGACTATGACATTTCAGTCTTCCCCATAGAGCCAATCATGGGAGAGGCAATTCTAGAAGAATGCGAACCTAGCCCTGATGCGTTTGGAGATGCGAGCGACTCCGATCTAGAGTCAATCATTATGGATCCACCTTTTGCATCAGATGAAGAATATTTCTATGAAGTAGAATCTCAACCCCAAAGGCACGGAGAGCTTACAAATAATGTAAGGCTAGCCACACATGTGACCCCGAAGGAAGAAGGGAAGAAAAGAAAGAAGAGAGCAGTCACACTAGAAGAGGAAGAATCTTTGTTTGAGGTCCCGGAAAACTTTAAAAAGTATGAGATAAATGACAGAAGAGTCATGATCAGAATGCCTAAACGAGAGGCACAATGAGGAGAGGCCTATGATAACAAAGAAACCACCAAAAAAATAGTAGTGGCCCTAGAAGAAGGAGAGGAGAGATGCACGTACATAGGCCATGACCTAACAGAGGAAGAAGAGCATGTGCTAATAGCCTTGCTAAGAGAATACAGAGATGTGTTCGCTTGGAGTTACAAGGATTTGAAGGGTGTTGATCCAGACATATGCTCACACACTATCCCCATGACTTCAGATGCTAGGCCCTCTAAGCAAAAGCCATACACATACAATGACAACTATGCGGCCAAGATCAAGGAAGAGATAGATAGACTGGTTGAAGCTGGATTCATCTATGAAATTGAGCATACTGAGTGGGTATCCCCCATCGTAGTGGTGCCCAAGAAAAATGGAAAGCTGCATGTGTGCATTAACTTGAAGAAGGTTAATGCAGCCACAATTCGAGATAACTATCTGCTTCCTATCACAGAGCATCTCTTAGAAAGAGTAGCAGGCAAAGAAGTGTACAACTTCCTCGACGGATTTTCGGGCTACAATCAAGTAGCCATAGCTTCAGAAGATCAGCATAAGACGGCATTTGCCACTGAATCGGGCATTTTTGCCTTTAGACTAATGCCATTTTGGCTTACCAATGCACCAGCAACCTTCTAGAGGCTGATGTGCCACGTATTTAAAGAGTTCCTGAGGAAGAACTTAGAAGTCTATGTTGATGATCTTTGTGCTCATTCCAACATCAGACGAACCCATATTCCTGAACTCAGACAAATCTTTGACAAATGTAGAGAATATCAAGTCTGCCTAAACCCAGAAAAGTGTGTTTTTATGGTCAGGCAAGGCAAGATTTTAGGATACATAGTGTCAAAGAATGGCATATCCACTGATGAAGAGAAAGTGAGAGCAATAGCGGAGTTACCTAGGCCAAAGAACGTCAAGGAAGTATAGGCCTTCATGGGGCATTGTGGTTACTACCGCTGGTTCATTCACATGTATGTTGTCATTGCAAAGCCCATGTATGGACTTCTGACTAACTTTGAGTGGACTGATGAGTGTGAGAATTCCTTCCAGGATCTTAAACGAAGATTATGTTCAGCACCAATCTTAACCACACCAGATTGGAATAAGCCTTTCCATGTTCATGTGGATGCATCCAATTATGCCATTGGATGTGTGCTTGCTCAACCTACTGGTGAAGGTAATATGGATCTTCTAATTGCCTATGCTAGTAGACAATTGAACGCAGCTGAACGAAATTACACCACTACGGAGAGAGAAGGATTAGGCATGGTATATGCAGTTAAAAAGTTTAGACATTATTTGCTTGCAAATAAGTTTAAATTTTTTACTGACCATCAGGCATTGTTGTACTTGGTAAACAAACCAGTAGATTAGTAAGATGGTTTCTCTTACTAATGGAATATGACTTTGAGGTAGTGGTGAGAAAAGGGAGGACTCATTTGAGAGCAGACCATCTCTCTAGACTCACATCTGGAGAAGCCCCACAAGGAGTGTCAGATGACCTTCCTGATGCTTACTTGTTTAATTTGGAAGTGGTGCCGCAGTGGGCTAAGCCCTTAGTGCCAGTATTGACATACAGGCCTAAACACCCAATAATAAACACACAAGATACAGAGGTAGTAAGAGCCCAAAAATATCACATCATGGCAGGAAGTATGTACAAGCACACGGATCAAGGGATCTTGTCCTGTTGTGTGGAAGAGGATGAGTACGCTAAATGGTTGCAATTAGCACATGTAGGTGCATTAGAGAAACACCACTCAAAGCAACAAACCCTACAAACACTAAGGAGACTCGGAGTGCATTGGCCGACTATGGAAGCTGATGTCCAAAAGTTGTGCAAGGAATGCCCAATCTGCTGCACTAAACCACCTGTGGAACATGCCACTCTTTATCAAGTATCCATAGTGCCAGATTGGAGTGAACCATTAGTATCCTTCCTAAGTACGAAAGCCTTCCCTCCAGACATGACTCTGCCTCGGAAAAGAAGTCTAGAACAAGAAGCCCAAGAATACTCACTCATTGGGGATAATCTATACAAGCGTGGTAAGGATGGTTACCTAAGACTATGTGTCCATGAAAGTGAATATCTCAAGATCTTGGAAACTGCTCACCAAGGTGTAGCAGGAGGACACTTTGGACCAGATCGGGTGATCAAGGCAATACTATTTGTGGGCTTCTGGTGGCCGACCCTTCACATGGATGCACATACCTATGTGAAACGGTGTGATGTCTGTCAGCGAACTCAGTATCCTATATGCAAAGATGAGATGCCACTAAAACCTATGATGGGTGGACGTGCATTCTCTAAGTGGGGAATAGACTTTGTAGGTCCTATTAATCCCCCAGCCAAGGGTTCACATGCTGAATACATCATTGTTGCGACAGACTATCTAACCAAGTGGGTAGAGGTAAAAGCCACAACGAAGAACGATGCTCAAACAACAACTAAGTTTTTATTTGAAAATGTGTTCACCAGATACGGGTTACCTATAGAGCTAGTCAGTGACAGAGGCACTCACTTCTTGAATGAAGTTATTGAAAATCTGCTCCAAGAATTCTTGGTAGTTCATAAGAAGTCTGCCCCCTATCACCCTCAAGCAAATGGCCAGGCTGAGAGCACCAACAAGATCTGTGCAATGTGTTGACGAAATTAGTACACAATAAACGCTCTGATTGGGACAAACAACTACACCATCCTGTTTGGGCATACCGAGTCGCCTACAAAACGGTACTCCAAGCCACCCCCTTTCAGATGGTGTTTGGCCAAAATGCAGTGCTACCATTAGACTTCTTAATACCAACACTGAAAGTAGCACAAGAGCATGAATGGACGGGTCATGAACTCTCCTCTAGACTATTTGACCTTGAACGATTAGGAGAAACAAGACTGAGGGTGGCTGCAAGGATATATGCAGCTAAGAAACGACAGAAGGCATACTTTGATGCCCACGTTAAGGATAAAGGTTTGAAGGCAGGCGACCTAGTACTAGTCTACACTTTGAAACAACACGCGAGAAAACTACAGAAAAGAGGCTACGGACCTATGATCATAAATAGGATCTCCAGAAGTGGAGCAGTACAACTAGCCACTTTAGAGGGTGATGTTCTCCCGAATTCTTGTCCAAAAATGTATGATGCAGAAAGAGGATTGTCTCAACAACGGAGTCAAGGATAAGACGGTACTCCCTTCTTTTCCAAAGGCCAGAAGGATGCAGCAGCCAACGACAGATGAAATACAGAAGAAGCAGAACACTACCTATACTGGAGGCCAAAAAAAGGACCAAAGCAGATTGTTTCAGCCAATGAAACAAGTATGGAGGCGAAAAGGCGAACACCCTGTTCCGACCAGGCCAACCCCACGGCCAAAACCTCTTATTAGTAATCAACAACACGACACTAATAAGAAGTCCTTCATAAATTCTTCTGCGAAAGTGAAGTCTATTTGGGTACCCACGAAGTCAATGAAGGCCAGCCCACAATCACGACAAATCTGGGTGCCTAAGGCTTGCTTGTGGGCTCAAATAGCTACACCAAGGCCAAACCCTGTACAACATGTTTCACTCACTCGAACATCTGAGGCCCACTCTTACACATCACGCACGAACACGTATTCTTCCATGAGCACAAGTAGAATCACTTGTAAATGGGTCCCTAAAAGCCCCATTTTCAAGTAAATACCCCTATCACACTCTCCAGAGTATCCACAAAGTCAAGATCAAAACCTATCCATTGCATTTGGCAACCTAAAACTTGTAATAAACCCCCGGACCCCAGTTGTAAATCCATGTCCACCTACTAACTACGTCACTCTCACACTACATCATTCCGCTTAGTTCTTAGGTCTACCCAATTCCTAACTACACACACAAGCACCGAGCACTTACTAACCCCCTAACCTCTCCCAAGCCTCATGTTAATGTTGTAATGGGGACATAGTGTCATTTTTGTGTCCATTGCAATGTTAACATTTATTCATGTATTCTCACAGAACCAGCTGCGAAGTTTTCAACATGGCTGAGGCAGCACGAACTAACTCTCAAACAGAAATGAGCCAGCAAGTGGTGGACTTAGACAGTTTATCCGTTTTGCCTAAAACAAACGAAAGACCAGAAGAATTGCAGGCCATCAAAATCTTACCTATAGCGGACCCTCCCAGTGGCCATACCATGCCTGTAGGAAAAGCTTCCCACTGGTTTAGTGAAGTGGCAGGACCCTTGGGAGAGGGAACATACCTATGGGAGTCAGAGTTGGACTTTAATGGGAAGCAAGACAAATACCATTTCTTTACAAGAGAATTCGAGAAGTTACAAAATGCAGAAGGTCTACGTTCGGTATAGAAGAAGCCAGGATTGGATGCATATTTCAGTGCACGGCTCCCAAAGCCTGACTTCATGCGATGCTACTATCTCATCAACACCTTGACTCCAAACAAGAACCCAAAAGGTGCAAGCTCATTTGTGATCCCATCTCTAACAAAAGGAAATGAGCTCAAGAGGTTTAGGTTATCCAACAACTTGGTGCGAGAGGCCGTAGATATGCGCGGAATGCATATTCCTACAGAGAAGGAAACCCTAGTGCCGGATTACATGAAGAATCGAAGCCTCACCAAACTCAAGGACATGGTGTCCATGACGCCTAATGTTGCAATACACCTTCGCATGTGCATGCAACACTTTGCTTTTCCTGCCCAAGATAGATTCACCATGCCGCCCAAAAAGATTTGGTTTAGTTTGTATCTGGCAGAGACACAGAGCCTCACCATCAACTTACCCCACTGGATAATTGATCAGATACACCTAGCTCACAAACGATGGCCGCGGAAACAGGTTTTATATGGTTGCTGTGCTCTGACGAGAATCATTAATAGGTGTTTGGCTTATGACATCCCTATTCAACGGGCCCTAATGTGGGATCGTGTAGAGCAGTTTAGAGGTAGGACATCCACTGGACCCCCTTCTAAGAAGATGAGAGGTACTGTCCAAGTCCCTTGTGCTCAACCACGTGGAGCCACCCTAACACCAGACATCACCCCTCCACCCCGAAGAGTCCGACCATTCACACTCCGACTTCCAAGACGCAGCACCGATGGTTCTACCTTGATATTCCCTCCCATCCAAACCGATCTTGAATTTCCCAGTGGTGCACATTTGGAAGAACTCAGGAATGAAGATTTCGAACAATTATTACAAGATGTAGAGCTGGAGGCAGAAGAGGCACAACAAGTGGAGAATGTGCAAACGCAAGCAACAACCGCCCAAGTACCTGTCACCACAGTACAAGTGGATGAAGAGGATGATGAAGATAAAGAACAGGAGGAAGATGAGGAGGATTATGATCAAGATCATCATGATGAGCAACAAGAAGTGCCAGAAATTGTAGGTGCACCTGCATATACAGCTCAACTACAAAGGTTATACGACACAATCAAAGCAGTGCAAGAAAGGCATCAACTCTCTCTTGTGTCAGGTCAAGCTTTGATGCAAGAAATGCTATCAGATGATGGGGTGGATCAACATTTCATTGACACCCTCAAATTAGTGTCAGAGTCTTTAGGAGTTCCGGAGGCTGTCCACACTGCAGTCCGTCAGTCCGTGAGGTATGACAAACGCAGAGTCGACACATTACCACGAGCAGGTAAGACTATCAGGATACCCGTCACAGAACAAGAAGTACCCATTGAAACCACAGCTACTCCCACCACCACCATTGACCTCTCTGCTGAAACCTTCGTTCAGACATCACCCATCTCACCCCAGCATCCCCCACCCCCACCACCACCTCCCACCATGGAAGAAACGACAGTCATCACCTCTACCTTCACTTATAACCCATCCTCATTCACATCATTCTCATTT
>CM035414.1:158653821-158661321 GCA_020310875.1 Ceratopteris richardii
CGAGTCGTCAAGATCACGTTTGGCTCCAGGTGTCGAAGGAGATACTTGCGCAGAATGGAGGAGGCTGAGGACATAAGCTGCTTGAGGAGGCGTAGAACGGTCTGACAATCCTACGACACTTGAAGCCGAACGTGATCTTGCAATCGGGACTTTTTTCTTTTGCTGTGGAAAGCCAGACCAGTTAACGGAGGAGGTTATTGTTCAAGCGAAGGCTTATCAGGAGGTATTTTCTATCGTTCATTACTGTTCGTTCATTCTAAAGACTCTTACCCGCTTAGGAAACCCGTTCTTCTTCAATTACTTGAATAGACTTACGGTATTTCTGAAGCTGTGTCTACTGTTTAGAGGAACGCTGAAGCAGTACTCCGTATCCGTGTCTGGAAATTCGATTGTTTCCGGTTCCAGTTATTCCGACTTCCTTTCTGACACGTAGTATTCGAAAAAGTTTCCAGTTATTCGGAACTCCTTTCTGACACAGAGAGTCAATCTGATATCTGATTCTTTTTCGCTGTGGAAAGCCAGAAGAATTAGCCGAGGAGGTTACGCTACCCCATTTTTGAAGCGAAGGGTAATCAGGAAATATTTTCTATCGTTCCTTACTGCTCGTTTATTCTGAAGATTCTTACCGACTTAGGGTATTTCACTTCAATAGACTTAGGGTACTTCGGAAGCTGTGTCTACCATTTAGAGGAACGCTGTGTCTATCTGGAAATTCGATTGTTTCCAGTTATTCCGACTTCCTTTTTGACACATAGTATTGGAAAATGTTTCCAGTTATTCGGAACTCCTTTCTGACTGTTCGTTCGTTCGTTACTGCTCTTTTTGGCGATGATGCGTAGATTTTGTTTTTTTATTTTATTTTTATTTTTATTTTTTTACATGTTGACATTACAGATTATGTGATTCATGGAAGATTGAAAAGTCTTTATATGTGTAATTATCATGATGAGCTGGAAATCAGAACTCATACCATGTACCAGCTGTTCCCTTTTGCCGAGGGCATATACCAAGCCGCTCATTTTGACATCAGAATACAGGAAAGAGAAAAAGGTCATTGCCATGCCATGAACACAATCCATGGGGCATAATGCTGTGGGGATTCAGGTATCATAGCACAAAAATATTCACTCTTACACAGTTTGCAAAAGTACAAAATGTGGGCATTTTCTTTTCAAACCTCTGTACAAAATGTCGGAATTTTCCTTTCAAACCATTGTGCAAAGATAGAATGGAGTTTAGTCCTTGAGTAAGAGCTAAAGTTGTCTACACTAAGGTGGGATTCTAAATCGGATGGTATGGGATATTTACGTTTACAATGTCACTTAAGTAGGTTCAGTGGTATGGGACACTAAACTTAAAGATAATGGAAGCTTAAGCTCAAGGATATTGGAGAGCTTTTTGAGTGAAGATTTTGAATCTCCCATTTGGATAGGAAATTAAAAGGTCATCAATTTCCTACAGTTTTCAAGGACGAAAAACTCTTTAAAGGGGGGAAGAAAGGTATCATCAATATGATACTTCTAAGCAAAAGATATTCCTTAACTCTTTCATGAAAGTTAAGGAGTACATTGGATGTCCAAGTACCTAAGTGTATTTGAGTTAAATCTCAAACAAAGTAAGAACCAGATATGCAAGGAGGGAATTCATTGAAGAATTCCAATTTGGCAAGTAAACTAAGATAAACTAGCCAAAGATTTGAGCATACCTAGGGTATGGTATTTGAGAATGGATAAAAATGGATCCAAATTTTGTATCGAGAAGCATGCCAACTTGCTTAAGTAAAGGGGGTGACATATAATTGTTGATCCCTAAAAGGAGGTTAATGGTTTGAAGAACATCATTGATGTTGAAGACTTAAGCAAAGATATCAATTCGTGAAGGTATGAGTTGAAGATCCCAAGAAAATTCCATGGGTAAAGATCATTGAGAAAAGGGATCTAAAGGAGGTAAGACTTGATCTTACCTCATGTTAAATTGGATAGAGGAATTTTGAGAAAGCCAAGTGAACTAACTTGGGCAAATATATCCAATCCTTTATGGTTGGATAATCCAAGAGGCCTCCATTGTTAAGAAAGATCAAACCTTTTTATAGTTTGATACCAAGTGAAGTTCAAAGGTCAACCTAAAGAACTTTGAATTAATAGGAAGTAGATTTAGAAACCTTAGTCTTTGCTCTCATGAAAATGAGGCCAAGGAGTTCCAAGATGGAATTTATGATCATGGTAAATGATCAGAGACCATTGAAAAGATAAGGGCAAAAAAGGTGGAAACACTGAGGTTGTGGATTGGAGAATGAACTCAGGGACAATGAGAACTAACTCCCATTGAGATTTTTCTCTGATGGCCAGAGAGAAAATAGGCTAAAGATCCGATAGGACACATCACAATAAGCCTTAATGATAAAACCATTTAGATTAAGGTCTTAGGTTCATTATAAGGTGTAGTAATGTACCTCCTTGAACCAATTTAATACACCTAGTTGTATGAACAAAAGGATAAATAGAATTAACATGAAATTTATCCTAGAAAAGGCTATCCTTTATCCTCCTAAGTAGATGCATTTTTCTTAATAAAATGCATAGGTAAATTTTGTGTGGGACAATAAATTTGGATAAGTAAGGGGGTAAAGAATTTTGGGAGTTTACGAAGTTAAACTCCAAAAGTAAGTCAAGACTATTCAAGTATAATAGCCTTGAATGAAAGAATGATCTGTAAAAGATCTTCTTTTGAATCTTTGGTGAGAATAAGTGATTCAAGAGTGTTCATAGCAAGATTTGAGATATGATGCCTAGAAACATGTATCTTTCTTGCAAGACCTTGGAACTAAAGCTGGAAAACGTGAATCATCTAAACTCCATCCAATGTAAAATCTAGAGGGTGTCTTGATGAAGTATTTTTCCTCAATTTTAAGGATTTGAAGGAATCGGATTTGTTTCTCTTTGCAAAGCTTTTATGACCTTTGAGGTTAGTATACATAACTACCTAAACCATAGTTGGTTCAAGATAGTTAGTACTGATTGTCATTCGAAGAATAGGCTAAGCTAAGATAAACAAGTGGGGTAGAGACCTAAGAGAATGGTCTACTAAATAATTCCGATTCCTAAAGTCATCTATGGATCTAAATCTTGAATGTTAAAACTTCCAAAAGGATTAAACTATATTCTGAGAATTAATCCAAGGAAAATCAAACATGATCAAGATAGGGATCCACTTGTAGACACGAACTTGTTGATTGGGTATATTATCATTCACAATACTTGAGCTTTATGTTTCAAGAAAACTTGGATGATTGAAATAAGTCCACCTAAGTTGCCAAGGAATGAGAAGATAGTATTTCTCCTCATTTTATTGAGCTTGTTTTGCCATGGACTCACTAGACCCGCTTTGCTAAGTTCACATCTTTAGCTAAGTCCTATCAAATACAAGCAAAGTATATTTGTATTTGAAAAGGACTATAAAAGAATAAGTTAAGTTGAAAAGATCCAAAGATTCCTCTCCTTTCTGTTGAAAGTGGAAGATGAATCTAGGTTTTGGCCCTTTCAAGATAGAGATAGGATCTCTAGACCCCTGAAAATATAAATTTCTAAGGAAGTACAAAGTGTACTGAAATATATTATTTTATGGAGCTCAAGGTTTGAGAAAGTGCCAAAAGTAAAAGACCACCAAAGAAGTCCATCCTTTTTACCAATCCATAGGTACAAGGCATGCATGTACACTCAAGTGGAGAAAGAGAAAGTGATTTGGGCAGGGATTCTGATTCATTTGTTTTCAGATTAAGGTAGGGATTAGCCCTTATCTGATCTTTTTCCTTCTTCTAGGCTTCATTCGAAGCTGATAAAGTTACAGAGTGAGTTGGCTAAATGCACTAAGGTCCTATATAAGATCAGATTCTTGTTTGCTTGTATAGTCTAAGTATCTATTCGGGTCTACTTCAAGGATTTATTTTCGACTGATAAACGCCCTAATATGTGGATGATTAATATAATTCAATGATTTTACCCCATGTTCCATAGATAATCTCATCGATTTTCATTCATAGTCATAATCAAGCTATCTATGTAATTGGATTCTTGCTTCTCGATCTTCTTTCAATTTCCTCATCAAATGAACAACATTTTCCTTTATTGTTTGTATTTATTAACGTTCCTCTTACGAAGAAGTTTAGGAAATTAATCCTTGAGTAAGAGCTAAAGTTGTCTACACTAATGTGGGATTGTAAATCGGATGGTATGGGACATTTACGTTTATAATGTCACTTAAGTAGGTCTAGTGGTATGGGACACTGAACTTAAAGATAATGGAAGCTTAAGCTCAAGGATATTCGAGAGCTTTTTGAGTGAAGAATTTGAATCGCCCATTTGGATAGGAAATTAAAAGGTCATCAATTTCCTACAGTTTTCGAGGACGAAAAACTCTTTAAAGGGGGGAAGAAAGGTATCATCAATATGATACTTCTAAGCAAAAGATATGCCTTAACTCTTTCATGAAAGTTAAGGAGTACATTGGATGTCCAAGTTCCTAAGTGTATTTGAGTTAAATCTCAAACAAAGTAAGAACCAGATATGCAAGAAGGGAATTCATTAAAGAATTCCAATTTGGCAAGTAAACTAAGATAAACTAGCCAAAGATTTGAGCATACCTAGGGTATGATATTTGAGAATGGATAAAAATGGATCCAAATTTTGAATCGATAAGCATGTTAACTTGCTTAAGTAAAAGGGGTGACATATAATTGTTGATCCCTAAAAGGAGAATGGTTAATGGTTTGAAGAACATCATTGATATTGAAGACTTAAGAAAAGATATCAACTCGTGAAGGTATGAGTTGAAGATCCCAAGAAAATTCCATGGGTAAAATCATTGAGAAAAGGGATCTAAAGGAGGTAAGACTTGATCTTATCTCATGTTAAATTGGATAGAGGAATTTTGAGAAAGCCAAGTGAACTAACTTGGTCAAATATATCCAACCCTTTATGGTTAGATAATCCAAGAGGCCTCCATTGCTAAGAAAGATCAAACCCTTTGATAGTTTGATACCAAGTAAAGTTCAAATGTCAACCTAAAGACCTTTGAATTAATTGGCAGTAGATT
The DNA here is from genome assembly GCA_020310875.1 of Ceratopteris richardii. Classification (NCBI taxonomy): domain Eukaryota; kingdom Viridiplantae; phylum Streptophyta; class Polypodiopsida; order Polypodiales; family Pteridaceae; genus Ceratopteris; species Ceratopteris richardii. The sequence continues at coordinate 158,658,913 of CM035414.1, forward strand.
TAGAAACCTTAGTCTTTGCTCTCATGAAAATGAGGCCAAGGAGTTCCAAGATGGAATTTATGATCATGGTAAATGATCAGAGAGCATTGAAAAGATAAGGGCAAAAAAGGTGGAAACACTGAGGATGTGGATTGAAGAAGGAACTCACTCGTATGGGACAGTGAGAACTAACTCCCATTGAGATTTTTCTCTTATGGCCAGAGAGAAAATAGGCTAAAGATCCGATAGGAAACATCACAATAAGCCTTAATGATAAAAACACTTAGATTAAGGTCTTAGGCTCATTATAAGGTGTAGTAATGTACCTCCTTGAACCAATTTAATACACCTAGTTATATGTCTTGATGAAGTATTTTTCCTCAATTTTAAGGATTTGAAGGAATCAGATTTGTTTCTATTTGCAAAGCTTTTATGACCTTTGAGGTTAGTATACATAACTACCTAAACCATAGTTGGTTCAAGATAGTTAGTACTGATTCTCATTCGAAGAACAGGCTAAGCTAAGATAAACAAGTGGTGTAGAGACCTAGGAGAGTGGTCTACTAAATAATTTCAATTCCTAAAGTCATCTATGGATCTAAATCTTGAATGTTAAAATTTCCAAAAGGATAAAACTCTATTCTAAGAATTAAACCAAGGAAAATCAAACATGATCAAGATAGGGATCCACTTGTAGACACGAACTTGTAGATTTGGTATATTATCATTCACAAAACTTGAGCTTTATGTTTCAAGAAAACCTGGATGATTGAAATAAGTCCACCTAAGTTGCCAAGGAATGAGAAGATAGTATTTCTCCTCATTTTATTGAGCTTCTTTTGGCATGGACTCACTAGACCCACTTTGCTAAGTTCACATCTTTAGCTAAGTCCTATCAAATACAAGCAAAGTATATTTGTATTTGAAAAGGACTATAAAAGAATAAGTTAAGTTCAGAACATTCGAAGATTCCTCTCCTTTCTGTTGAAAGTGGAAGATGAATCTACGTTTTGGCCCTTTCAAGATAGAGATAGGATCTCTAGACCCCTGAAAATATAAATTTCTAAGGAAGTACAAAGTGTACCGAAATATATTATTTTATGGAGCTCAAGGTTTGAGAAAGTACCAAAAGTAAAAGACCACCAAAGAAGTCCACCCTTTTCACCAATCCATAGGTACAAGGCATGCATGTACATTCAAGTGGACAAAGAGAAAGTGATTTGGGTAGGGATTCTGATTCATTTCTTTTCAGAATAAGGTAGGGATTAGCCCTTATCTGATTACTAGAAATGAATCTAAAGAGAGAGATGACCATGCTCAGAGTATAGATCATGGTGCACAGGGGAATACTTCACATATTATACCTACGCACATCTTCAAGGACAGAAATATTAAAGGGGGGAAGAATGTTGTATAATTATGGGTCAAAGTGACCAAAGACATGGGTTTTGAGGGTCCAAAACCACTTGGATAACCCTTGGATTCTATATACATCTAAGGTACTCGTCCTCGGAGTAGAAGCGGGTGAGACAACGTCTGTCGCATTGCCTCCACAACAGCCGCCTCCTCCAGACCTACCTGTAGATCCACTCCTAAAACCTCCTGCTCCACAGCATGATGTCGATCTATGAGACGGGCCAAAACTTGTATCGCGTGGAGGTGTAAAACGCACATATCTAATACTAGACCTAGTAAGAAATTGTTGAAAAGATGGTCCTGGTGGAGTCACAAAGCTAGGAGACATACCTCCTGCAACAGTAGCACCACCCGCAGGAGTGACACTGGCATGAGTGATACCGATGGGAGTGACACGGACGGGAGTGAGGCTGTCAGGAGTAAGGCCGGCAGGAGTGAAGCCGCTAGGACTGAGGACGGGAGGAGTGCTACTACGAGCGATCCAATACTGTGAGGTAGCGGCCATATACGCGGGAGGTACCCAAGAGATAAACTCTAGAAACTGCTCCTCTGTCATGGAATGAGGAGTGACTGTAGGACTATCTCCCATCGTGCTTTGTAATAAAAGAACTTAAATATTCTTTCGAAACTGAGCTCTTTCCTTTGCGTTGGTTTCCTTGGCAAGCTCATACCTTTCTAACCACTTCTACATACGCTCAGAGTTAGCTATGCAAAACTTCATTGCCTTCTCTCTGAAAGCTGCATCCATTTTCCTTTGCAATCCTTTACCTTGTGGTTCATCGCCTACGAGACAAACATCTTCATCATTGCTCTATAAGCGAGGCATTTTGGGATCTGACAGTTGTTTCTGATCGCTAGCTTTCATTTTGCATTATGCTTCTCAACCAATTTATACTTCACGTAAAACATGTCTATCAGGAAAATATCTATGGTGTCCTTCATAGATAGTTTTACGTAATGCTTTGGAATAGCGTGCTTCGAGTCGTGGTCCGCATAAGGGACAAGCATGGTAAC
>CM035414.1:158666321-158668821 GCA_020310875.1 Ceratopteris richardii
ACTTTAGAAACCATCTTTATCCAAACATGCTTTGAGACCCTATAAAGGGAAAAAGATAAAACTCACAATCGAGCAAAGAGGAGCACACAATGGAAACATGAGCACTCATGATGATTTGTTTGAAGATTTCAAATAGCACTCTATTCCTCTCCCTAGACACCACATTCTTTAACAATTTAAGGCCGTAACTTTACTTGTTAAGATTCTTTAAGAACTATCTCATCATTCTCTCAATTTTAAGCTTCTTTAAAAACTATCTTTATCCAAACATGCTTCGACACCCTATCGGGGGAAAAAGATAAAAGTCACAACCGAGCAAAGAGGAGCACACAATGGAAACATGAGCATTCATGATGGTTTGTTGGAAGATCTCAAATAGGACTTTATTCTTCTCCATAGACACCACATTCTCTAACAATTTAAGGACCTAGATTTACTTTTTCTATATGAACCTTCTCATAATTCGTTGAATGTTAAGCTTCTTTAATAACTATATTTATTTAAACATGCTTTGATACCATATCAAGGGAAAAAGATAAAACTCACAACCGAGCAAAGAGAAGCTCACAATGGAAACATGAGAACTCATGATGGTTTGTTGAGAGATTTGAAATAGGACTCTATTCTTCTCCTTAGACACCACATTCTCTAACAATTTAAGGCCCTAGCTTTAGTTGTGCTATATGCTCCTTCTCATCATTCTCTTAATGTTAAGATTCTTTAAGAACTATCTGTATCCAATCATGCTTTGACATCGTATCGATGAAACAAATAAAATTCTGAAGTGAGAAAAGAGGAGCACACAATGGAAACATGAGCACTCATGATGGTTTGTTGAGGGATTTCAAATAGGAATCTCCTCTTCTCCCTTGGCGCCACATTCTCTAACAAATTTAAGGTGCTAGCTTCACTTGTGCTATATGCACGTTCTCATCATTCTCTCAATGTTATAGTTCTTTAAACACTATCTTTATCCAATCATGAGCACAACCGAGAAAAGAGGAACACACAACGGAAACATGAGAACTCATGATGGTTTGTTGGGACATTTTAAATATTTCTCTAGTCTTCTCCCTAGAAACCTCATTCTCTATTAATTTAAGGCCCTAGCTTTACTTGTGCTATATGCACCCTCTCATCATTCTCTCAATGTTTTGCTTCTTTAAGAACTGTCTTTATGCAAACATGCTTTGACACCCTATCAAGGTAAAAAGATAAAACTCACAATCGAGCAAAGAGGAGCACACAATGGAAACATGAGCACTCATGATGGTTTGTTGGGAGATTTGAAATAGGTCTCTATTCTTCTTCCTAGACACCACATTCTCTAATAATTTAAGCCCCTACCTTTACTTGTGCTATATGCATCTTCTCATCATTCTCTCAATGTTAATCTTCTTTAAAAAAAATTTATCAAAACATTCTTTGAAACTCTATCAGGGGAAAAAGATAAAACTCACAATCGAGCAAAGAGGAGCACACAATGGAAACATGGGTTCACATGATGCTTTGTGTTTGGGAGATTTTAAATAGGACACTCTTCTTCTAGTTAGACACCAGATTCTGTAACAATTTGAGGCCCTAGCTTTACTTGTGCTATTTGTACCTTCTCATCATTCTCTCAATGTTAAGGTTCTTTAAGATCCATCTTTATTCAAACATGCTTTAACACCTTTTCAGGGGAAATTGATAAAACTCACAATGTAGAAATGAGCACACAATGGAAACATGATCACTCATGATGGTTTTTTGGGAGATATCAAATAGGTCTCTTTTCTTCTCCCTAGACACCACATTCTCTAACAATTTAAGGCCCTAAATCTACTTCTACTATATGAACCTTCTCATCATTCTCAGAATGTTAAGCTTCTTTAAGAACTATCTTTATCCAAACATGCTTGAACACACTATCAGAGGAAAAAGATAAAACTCACAACCCAACAAAGAGGAGCACACAATGGAACCATGAGCACTCATGATGCTTTGATGGGAGATTTCAAATAGGACTCTATTGTTTACCTTGAAACCACATTCTCTAATAAATTAAGGCCCTAGCTTTACTTGTGCTATATGCACCTTCTCAACATTCTCTCAATGTTAAGCTTCTTTCAGAATTATGTTTATCCAAACATGCTCTGACAACCTATGAGGGGGCAAAAGCGTAAAACTCACAACCAAGCAAAGTGGAGCACACAATGGAAATATGAGCACTCATGATCGTTTATTAGGAGATTTCAAATAGGACTCTATTCTTCTTCCTAGATGTTATTTAATGCCCTAGCTTTATTTGTGCCATATGCACCTTCTCAACATTCTCTCAATGTTAAGATTCTTTAAGAACTATGTTTATCCTAACATGCTTTGAAACCCTATCACAAAAAGATAAACTCACAACTAAGCAAAAAGGAGTACACAATGGAAATATGAGCACTCATGTTGGTTTGTTGGGAGATTTCAAATACGACTCTATTGTTCTCTCTAGATGCCAACCACATTCTCT
>CM035414.1:158673821-158691321 GCA_020310875.1 Ceratopteris richardii
AAAAACAGTATGCGAAGGCAATTGGCTAACTTCTATCACTAAAGCATATGTGGTACACAATGTCATTGTACTTGAAATTAACAAGCATAAGTTCATATGTAGATCTCTATGGAAAGAGGTAAATAGATATGTAATCCTAAATCTTTAGCAATGCACTTAGGCTTGCTAATTGCTTGAGTCTTCATTCCTTCAATATTTTCTGTAATCCAATCATTGATTTAAACCTCAGTAATTTGCTTCCATCCAAGGCCTTTTTCATCATATCTGCACATTGTTGATGAGTTAATACATATGAGAGGCGTCCATTTCAAGGAACGAGTCGTTGCAAATATGGTTTTCGTATTATGGTGTCAACTAACAAGAGTATGTGAACACAATCGGTACACAATGTCATTGTACTCGAAGTTTTGTAAATGATAGGAGGACATATAAACATGTTTGAGTTTCGAGAGTGTAAAAGTATTATTTCAATTGAATTTCCTTTGAACATCTTCACGATTAGCTGTCTGCATTGCATTAGGTACCCGATTCTGCCGACGGCAGCTGCGACCGCGCAATTCAGGGAACGAGTCGTCAAGATCACGTTTGTCTCCAGGTGTCGAAGGAGATACTTGCGCAGAATGGAGGAGGCTGAGGAGATGGGCTGCTTGAGGAGACGTACAACGGTCTGCCAATCCTACCACACTTGAAGCCGAACGTGATCTTGCAATCGGGACTTTTTTCTTTTGCTGTGGAAAGCCAGACCAGTCAACGGAGGAGGTTATTGTTCAAGCGAAGGCTTATCAGGAGGTATTTTCTATCGTTCATTACTGTCATTCTGAAGACTCTTACCCGCTTAGGAAACCCGTTCTTCTTCAATCACTTGAATAGACTTACGGTATTTCGGAAGCTGTGTCTACTGTTTAGAGGAACGCTGAAGCAGTACTCCGTATCCGTGTCTGGAAATTCGATTGTTTCCGGTTCCAGTTATTCCGACTTCATTTCTGACACGTAGTATTGGAAAATGTTTCCAGTTATTCGGAACTCCTTTCTGACACAGAGAGTCAATCTGATATCTGATTCTTTTTCGCTGTGTAAAGTCAGACGAATTAACTTTCTGAAGATTCTTACCGACTTAGGGTATTTCACTTCAATAGACTTAGGGTATTTCGGAAGCTGTGTCTACCATTTAGAGGAACGCTGTGTCTATCTGGAAATTCGATGGTTTCCAGTTATTCCGACTTCCTTTCTGACACATAGTATTGGAAAATGTTTCCAGTTATTCGGAACTCCTTTCTGACTGTTCGTTCGTTCGTTACTGCTCTTTGGCGATGATGCGTAGATTTTGTTTTGTTTTGTTTTTTTTTTTTACATGTTGACATTACAGATTATGTCATTCATGGAAGATTGAAATACCATGTACCAGCTGAATTTGACATCAGAATACAGGAAAGAGAAAAAGGTCATTGCCATGCCATGAACACAATCCAATTCCATGGGGCATAATGCTGTGGGGATTCAGGTATCATAGCACAAAAATATTCACTCTTACGCAGTTTGCAAAAGTACAATATGTGGGCATTTTCTTTTCAAACCTCTATGCAAAGATATTTGGGCATATGAGCATGCAAAGGTCAGACTCTAAGCAAGATAACCAAATAAGAATATTCATGGTAGTTTCTTAAGTAAAGGGTGTTTCATTGTAGGTAACTAAAGAAGGAAAGTACAACAGCGGGAAGAATGATCAAAGTTTCTTCGCTCTCCGATTCTAGATTCTTCAAACTAAGCTAAAGTTGAACAAGCGAACCTGCAGAAAAACATTTTTTATCGCTGCACGTAAAAAACAAGCATTATATTGAGAGAAATGCGATTTTCTCTTGTCTTTCTTTCAGACATACCGTTGACTCAGTAAAGCGTCTTAATTGTCTCACCTGCTGTTCGTCATAGGAATACAGAATACATACATACATATAGCAACAGAATACATGAAGAAAAAAAGGTCAATGCCATGCCATGAACACCCTTCAATTCTATGAGCATTGTGTTGTTGGGATTCAGGTATCATAGAACTTTTCACATCTTCCATTACGATGTTTGGTACTTTCTTTAATTGTTACACTTTTTTTCTTCAATAACTCTATTTTCTTCTAGCATCATGTTCCTCTCTTCTTTCCATTGTTGTCTTTCTCTATCTAATCCTTTTTATTATCTATTGCTCAAAGTCATCTTCATCTTAGTCAACTACATTCCACTTAATAGGTGGCATATCTCTATATGAGTGATTTGCAAGGTTGATCCTAGTGGTATTTCCTTTATAATGGAGGAGGCTGAGGAGATGGGCTCCTTCAGGAGATACTTGCACAGAATGGAGGAGGCTGAGGAGATGGGCTGCTTGAGGAGACGTACTACGGTCTGCCAATCCTACCACACTTGAAGCCGAACGTGATCTTGCAATCGGGACTTTTTTCTTTTGCTGTGGAAAGCCAGACCAGTTAATGGAGGAGGTTACGCTACCCCATTGTTCAAGCGAAGGCTTATCAGGAAGTATTTTCTATCGTTCATTACTGTTCGTTCATTCTGAAGACTCTTACCTGCTTAGGAAACGCGTTCTTCTTGGATCACTTGAATAGACTTACGGTATTTCACTTCAATAGACTTAGGGTATTTCGGAGTAGACTTAGGGTATTTCGGAAGCTGTGTCTACCATTTAGAGGAACGTTGTGTCTATCTGGAAATTCGATTGTCTAGGGAGGTTTGAAATAGAACTGAATTCTTCTACCTAGACACCATATTCTCTAACAATTTAGGATCCTAGGTTAACTTATGTTATATGCACCTTTTCATCATTCTCTCAAAGTTAATCTTCTTTAAGAAGTATCTTTAGCCAAACATGCATTGACGCCCTATCAAGGGAAAAAGATAAAACTCACAACTGAGCGAAGTCGAGCACACAATGGGAACATGATCACCCATGGTGGTTTATTGGGATATTTCAAATAGAACTTGATTCTTCTCCATAGACACCACATTCTCTAATAATTAATGCCCTAGCTTTATTTGTGCTATATGTACCTTCCCAACATGATCTCAATGTTAAACTTCTTCAAGAATTATCTCTATTCAAACTTTATTTGAGACCCTAACAGAGGAAAATGATAAGAGGAGAGATTTTCTACTACTCAAACTCTCAAATTAGCAAAGAGGAACACAAAATGGAAACATGAGCACTCATAATGGTATATTGGGAGATTTGAATTAGGAATCTATTCTTCTCCCTAGACACCAAATTCTCAAACAATTCAAGGCCCTATCTTTACTTGTGCTATATGCACCTTCTCATCATTCTCTCAATGTTGAGCTTCATTGAGGGCTATCTTTATCCAAACATGCTTTGACACCTGTTGTATAATTATGGGTCAAAGTGGCCAAAGACATGGGTTTTGAGGGTCCAAAACCACTTGGAGAAGCCTTGGATTCTATGGGGAAACCCTTGGGAAAGTATCTTCAAGAGTGTGGTTTGAACCCTTGAGTTATTTGGATTTATTTACTCCCAATTGAAGGGTTTTGACCCTTAGGATTGATATTTCCTAAGGGTATGGTATTTAACCCTTAGGGAGGCCTCTCAAGCCTTGACATTTGTAGGTACAAGCTTGGGAGTCCTTTTAGAATCCATGTGAGGGCCATGAGATTCCATGTGATTTCCAAGGTTAGAAGGCCTTGAATTAGAATCCATCTGGAGAGGACACTTGGCAAGCTGTCCATCTGGAGAGGACACTTGGCAAGCTCTCCTCACATTTCCTCCCTTGGCCTTGAGGTATATATATCGATGGAGTTGGATGGGTGGACATGTACTCTCTTAGTGAGGTGGTTTTGCTAGGTAGTTGTTTGTTGTTATACAACATTGTTATGGAGAGCCAATTAGATCCCAGATCTTATGTGGTTTTTGAATTTCTGTCCATATCTGAGAATTCCTGTCAGTCAAGGCCAACCGAGTGCGCGTGGGTCTTTGATTTTGCTATGTTCCTTTTAGGGGAGTAAAACATATCTACCGCATCTAGTATGGAGCTGCGCGTCCCTTCAAGAAGGCGGCAGTCCTGACAGGAGACAGCTGCACGTCCCTTCAAGAAGGCGGCAGTCCTGACAGGAGACAGCTGCACGTCCCTTCAAGAGTAGGCGAATCCACTCCAGAAGAGGCATGAGAACTCAGCAACTGAGATTCAAATCCGGAAAGGTCGCCAATATGGGATTTAGGCCCTTCGTACCTCCCTAGTCTCTGCCCGTTTAAAAAAAACCATTGCGATCCAAAAAGCATTATTATGCCCTCGTTAAGAAGTACCATGCCATTACTTGAATGGCTGCACTATTCCCGACCGCGATTCAAGAAAGAGTATACTGCCAAGCAAATATACTAAGAAATGGGACCTACATGCATCCATGATGCAATCCAGGTCTCGAACCTACAACCTTTGCGTTATTAACATAACGCTCTAAAGCTGAAAGAAGGGATGTGGATTGATAATTTCCAATTACAACACGGAAAGGTCTTCACGTAGCAAGAAAAGTTAAGTACTTTTTTTTTAATTCATCATGCATTTGATATATTCTGCAATTGAATGAATGGATGTTTTATAGTAAGGGTTCTTTGAGTATCCATCTAACTATGGACTTGCGTTGAATATCCATAGAATTCATTATATATGTGACTATGGTATTCATTGAATGTGATTTGAACTCATTTCTTATGTGATGTGGTAAAGGAGTTTTATTTACATGCTTGTTCACAATAAAAGGTGTAAGCATGCATTCGTGCATCCTTAAAGTTTTTGCAAATATAGATGCATACTATGGGCATACACTAAGTAGGTAAATCTTGAACGAGGGAGATGAGTTTTGAAGAGATACATTTTCAAGGACCATTTGAGCTACTACCGAGTTTTGAACTCGAGTCCCCCTATTGAAAGACATGTATGGTAGCCAGAGATGTAATGGCCCGACATTCAAAGTATTCAAATGGGCAAGCTTCCTCATGCAAAGGATCAAAGGATGGACGAAGCTATAATGGAGATAAGTATTATTGCTCACTTTTCTCATTTATGTAACCATGCTAGAGCAATGCATTTCAAATAAAGCAGGTGAATTGCTAATGCACATCAAATGATGCATAGAATGATTCATTTGAAAAATATGCATTGAAGGCATAATTGAATAGAAAAAGGTTTCTAATTAGCACATAATGGAGTCACTACATGAAGATTGTCAAAGAATAGAAATTGAATGCCCATCATAGCATGGTATGAACATGAATGGAAAACACAAGCATGAATTCATGCATTGAATGGAGTTCTATATGTGAATTCCATGTATGCTTTAAAGAGGGGTTCAATTTTTGGACCTTATGCATGCTCATCATCTTCAAGAAAAGATGAGAATGTTTTTTGTATACAATATGATGCATGGACTGAATCACATATGCATGGGTTAATGGGACATGAGAGAAAAATTAAGTATTGTAAATTTAAGGTTTAAGATAGAAAAATAACTTCTTCATATGAAGTCAAAAGCATAAAAGTTTAATGTGGTGAGACTATGCCCATTAACTCTTATGCTTTTTATATGTTGGCTTAATTCAAATACCAACAAAATTCAACTTAGGAAGAGGAACTTCAACATCTGATAATTGAGGACAATGATCGCACTAAAAGAGGCAAGAGAATGTCCTCAAATGACATATTAGGAATGTCCTCAAATGACATATTAGGGAAAAAATGGTTGAACTATTTTACCCTTTTAAGCATTCATCTCTCACCCAATAAGCTTCTTCCTTCATTGACAAGCGGTAGGATCCCTTTGGAGCTTTGAGAAAATTGCTTCAAAAATGAAGAATTGTAACTCATTGAGCATATCTAGAGAAGAGGAACATTAAAGGGTTGAAAGAAACCCTTAAGAACTCTACTCCAAAATGTGCTCTATGAGTAAGAAACAATTTAACAAGATGGTTAACAAGGTAACCATTTAGCAAATCTTATGATTGACTTTATCCTTTGATACAGATGCCTAATTATGTGAATAGATGATATCTAGTATGAGAATACTAGCTCTATTATCAAATGACATAAACGAAGATAACTTTGATTGCAGCTAATCAAGGAAATAATTTAATGAAAGCTCAAAGTCTTCTCAAAAAACAAATCAAGACTCTGTAAGAATGTAAATTACAAAGATTTTGATTATATTTGAGAAGACTAAAATAAATGGAGTTTAGTCCTTGAGTAAGAGCTAAAGTTGTCTACACTAAGGTGGGATTGTAAATCAGATGGTATTGGACATTTAGGTTTACAATGTCACTTAAGTAGGTTCAGTGGTATGGGACACTGAACTTAAAGATAATGGAAGCTTAAGCTCAAGGATATTGGAGATCTTTTTGAGTGAAGAATTTGAATCTCCCATTTGTATAGGAAATTAAAAGATCATCAATTTCCTACAGTTTTCGAGGACGAAAAACTCTTTAAAGGGGGGAAGAAAGGTATCATCAATATGATACTTCTAAGCAAAGATATTCCTTAACTCTTTCATGAAAGTTAAGGAGTACATTGGATGTCCAAGTACCTAAGTGTATTTGAGTTAAATCTCAAACAAAGTAAGAACCAGATATGCAAGAAGGGAATTCATTGAAGAATTCCAATTTGGCAAGTAAACTAAGGTAAACTAGCCAAGGATTTGAGCGTACCTAGGGTATGGTATTTGAGAATGGATAAAAATGGATGCAAATTTTGGATCGATAAGCATGTCAATTTGCTTAAGTCAAAAGGGTGAATTGTTGATCCCTAAAAGGAGAATGGTTAATGGTTTGAAGAACATCATTGATATTGAAGACTTAAACAAAGATATCAACTCGTGAAGGTATGAGTTGAACATCCCAAGAAAATCCCATGGGTAAAGATCATTGGGAAAAGGGATCTAAAGGAGGTAAGACTTGATCTTATCTCATGTTAAATTAGATAGAGAAATTTTGAGAAAGCCAAGTGAACTAACTTGGCCATAGATCAAACCCTTTTATAGTTTGATACCAAGTAAAGTTCAAAGGTCAACCTAAAGAACTTTGAATTAATTGGTAGTAGATTAAGAAACCTTAGTCTTTGCTCTCATGAAAATGAGGCCAAGGAGTTCCAAGATGGAATTATTATCATGGTAAATGATCAGAGAGCATTTAAAAGATAAGGGCAAAAAAGGTGGAAACACTGAGAATGTGGATTGGAGAACGAACTCACTGGTATGGGACAGTGAGAACTAACTCCCATTGAGCTTTTTCTCTGAAACCCAGAGAGAAAATAGGCTCAAGATCCGATAGGAAACATCACAATAAGCCTTAAAGATAAAACCATTTAGATTAAGGTCTTAGGTTCATTATAAGGTGTAGTAATGTACCTCCTTGAACCAATTTAATACACCTAGTTGTATGAACAAAAGGGTAAATAGACTTAACATGACATTTATCCTAGAAAAGGCTATCCTTTATCCTCCTAAGAAGATGCATTTTTCTTAATAAAATGCATAGCCAAATTTTGTGTGGAACAATAAATTTGGATAAGTAAGAGTGTAAAGAATTTTGGGAGTTTAGGAAGTTAAACTCCAAAAGTAAGTCAAGACTATTCAAGTATAATTGCCTTGAATGAAAGAATGATCTGTAAATGATCTTCCTTTCAATCGCTGGTGAGAATAAGTCATTCAAGAATGTTCCTAGCAAGATCTGAGATGTGATGCCTAGAAACAGGTATCTTTCTTGCAAGACCTTGGAACTAAAGCTGCAAAACGTGAATCATCTAAACTCCATCCAATATAAAATCTAGAGGGTGTCTTGATGAAGTACTTTTCCTAAATTTTGAGGATTTGAAGGAATCGGATTTGTTTCTCTTTGCAAAGCTTTGATGACCTTTGAGGTTAGTATACATAACTACCTAAACCATAGTTGGTTCAAGATAGTTAGTACTAATTCTCATTGGAAGAACAAGCTAAGCTAAGATAAATAAGTGGGGTAGAGACCTAGGAGAATGATCTACCAAATAATTCCAATTGCTAAAGTCATCTATGGATCTAAGTCTTGAATGTTAAAACTTTCAAAAGGATTAAACTATATTCTGAGAATTAATCCAAGGAAAATAAACATGATCAAGATAGGGATCCACTTGTAGACACGAACTTGTTACATTGGGTATATTATGATTCAGAATACTTGAGCTTTGTGTTTCAAGAAAACCTGGATGGTTGAAATAAGTCCACCTAAGTTGCCAAGGAATGAGAAGATAGTATTTCTCCTTATTTTATTGAGCTTGTTTTGGCATGGACTCACTACACCCACTCTGCTAAGTTCACATCTTTAGCTAAGTCCTATCAAATACAAGCAAAGTATATTTGTATTTGAAAAGGACTATAAAAGAATAAGTTAATTTGAGAACATCTGAAGATTCCTCTCCTTTCTGTTGAAAGTGGAACATGAATCTAGGTTTTGGCCCTTTAATGATAGAGATAGGATCTCTAGACTCCTGAAAATATAAATTTCTAAGGAAGTACAAAGTGTACTAAAATATGTTATTTTATGGAACTCAAGGTTTAAGAAAGTGCCAAAAGAAAAAGACCACCAAAGAAGCCCACCCTTTTCACCAGTCCATAGGTACAAGGCATGCATGTACATTCAAGTGGACAAAGAGAAAGTGATTTGGGCAGGGATTTTGATTCATTTCTTTTCAGAATAAGGTAGGGATTAGCCCTTATCTGATTACTAGAAATGAATCTAAAAAGAGAGATGATCATGCTCAGAGTATAGATCATGGTGCACGGGAGAATACTTCACATATTATACCTACACATATTTTTGAGGACAGAAATATTAAAGGGGGGAAGAATATTGTATATTTATGGATCAAAGTGGCCAAAGACATGGGTTTTGAGGGTCCAAAATCACTTGGAGAACCCTTGGATTCTATACACCTTGGAGTCATCATGGTCATGAGCACCCCAAGGTGTACGTGGTGTTCCACATGGTATACTGCATACCTACATCTAAGGTACTCGTCCTAGGAGTAGAAGCAGACGAGACAATGTCTATCGCACTGCCTCCACAACAACCGCCTCCTCCAGACCTACTTGTTGATCCACTCCTAGAACCTCTTGCTCAAGAGCATGGTCTCGATCTACGAGACGGGCCAAAACTTGTATCGTGCGGAGGTGTCGAACGCACATGTCTACTACTAGACCTAGTAGGAGATGGCTACTTTATATGTGTAATTATCATGATGAGCTTGAAATCAGAACTCATACCATGTACCAGCTGTTCCGTTTTGCCCAGGGCATATACCAAGCCGCTCATTTTGACATCAGAATACAGGAAACAAAAAAAGTTCATTGCCATGCCATGAACACAATCCAATTCCATGGGGCACAAAAATATTCACTCTTAACGCAGGTTGCAAAAGTACAATATGTGGGCATTTTCTTTTCAAACCTCTGTGCAAAGATATTTGGGCATATGAGCATGCAAAGGTCAGACTCTAAGCGAGATAACCAAATAAGAATATTCATGGTAGTTTCTTAAGTAGAGGGTGTTTCATTGTAGGTAACTAAAGAAGGAAAGTACAACAGCAGGAAGAATAATCAAAGTGACTTCGCCTTCCCATTCTAGATTCTTCAAACTAAGCTAAAGTGGAACAAGCGAACCTGCAGAAAAACATTTTTTATCGCTGCACGCAAAAACTAGCATTATATTGAGAGAAATGCGATTTTCTCTTGTCTTTCTTTCAGACATACCGTTGACTCAGTAAAGCGTCTTAATTGTCTCACCTGCTGTTCGTCATAGGAATACAGAATACATAGATACATATAGCAACAGAATACATGAAGAAAAAAAGCTCACTGCCATGCCATGAACACCCTTCAATTCTATGAGCATTGTGTTGTTGGGATACAGGTATCATAGGACAAGATTCACTCTTACACAGTTTGCAAAACTCATTTGCTGTTCTCATGTTTCTGATCGATTTCCTTCTTCTAGGCTTCATTCAAAGCTGATAAAGCTACACATTGAGTTGGCTGAATGCACTAAGGAGCTATATAAGATCACATTCTTGTTTGCTTGTATATTCTAAGTATTTATTCGGCTCTACTTCAAGGATTTATTTTCGACTTATAAACGCCCTAATATATAGATGATTAATATAATTCAATGATTTTACCCCATGTTCCATAGATAATCTCATCGATTTTCATTCATAGTCATAATCAAGCTATCTATGTAATTGGATTCTTGCTTCTCGATCTTCTTTCAATTTCCTCATCAAATGAACAACATTTTCCTTTATTGTTTGTATTTATTTACGTTCCTCTTACGAAGAAGTTTCTTCATAGAGCTTTTTACATCTTCCATTACGATGTTTGGTACTTTCTTTAATTGTTACACTTTTTTTCTTCAATAACTCTATTTTCTTCTAGCATCATTTTCCTCTCATCTTTCTGTCTTTCTCTATCTAATCCTTTTTATTATCTATTGCTCAAAGTCATCTTCATCTTAGTCAACTACATTTGACTTAATAGGTGGCATATCTCTATATGAGTGATTTGCAAGGTTGATCCTAGTGGTATTTCCTCTATAATGGAGGAGGCTGAGGAGATGGGCTGCTTGAGGAGATACTTGTGCAGAATGGAGGAGGCTGAGGAGATGGGCTGCTTGAGGAGAGGTACTACGGTCTAAAACTGAAGACTCTTACCCACTTAGGAAACCCGTTCTTCTTCAATCACTTGAATAGACTTATGGTATTTCACTTCAATAGACTTAGGGTATTTCGGAGTAGACTTAGGGTATTTTGGAAGCTGTGTCTACCATTTAGAGGAACGCTGTGTCTATCTCGAAATTCGATTGTCTAGGGAGGTTTGAAATAGAACTGTATTCTTCTCCCTAGACACCACACTCTCTAAAAATTTAGGGCCCTAGGTTAACTTGTGCTATATCCACCTTTTCATCATTCTCTCAATGTTAATATTCTTTAAGAAGTATCTTTAGCCAAACATACATTGACACCCTATCAAGGGAAAAAGATAAAACTCACAACTGAGCGAAGTCGAGCACACAATGGGAACATGATCACCAATGGTGGTTTATTGGGATATTTCAAATAGAACTCGATTCTTCTCCCTCGACACCACATTCTCTAATAATTTAACACCCTAGCTTTATTTGTGCTATATGTACCTTCCCAGCATTCTCTCAATGTTAAACTTCTTGAAGAGGTATTTGTATTCAAACTTTATTTGAGACCCTATCAGAGGAAAATGATAAGAGAGGAGAGATTTTCTACTACTCAAACTCTCAAATGAGCAAAGAGGAACACAAAATGGAAACATGAGCACTCATAATGGTTTATTGGGAGATTTGAATTAGGACTCTATTCTTCTCCCTAGACACCAAATTCTCAAACAATTTAAAGCCCTATCTTTACTTGTGTTATATGCACCTTTTCATCATTCTCTCAATGTTGAGCTTCTTTAAGGGCTATCTTTGTCCAAACATGCTTTGACACCTGTTGTATAATTATGGGTCAAAGTGGCCAAAGACATGGGTTTTGAGGGTCGAAAACCACTTGGAGAACCCTTGGATTCTATGGGGAAACCCTTGGGAAAGTATCTCCAAGAGTGTGGTTTGAACCCTTGCGTTGTTTGGATTTATTTACTCCCAATTGAAGGTTTTTGACCCTTAGGATTGATATTTCCTAAGGGTATGGTATTTAACCCTTAGGGAGGCCTCTCAAGCCTTGAGATTTGTCCGTACAAGCTTGGGAGAAATCCTTTTAGAATCCATGTGAGGGCCATGAGATTCGATGTGATTTCCAAGGTTAGAAGGCCTTGAATTAGAATCCATCTGGAGAGGACACTTGGCAAGCTCTCCTCACATTTCCTCCCTTGGCCTTGAGGTATATATATCGGTGGAGTTGGATGGGTGGACATGTACTCTCTCTTAGTGAGGTGGTTTTGCTAGGTAGTAGTTTGTTGTTACACAACATTGGTATGCAGAGCCAATTAGATCCCATATCTTATGTCGTTTTCGAATTTTTGTTCATATCTTAGAAATTGCGTCAGTCAAGGTCAGTCGAGTGCACGTGGGTCTTTGATTGTGCTATGTCCCTTTTAGGGGAGTAAAACATATCTACCCCATCTAGTACGGAGCTGTGCGTCCCTTCAAGAAGGTGGCAGTCCTGACAGGTGACAGCTCCATGTCCCTTCAAGAGTAGTCGGCAGTCCTACAAGCGACTCCACTCCAGAAGAGGTGACCGGTACAGGCGGACACACCCCATGTGATGGGCTCGTGAGAACTGAGCAACTAAGAGGCACCCAATCGCAAGCCTATTGCCTCATTTGGTTGTGCAACACGTTCGCTCTTCACCTAATTTATGGAGATTCAAATTTGAACAGATCGCCAATATGGGATTTATGCCCTTCATAGCTCCTTAGTCTCTGCCCATTTCAAAAAAAGCCATCGCGATTCCAAAAAGCATTATTATGCCCTCGTTAAGAAGTACCATGCCATTACTTGAATGGCTGCACTATTCCCGACCGCGATTCACTGAAGAGCATGCTGGCAAGCAAATATACTAAGAAAAAGGACCTACATGCATCCATGATGATTGGCCCATCCAGGTCTCAAACCTGCGACCTTTGCGTTATCAGCACAACGCTCTAACGCTGAAAGAAGAAATGTGGATAGATAGTTTCCAATTACAACACGTAAAGGTCTTCATGTAGCAAGAAAAGTTAAGTAATTTTATCTTTAATTTATCATGCATTTGATATATTTTGCAATTGAATGAATGGATGTTTTATAGTAAGGGTTCTTTTAGTATCTAACTATCGACATGCGTTGAATATCCATAGAATTCATTATATATGTGACTATGGTATTCATTGAATGAGATTTGAGCTCATTTCTTATGTGATGTGGTAAAGGACTTTTATTTACATGCTTGTTCACAATAAAAGGTGTAAGCATGCATTCGTGCATCCTTAAAGTTTTTGCAAATATAGATGCATACTTTGTGCATACACTAAGTAGGTAAATCTTGAACGAGGGAGATGAGTTTTGAAGAGATACATTTTCAAGGACCATTTGAGCTACTACCGAGTTTTGAACTTGAGTCCCCCTATTGAAAGACATGTATGGTAGCTAGAGATGTAATGGCCCGACCTTTCAAAGTATTCAAATGGGCAAGCTTCCTCATGCAAAGGATCAAAGGATGGACGAAGCTATAATGGAGATAAGTATTATTGCTCACTTTTCTCATTTATGTAACCATGCTAGAGCAATGCATTTCAAATAAAGCAGGTGAATTGCTAATGCACATCGAATGATGCATAGAATGATTCATTTGAAAAATATGCATTGAAGGCATAATTGAATAGAAAAAGGTTTCTAATTAGCACATAATGGAGTCACCACATGAAGGTTGTCAAAGAATGGAAATGGAATGCCCATCATAGCATGGTATGAACATGAATGGAAAACACAAGCATGAATTCATGCATTGAATGGAGTTCAACATGTTCAAGAGAAGATGAGAATGTTTTTAGTATACACTATGATGCACGGATTGAATCACATATGCATGGGTTAATGGGACATGAGAGAGAAAAATTAAGTATTGTAAACTTAAGGTTTATGATAGAAAAATAACTTCTTCATATGAAGTCAAAAGCATAAAAGTTTAATGTGGTGAGATTATGCCCATTAACTCTTATGCTTTTTATATGTTGGCTTAATTCAAATACCAACAAAGTTCAACTTAGGAAGAGGAAATTTAACATCTGATCATTGAAGACAATGATCACACTAAAAGAGGTAAGAGAATGTCCTCAAATGACATATTAGGAATGTCCTCAAATGACATATTAGGAAAAAAATTGTTGAACCATTTTACCCTTTTAAGCATTCATTTCTCCCCCAATAAGCTTCTTCCTTCATTGACAAGCGATAGGATCCATTTGGAGCTTTGAGAAATTTGCTTTAAAAATGAAGAATTGTAACTCATTGAGCATATCTAGAGAAGAGGAAGATTAAAGGGTTGAAGAAACCCTTAAGAAATCTACTCCAAAATTTGCTCTATGAGTAAGAAACAATTTATCAAGATGGTTAACAAGGTAACCATTTAGGAAATCTTATGATTGACTATATCCTTTGATACAGATGCCTAATTATGTCAATAGATGATATCTAGTATGGGAATACTAGCTCTATTATAAAATGACATAAACAAAGATAACTTTGATTGCATATAATCAAGGAAATAACTCAATGAAAGCTCAAAGTAATTTCAAAAAACAAATCAAGACTCTGTAAGAATGTAACTTACAAAGACTTGGATTATATTTGATAAGACTAAAATGAATGGAGTTTAATCCTTGAGTAAGAGCTAAAGTTGTCTACACTAAGGTGCGATTGTAAATCGGATGGTACTAAACATTTAGGTTTACAATGTCACTTAAGTAGGTTCCGTGGTATGGGACACTGAACTTAAAGATAATGGAAGCTTAAGCTCAAGGATATTGGAGAGCATTTTGAGTGAAGAATTTGAATCTCCCATTTGGATAGGAAATTAAAAGATCATCAATTTCCTACAGTTTTTGAGGATGAAAAACTCTTTAAAGGGGGAAAGAAAGGTATCATCAATATGATACTTCTAAGCAAAAGATATTCCTTAACTCTTTCATGAAATTTAAGGAGTACATTGGATGTCCAAGTACCTAAGTGTATTTGAGTTAAATCTCAAAAAATGTAAGAACCAGATATGCAAGAACGGAATTCATTGAAGAATTCCAATTTGGCAAGTAAACTAAGGTAAACTAGCCAAAGATTTGAGCATACCTAGGGTATGGTATTTGAGAATGGATAAAAATGGATCCAAATTTTGGATCGATAAGCATATCAACTTGCTTAAGTCAAAAGGGTGACCTATAATTGTTGATCCCTAGAAGGAGAATGGTTAATGGTTTGAAGAACATCATTGATATTCAAGACTTAAGCAAAGATATCAACTCGTGAAGGTATGAGTTGAAGATCCCAAGAAAATCCCATGGGTATAGATCATTGAGAAAGGGATCTAAAGTAGGTAAGACTTGATCTTCTCTCATGTTAAATTAGATAGAGGAATTTTGAGAAAGCCAAGTGAACTAACTTGGTCAAATATATCCAACCCGTTATGGTTGGATAATCCAAGAGGCCTCCATTGCTCCGAAAGATCCAACCCTTTTATAGTTTGATACCAAGTAAAGTTCAAAGGTCAACATAAAGACCTTTCAATTAATTGGTAGTAGATTTAGAAACCTTAGTCTTTGCTCTCATGAAAATGAGGCCAAGGAGTTCTGAAATGGAATTTATGATCATGGTAAATGATCAGAGAGCATTGAAAAGATAAGGGCAAAAAAGGTGGAAACACTAAGGATGTGGATTGAAGAACGAACTCACTGGTATGGGACAGTGAAAACTAACTCCCATTGAGATTTTTGTCTGATGGCCAAAGAGAAAATAGGCTCAAGAACCGATAGGAAACATCACAATAAGCCTTAAAGATAAAACCATTTAGATTAAGGACTTAGGTTCATTATAAGGTGTAGTAACGTACCTCCTTGAACCAATTTAATACACCTAGTTGTATGAACAAAAGGGTAAATAGAATTAACATGACATTTATCCTAGAAAAGGCTATCCTTTATCCTCCTAAGCAGATGCATTTTTCTTAATAAAATGCATAGCCAAATTTTATGTGGAACAATAAATTTGGATAAGTAAGAATGATCTGTAAAAGATCTTCTTTTGAATCTTTGGTGAGAATAAGTGATTCAAGAATGTTCGTAGCAAGATCTGAGATATGATGCCTAGAAACAGGTATCTTTCTTGCAAGACCTTGGAACTAAAGCCGCAAAACGTGAATCATCTAAACCCCATCCAATAGAAAATCTAGAGGGTATCTTGATGAAGTATTTTTCCTCAATTTTGAGGATTTGAAGGAATCAGATTTGTTTCTCTTTGCAAAGCTTTGATGACCTTTGAGGTTAGTATATATAACTACCTAAACCATAGTTGGTTCAAGATAGTTAGTACTGATTCTCATTCGAAGAACAGGCTAAGCTAAGATAAACAAGTGGGGTAGAGACCTAGAAGAATGGTCTACAAAATAAATCCAATTCCTAAAGTCATCTATGGATCTAAGTCTTGAATGTGAAAACTTCCAAAAGGATTAAACTCTATTCTGAGAATTAATCCAAGGAAAATCAAACATGATCAAGATAGGGATCCAGTTGTAGACACGAACTTGTAGATTGGGTATATTATCATTTAGAATACTTGAGCTTTATGTTTCAAGAAAACCTGGATGATTGAAATAAGTCCACCTACGTTGCCAAGGAATGAGAAGATAGTATTTCTCCTCATTTTATTGAGCTTGTTTGGCATGGACTCACTAGACGGACTTTGCTAAGTTCAAATCTTTAGCTAAGTCCTATCAAATATAAGCAGAGTATATTTATATTTGAAAAGGACTATAAAAGAATAAGTTAAGTTCAGAACATCCTAAAAATATATATTTCTAAGGAAGTACAAAGTGTACTAAAATATATTATTTTATGGAGCTCAAGGTTTGAGAAAGTGCCAAAAGAAAAAGACCACCAAAGAAGTCCACCCTTTTCACCTATCCATAGGTACAAGGCATGCATGTACATTCAAGTGGACAAAGAGAAATTGATTTGGGCAGGGATTTTGATTCATTTTTTTTCATAATAAGGTAGGGATTAGCCCTTATCTGATTACTAGAAATGAATCTAAAGAGAGAGATGACCATGCTCAGAGTATAGATCATGGTGCATGCGGGAATACTTCACATATTATACCTACACACATTTTGGAGGACAAAAATGTTAAAAAGGGGAAGAATATTGTACAATTATGGGTCAAAGTGACCAAAGACATGGGTTTTGAGGGTCCGAAACCACTTGGAGAATCCTTAGATTCTATACACCTTGGAGTCATCATGGTCATGAGCATCCCAAGGTGTAAACGGTGTTTCACGTGGTATATTGCGTACCTACATCTAAGGTACTCGTCCTAGGAGTAGAAGCGGACGAGACAACATCTGTCGTACGGCCTCCACAACAGCGGCCTGTTCCAGACCTACCTGTAGATCCACTCCTAGAACCTCCTGCTCCAGAGCATGATCTAGATCTACGAGATGGGTCAAAACTTGTATCGCGTGGAGGTGCCGAATGCACATGTCTACTACTAGACCTAGTAGGAGATGGCTGAAAAGATGGTCGTGGTGGAGTCACACAGCTAGGAGATATACCTCCTGCAAGAGTAGCACCACCCGAAGGAGTGACACTGGCATGAGTGATACCGATGGGAGTGACACCGGTGGGAGTGAGGTCGACAGGAGTAAGGCCGGCAGGAGTGACACCGCTAGGAGTGAGGATGGGAGGAGTGCTACCACGAGCG
>CM035414.1:158696321-158763821 GCA_020310875.1 Ceratopteris richardii
ATCCTAAATCTTTAGCAATGCACTTAGGCTTGCTAATTTTTTGAGTCTTCATTCCTTCAATATTTTCTGTAATCCAATCATTGATTTAAATCTCAGGGAACGAGTCGTCAAGATCACGTTTGGCTCCAGGTGTCAAAGGAGATACTTGCGCAGAATGCAGGAGGCTGAGGAGATAAGCTGCTTGAGGAGGCGTAGAACGGTCTGCCAATCCTACCACACTTGAAGCCGAACGTGATCTTGCAATCAGGACTTTTTTCTTTTTCTGTGGAAAACTAGACTAGTTAACGGAGGAGGTTATTGTTCAAGCGAAGGCTTATCAGGAGGTATTTTTTATCGTTCATTACTGTTCGTTCATTCTGAAGACTCTTACCCGCTTAGGAAACCCGTTCTTCTTCAATCACTTGAATAGACTTACGGTATTTCGGAAGCTGTGTCTACTGTTTAGAGGAACGCTGAAGCAGTACTCCGTATCCGTGTCTGGAAATTCGATTGTTTCCGGTTCCAGTTATTTCGACTTCCTTTCTGACACGTAGTATTCGAAAATGTTTCCAGTTATTCGGAACTCCTTTCTGACACAGACAGTCAATCTGATATCTGATTCTTTTTCGTTGTGGAAAGCCAGAAGAATTAGCCGAGGAGGTTATACTACCCCATTTTTGAAGCGACGGGTAATCAGGAAGTATTTTCTATCGTTCCTTACTGTTCGTTCATTCTGAAGATTCTTACCGACTTAGGGTATTTCACTTCAATAGACTTAGGGTACTTCGGAAGCTGTGTCTACCATTTAGAGGAACGCTGTGTCTATCTAGAAATTCGATTGTTTCCAGTTATTCCGACTTCCTTTCTGACATATAGTATTGGAAAATGTTCCTGTTATTCGGAACTCCTTTCTGACTGTTCGTTCGTTCATTACTGCTCTTTGGCGATGATGGGTAGATTTTGTTTTTTTTTTTTTTTTTTTTTTTACATGTTGACATTACAGATTATGTGATTCATGGAAGTTTGAAAAGTCTTTATATGTGTAATTATCATGATGAGCTGGAAATCAGAACTCATACCATGTACCAGCTGTTCCCTTTTGCCCAGGGCATATACCAAGCCGCTCATTTTGAAATCAGAATACAGGAAAGAGAAAAAGGTCAGTGCCATGGGAGCATAATGCTGTGGGGATTCAGGTATCATAGCACAAAAATATTCACTCTTACGCAGTTTGCAAAAGTATAAAATGTGGACATTTTCTTTTCAAACCTCTGTACAAAATGTCGGAATTTTCTTTTCAAACCATTGTGCAAAGATAGAATGGAGTTTAATCCTTGAGTAAGAGCTAAAGTTTTCTACACTAAGGTGGGATTCTAAATCGGATGGTATGGGACATTTACGTTTACAATGTCACTTAAGTAGGTTCAGTGGTATGGGACACTGAACTTAAAGATAATGGAAGCTTAAGCTCAAGGATATTGGAGAGCTTTTTGAGTGAAGATTTTGAATCTCCCATTTGGATAGGAAATTAAAAGGTCATCAATTTCCTACAGTTTTCGAGGACGAAAAACTCTTTAAAGAGGGGAAGAAAGGTATCATGGATATGATACTTCTAAGCAAAAGATATTCCTTAACTCTTTCATGAAAGTTAAGGAGTACATTGGATGTCCAAGTACCTAAGTGTATTTGAGTTAAATCTCAAACAAAGTAAGAACCAGATATGCAAGAAGGGAATTTATTGAAGAATTCCAATTTGGCAAGTAAACTAAGATAAACTAGCCAAAATATATCTATATTCTCACAAATCTGTCTACTACGTGGGGCGACTTGTAAAACAAATAGCCACTCTGGTTCTTTTGAATCTCGTATGAAAACAAGTTGCTCACAATGTTCGAGAAGTCCAAAAGTATCCCTTTCATCCTTCCATAATTTTGTGGAGTCGACTTTAAGCAAACCGTTTTTATCCCACCTCACTATTGCGTTTCTTCCAGAGGTGACTACTTTGAACCATTTCAAATAAAAAAAAAAAAATCAAAATCCTAAAAGATAGTTTCAAAATATCTTGAATCACACCACAGTAATCTAGCTAGCCTTCATGAGCATTATCATCTCTTGCACTCGCTCTACTTTTTTGCAAAAAGTTCACCATCATCCCACTATCAAAAGTAGATCTATTTTTATTGATTCGTGCGATCCGAAAGTGTCGTCCATGAGACCATAGTGCACCATATTTAGTATACTCCCAATCACATCCCTTTGCAAGTTCTTCTTCTTCTTGAGAGATATCATCACCTGCTGCCTTTGCTTGAGAAACCTCTGTATCTAGCCATCTGCTCATTGGAAAAGGTGGAAGAGGTGGAAAACTTTCTGGAAGAGGCAAAAATCGAGTGGAACAATTCCTTCGAAACTAACTCTTTCCTTTGCGTTGGTTTCTTTGGCAAGCTCATACCTTTCTAACCACTTCTACATAGGCTCAAAGTTAACTATGCAAAACTTCATTGCCTTCTCTCTAAAAGCTGCATCCATTTTCCTTTGCAATCCTTTACCTTGTGGTTCATCGCCTACGAGACCAACATCTTCATAATCGCTCCATAAGCGAGGCATTTTGGGATTGACAATTGTTTCTGATCGCTAGCTTTCATTTGGCGTTGTGCTTGTCAACCAATTTCTCCTTCACGTAAAACATGTCTATCAGGAAAATATCTATGGTATCCTTCATAGATTGTTTTACGTATTGCTTTGGAGTAGCATGCTTCGAGTCCTGGTCCGCATAAGGGACAAGAATCGTAACCCAAAATTAATAAACCTGAACATTCACCATAACCAGGTCAATCATGAATCCTCCATATAAGTATGCCTTGCACTCACACGTCTCGTCGTCTTATAGGTTGAGACGTGTCACGCACAGTAATCCCATCCCATAAAATGCACAGTCCTTCCACAAGTGGTGTAAGATATACATCCATGTTTTTTACCTTATACTTACCTGGTAAAAGCTAATAATAAATGACCTTTTTTTGTGGCCAATCATGGTGGGATGTTATAGTTCACCAAACATATAGGCCATGTGCTCCGTGGTATAAAAATAACTTGCTCACAATGTTCGGGAAGTAGAAATGTATCACTTTCATCCGTCCATAATTTTGTGGAGTCAACTTGAAGCAAACCGCTTTTATCCCACCTCACTGTTGTGTTTCTTCCAGAGGTGACTACTTTGAACCATTTCAAATCAAAAACAAAATAATCCAACTTCTTAAAAGATAATTTCAAGATATCTTGAATCACACTAGAGTAATCTAGCTAGCCTTCATGAGCATTATCATCTCTTGCACACGCTCTACTTTTTTACAAAACGTTCACCATCATCCCACTATCAAAAGTAGACCTATTTTTATTGATTCGTGTGATCCGAAACTGTTGTCCATGAGACCATAGTGCACCGTATTTAGTATACTCCCAATCACATCCCTTTGCAAGTTCTTCTTCTTCAGAGATATCTTCACTCGTTGCCTTTGCTTAAGAAACCGTTGTATCTAGCCATCTGCTCATTG
This sequence comes from Ceratopteris richardii, assembly GCA_020310875.1. Lineage (NCBI taxonomy): Eukaryota > Viridiplantae > Streptophyta > Polypodiopsida > Polypodiales > Pteridaceae > Ceratopteris > Ceratopteris richardii. Next base: position 158,699,852 of record CM035414.1, read on the forward strand.
GAAAAGGTGGAAGAGGTCGAAGACTTTCTAGAAGAGGCAAAAATCGAGTGGAACGATTCTTTCGAAACTGAGCTCTTTCCGTTGCGTTGGTTTCCTTGGCAAGCTCATACCTTTCTAACCACTTTTACATAGGCTCTGAGTTAGCTATGCAAAACTTCATTGCCTTCTCTCTGAAAGCTGCATCCATTTTCCTTTGCAATCCTCTACCTTGTGGTTCATCGCCTACGAGATGAATATCTTCATCATCGCTCCATAAGTGAGGCATTTCGGGATCTGACAGTTGTTTCTAATCGCTAGCTTTCATTTTGCATTGTGCTTGTCAACCAATTTATACTTCACGTAAAACATGTCTATCAGGCAAATATCTATGATGTCCTTCATAGATAGTTTTACGTAGTTCTTTTGAATAGCGTGCTTTGAGTCCTGGTCTGCATAAGGGACAAGCATGGTAACCCGAAATCGATAAATCTGATCATTCACCATAACCAGGCACATCATGCATCCTCTACATAAGTATGCCTTGCACTCCCACGTCTCGTCTTCTTATAGGTTGAGACATGTCACGCACAGTAATCCCATTCCATAAAATGCACAGTTCTTCCACAAGTGGTGCAAGATATACATCCATGTTTTTTACCTTATACTTACCTCGTAAAAGCTAATAATAAATGACCTTTCTTTGTGGCTAGCCATGATGGGATGTTATAGTTCACCAAACATATAGGCCATGTGCTCCATGAAGAACTGCGTAAACCAAATGGATTCACTCCATCCATAGCTAGGCCTAGACGTATGGACCGAGGCTCACTAGCAAACTCTGGCCACTTACTCTCTATGTGCTTCCAAGCATTAGAGTCAACAGGCACTCGCATTACACCATCTGTAGATCTGCTCTTTGTATGCCATGACATTAACTCAGCTATAGATTTGCATCTAAACATGTTCTTAATTCATGGAATGATATGAAAGTGGTGAGGAACCTTCATGGGGATTGCTTCATCTACAGAGTCTTCTCTAAATCTATTTGCTCCACACTTTGGACATATGTGGAGATGCTCATACTCATTCTGAAAGAGAATGCAATCATTTAGACAAGCATGAATTTTAGTCTTCCAATGGACTATAAAAGTTTTTTTGCAACTCCACGTGTCGGAGGCATGTGATTGCCCTCTGGAAATAATTGATCTTTAAGAAGCATGCAATAAGTAATTAAAATGATATTAGTAAATAAATTTATTTTGATACAACAATTGGTGATTTCACCCAATGTTCCATAGATAATCTCATCAATTTTCATTCATCGTCATAATCAAGTTATCTATGTAATTGGATTCTTGCTTCTCGATCTTCTTTTGATTTTCTCATCAAATGAACAACATTTTCCTTTATTGTTTGTATTTATTTACGTTCCTCTTACAAAGAAGTCTCGTCATAGAACTTTGGTACTTTCTTTAATTGTTACACTTTTTTTCTTCAATAATTCTATTCTCTTCTCCATCATGTTCCTCTCTTCTTTCCATTGTTGTCTTTCTCTATCTAATCCATTTTATTATCTATTGCTCAAAGTCATCTTCATCTTAATCAACTACATTCCACTTAATAGATGGCATATCTCTATATGAGTGATTTGCAAGGTTGATCCTAGTGATATTTCCTCTATAATGGAGGTAGATAGATTTACTTCCCAAAACTTGAACTATAGTCATTTCACGAAGGAATAAGCTAGCTATGTTTCATAACTGATAGATTTGTTAGGGTTTGGATTGCTAGAATTTCTTCAAAATCTACTCCAAATGTCATCTGTTTAACAAATTTTAACAAATGCTAGATATATAGATAGATAGATAGAAAGATGGATAAATAGATATATAGAAAGAGAGATAGATAGATAGATAGATTGATAGATATAAAGAAAGATAGATAGATAGATAGATAGATAGATAGTTACATAGATACATAGATGGATAGATAGATAGATAGATAGATAAATAGATAGATACATAGATAGACAGATAAATAGAAAAATAAATAGATAGGTGGTAAGATAGGTAGATACATAGGTAGATAGGTAGATAGATGTGTGTGGGACAATGGGTGGCAGGGGAAATATGATGGGCTGGTGTGCTTGGTGCTGAAAAGGATGGGGGACGAGCACTATAGACGGCTATGTGTGGTGGAAGGTGGAGAGAAAGATGGGACGAGGGGGGATCGTGGGACTTCAGGTGGCGAGGAAAATATGGTAGGCTGGCGTCGATTGGGGCTAGAGAGAATGGGGGAGGCGCTCTAAAGGGCTCTGGGTGGCAAAGGAAATATGGTGGGATACAGGGAAGGGTTGGCGAGTGGACATGGGAGTGGATGAAGTACAAACAGTGGATAGATACATTAAAATTGGGTAAAATCCAATGGAGGGGAGAGAGAGAGAGAGAGAGAGAGAGAGAGAGAGAGAGAGAGAGAGAATAAGATGGGGTGCATGATGTGACTCTTGTTGCTTTTCTCCAAGTCTGCATGATTTCTCTAAAAGTGAAAGCAACCTATAGATGAGAGAGAGAGTGAATGGGAGGTAGTGGAGGTCTACCATGCAAAGATCTGCAGGAAGAGGTGGAGACTTATAGGTGTAGAATACTATGGAGGTTGGAAGAGAATTAGGTGTTGGCGAGATGGGGAGCGGGGGAGGAAGAAGGCTTTAGTTCTATTTTTCTTTGCGGGTTCGAGTCCACTGTGCGTGTGAGTGTTAGGTCGCCGAAATGGATTGTATTTTTATTTGTCATATATCGCACGTACCAAAGAGGCATAGCGAACAGTTGTAACTTTTTATCCATTAATGAAAGGGCATTACGGTGTTCTTCGTCGAGAGAAGAGATCGCCAGACTGTCTATTTGGGCGATCGTGCTGAGATGCTGTGTTGCAGATTTGTAGATATCTTGAGTATTGTTATTTTGTTCTTGTCCAATTGCAGTGATTCATTATTAACACAGTAACGTTGTCTTAACATTAATAAGTCTGTGTGATGTTGTGATTGTTAATTCGCGCGCTAATGTACTGTGTAGCGATAACGTGTTGCCTTGAAGGATAGTTACTGCTTAATTGAATGTGAACTGGGAAAATTAAATAAAGGGCCCACACAACATTCAGGATGATAATCAAAGATAGAACATTGTTTGCCCTTTTGAGATGGTGATTCCCATCAAAGTAAACTTCCATGGTCAAATGAAGCTAGCAAGAGTGATTCCTTTTAATGGGTGCATCCCTTAAGCCAAAGCCACTGACTTGCCACATCTTGGTAGTAGAAGGGATTGTCCTTTGCTTTATGAAGCCCCATATCAAGTCTTTGCATCATCCCGATGCACAACTTGTTTTATTTGCTTATTGAATCAAACAAAAATGAACTACATGAAAAATGAAATGAACTACGGTATGTAGAGTGAGTGAATTATTTCTTCTTGAATTGCTTTAAATAACTCTTCACCCTAGAGATGTTGACCAGGGGCATCCTCTCACCTTGTAAGTCCTCTAGATGTAATGCTCCTTATGCTAATACCTTTATTACCTTATATGGTCCTATTCCTTTAGATGCCAATTTGGTTGAAACTGGTGGGATCTCATGCACCAATACCAAAGATCCTTGTATACTTCATTAGCCCTAAGATACCTGTCATGCAATCTTTTGTGCTCTTCTTGTGTTACCTGTAGTTTCTCCATACCTCCTTTCTTGTGGTCTTCTAACCACCAATCTCTTAATAAGAGGCTCAATTCCAATGGTATTGGCTCCAATTTCTCTCCTCATAATAAATTCAAAGGGTTTTGATGCCTCTTTACCATATAGTAAGTGAAACAGACTCTTACCAGTGGTTCCCCTTCTAGTGGTATGGAAAGCCAAGATTTCAACAATCAACGTTTGCAATGAAGAGCTTTGAAGGTCAAAAGCTAATTTGCATTAGCAACCGAATCAAAATTTTGTTAGAGCTTTTTGCCTAACCATTTGCCCTCGGATAGTAAGCACAGGACTTTTTGTGAAAGACCTTGTACCTTTCAGCAATTGGATTACAAAGTGTGCCACCCTATCACTCGTGATTTCAAGTGGGCAACCAACTCTCAAGAAAATATGTTTGTACAAAAATTTGGCCACCATCAACGCCATGCAATCCAAAGTGGTCTTAGCTTCTATCCACCTACTTTCATAGCACGTGGCCATGATAATATACTTCCTAACCCCAAGTTGACCAATTGGAATGATCAATCCAATGAAATCAAGATCCCATTGTTTGAAAGGTAGACATCCCATGGAGATGGCTAATGGTTGAAACTTCAATCTGGTTAGCCTAGGAGAATATCTTTGGCACATGTCACATTCTTTAGCAAATTTGATTTCATCTTTGTGGATATGGGCCACTGTAGTCCTTTGTGGATGATTTTCTGAGCTGATTCGTCTCCCTTTAGATGCCCTTTTCTATGTGCTACTTCAAGTAAAAAGTTCAACTCCTCTAGACAAACACACTTTCTTAAGATACCATCCTGACAATATTTATACAAATTTCAATTTATAAGTGAGTAAGCTCTCCTTTAAATAGTAATCTCCTCTTCTCTATTGGTGTTAAGTGTTCTAGAAATTTTCCAAAGGTGAGGAATTATAAAATTCCACCATACCAACCAGTTTGAGTTGCCACCAAGAAGATATTGCTATCTACTTGTTCATCATTAATACTTATTGCATTTTCACTTAGGTAGTCCTTGAGACCTGATCCACCATGTAGTGCTCTTTTCCTAGCTTAATATGAATCTCAAAGTCAAATTTTCGAAATAGCAACAACCATCACCAAACCCTTCTAGCCACTCTAGGCTTGTTAATCAAATAATTTAAAGGAAAATGATCAAATATGACAATAAAATGCACACCTAGGAGGTAGTGCCAAACTTTTGAAGAGCAAATATGATAGCCAAACCTTCTCATTTGGTAGTGTTGTAGTTTCTTTTTGCTTTGGTGAGTAATCTGCTAGCATACGCGATAGGTTGAGACATATCACCCATAGTAATCCCACTGCATAAAATGCATAGTTCTTCCACAAGTGGTGCAAGATACACATCCATGATCTCTACCTTATACTTACCTGGTAAAAGCTAATAATAAATGACCTTTCTTTGTGGCCAGCGATGGTGGGATGTTATAGTTCACCAAACATATAGACCATGTGCTCCATGAAGAACTGCGTAAACCAAATGGATTCACTCCATCCATAGCTAGGGCTAGACATATGGATCAAGGCTTACTAGCAAACTCTGACCACTTATTATCTATGTGCTTCCAAGCGACAGAGTCAACAGGCACTCACATTAAACCATCTATAGACCTGCTCTTTGTATGCCATGACATTAACTCAACTACAGATTTGCATCTAAACATGTTCTTAATTCATGGAATGATATGAAAGTGGCAAAGAACCTTTGCGGGGATTGCTTCACCTACAAAGTCTTCTCTAAATCTATTTATAGAGATGCTCATACTCATTCTGAAAGAGAATGCAATCATTCAGACAAGCATGAATTTTAGTATAATCCATTCCAATGGACTGTAAAACTTTTTTTGGAACTCCACGTGTTGGAGACATGTCATTGCCTTGTGGCAATAATTTATCTTTAAGAAGCCTGCAATAAGCAATTAAAATGATATTAGTAAATAAAGTTATTTTGATACAACAATTGGTGATTTTACCCCATGTTCCATGTATAATCTCATCGATTTTCATTCATCGTCATAATCAAGTTATCTATGTAATTGGATTCTTGCTTCTCGATCTTCTTTCAATTTCAATTGTTTAAATTTATTTACGTTCCTCTTACGAAGAAGTTTCTTCATAGAACTTTTCACATCTTCCACTACGATGTTTGGTACTTTCTTTAATTGTTACACTTTTTTTCTTCAATAATTCTATTTTCTTCTAGCATCATGTTCCTCTCTTCTTTCCATTGTTGTCTTTCTCTATCTAATCCATTTTATTATCTATTGCTCAAAGTCATCTTCATCTTAATCAACTACATTCCACTTAATAGGTGGCATATCTCTATATGATTGATTTGCAAGGTTGATCGTAGTGGTATTTCCTCTATAATCGAGGTAGATAGATTTACTTCCCAAAACTTGAACTATAGTCATTTCACGAAGGAATAACCTAGCTACGATTCATAACTGATAGATTTGTTAGGGTTTGGATTGCTCGAATTTCTTCAAAATCTACTCCACATGTCATCTGTTTAACAAATTTTAACAAATGCTGGATATATAGATAGATAGATAGAGAGATGGATATATAGATATATAGAAAGATAGATAGATAGATAGATAGATAGATAAATAGATAGAAAGAAAGAAAGAAAGATAGATAGATAGATAGATAGATAGATAGATAGATACATAGATGGATAGATAGATAGATAGATAGATAGATAGATAGATAGATAGATAGATAGATAGATAGATAGATAGATAGACAGATAGGTAGAAAAATAAATAGATAGGTTGTTAGATAGGTAGATACATAGGTACATAGGTAGAGAGATAGATAGATAGACAAGTAGATAGATAGATAGATAGATAGATAGATAGGTAGATAGATAGATAGGTCGATAATATAGATGGATAGATAGATAGATAGGTAGATAGGTAGATAGATAGATAGATAGATAGATTTATTTATGTATGTGTGTATGGGACAATGGGTGGCGGGGAAAATATGATGGGCTAGTGTGGTTGGTGCGGCAAAGGATGGGGGGAGGGGCACTATAGACGGCTATGTATGGTGGAAGGTGGAGAGAAAGATGGGACGAGGGGGGGTCGTGGGACTCCAGGTGGCGAGGGAAATATGGTAGGGTGGCATCAATTGGGGCTACAAAGCATGGGAGAGGCGCTCTACAGGGCTCTGGGTGGCAAAGGAAATATGGTGGGGTACAGGGAAGGGTTGGGGAGTGGACATGGGGGTGGATGAAGTACAAACAGTGGATAGATGCATTAAAATTGGTAGACTCCAAGGCAGAGAGAGAGAGAGAGAACAAGATGGGGTGCATGATGTGACTCTTGTTGCTTTTCTCTAAGTCTGCATGATTTCTCTAAAAGTGAAAGCAACCTATAGATGAGAGAGAGAGCGAATGGGAGGTGGTGGAGGTCTACAATGCAAAGGTTTGCGGGAAGAGGTGGAGACCTATACTGGTAGAATACTATGGAGGTTGGAAGAGGTTTAGGTATTGGCGAGGAAGGGAGCAGGGGCTGGGGAAGGCTTTAGTTCTATTTTTCTTTGCGGGTTCGAGTCCACCGTGCGTGCGAGTGTTAGGTTGCCGGAATGGATTGTATATTTATTTGTCATATATCGCACGCACCGAAAAGGCATAGTGAACAGTTGTAACTTTTTATTCATTAATGAAAGGGCATTACGGTGTTCTTCGGCGAGAGAAGAAATCGCGAGACTGTCTGTCTGGGCAATCGTGGTTAGACGCTGTGTTGCAGATTTGCACATATCTTGAGTACTTTTATTCTGTTCTTGTCGAATTGCACTGATTCATTATTAACACAGTAACGTTGTCTTAACATTAATAAGTCTATGTGACTTGTCAGAAGTGCTTTTAACGCAACTTATAGATGAGAGAGAGAGCGAATGGAAGGTGGTGGAGGTTTATAATGCAAAGGTCTACAGGAAGAGGTGAAGACCTATAGGGGTAGAATACTATGGAGGTTGGAAGAGGTTTAGGTGTTGGCGAGAGGGGGAGCGGGGGAGGGAAGAGAGAGAGAGAGAGAGAGAGAGAGAGAGAGAGAGAGAGAGAGAGAGAGAGAGAGAGAGAGAGAGAGGGAGAGAGAGAGAGAGAGAGAGAGAGAGAGAGAGAGAGAGAGAGAGAGAGAGAGAGAGAGAGAGAGAGAGAGAGAACATCAATGTCGTCAAACATGCCATTAGATGTTTATACTCTATACCATGGCTTATACCAAAGGGACAATCTCTTGACGTTGATGTACCAATTAGCATTGTAAAAATGTTTACAATGCTAATTAAAAAGACTTTAGCATGCTTTGATGATCATGCTAAACAATTTGATGTGTATTTTAAAAATATTCACAATGATAATTACAAAGGACTTTATCATGCTCTGATCATGTGTATTGTACAATTTCCCATGCTAATTAATTGACACACACCTTTTCAAGAGTGCTAATTATTTGACACCACATGCTAGGGAGAGCCTCATTCTTTGAGATGGTTGCAAATATGGTTTTCATATTATGTTTTAGCTAAAAAGAGTATGCGAAGGCAATTGGCTAGCTTCTATCACTAAAGCATATGTGGTACACAATGTCATTATACTTGAAATTAACAAGCATAAGTTCATATGTAGATCTCTATGGAAAGAGGTAAATAGATATGTAATCCTAAATCTTTAGCAATGCACTTAGGCTTGCTAATTGATTGAGTCTTCATTACTTCAATATTTCCTGTAATCCAATCATTGATTTAAATCTCAGTAATTTGCTTCCATCCAACGCGTTTTTCATCATATCTGCACATTGTTCATGAGTTGATACATCTGAGAGGCGTCCAACTCAAGGAACGAGTCGTTGCAGATATGGTTTTCGTATTATGGTGTCAACTAACAAGAGTATGTGAACACAATCGGTACACAATGTCATTGTACTTGAAGTTTTGTAAATGATAGGAGGACATATAAACATGTTTGAGTTTCGAGAGTGTAAAAGTATTATTTCAATTGAATTTCCTTTGAACATCTTCACGATTAGGTGTCTGCATTGCATTAGGTACCCGATTCTGCCGACGGCAGCTGCGACCGTCCAATTCAGCGAACGAGTCGTCAAGATCACGTCTGGCTCCAGGTGTTGAAGGAGATACTTGCGCAGAATGGAGGAGGCTGAGGAGATGGGCTGCTTAAGGAGACGCACAACGGTCTGCCAATCCTACCACACTTGAAGCCGAACGTGATCTTGCAATCGGGACTTTTTTCTTTTGCTGTGGAAAGCCAGACCAGTTAACGGAGGAGGTTATTGTTCATGCGAAGGCTTATCAGGAGGTATTTTCTATCGTTCATTACTGTTCGTTCATTCTGAAGACTCTTACCCGCTTAGGAAACCCGTTCTTCTTCAATCACTTGAATAGACTTACGGTATTTCGGAAGCTGTGTCTACTGTTTAGAGGAACGCTGAAGCAGTACTCCGTATCCGTGTCTGGAAATTCGATTGTTTCCGGTTCCAGTTATTCCGACTTCCTTTCTGACACGTAGTATTGGAAAATGTTTCCAGTTATTCGGAAGTCCTTTCTGACACAGAGAGTCAATCTGATATCTGATTCTTTTTCGCTGTGGAAAGCCAGACGAATTAACCGAGGAGGTTACGCTACCCCATTTTTGCAGCGACGGGTAATCAGGAAGTATTTTCTATTGCTCCTTACTGTTCGTTCATTCTGAAGATTCTTACTGTCTACCATTTAGAGGAACGCTGTGTCTATCTGGAAATTCGATTGTTTCCAGTTATTCCGACTTCCTTTCTGACACATAGTATTGGAAATTGTTTCCAGTTATTCGGAACTCCTTTCTGACTGTTCGTTCGTTCGTTACTGCTCTTTGGCGATGATGCGTAGATTTTTATTTTATTTTATTTTATTTTATTTTTTATTTTTTTATTTTTTACATCTTTACATTACAGATTATGTGATTCATGGAAGATTGAAAAGTCTTTATATGTGTAATTCTCATGATGAGCTGGAAATCAGAACTCATACCATGTACCAGCTGTTCCGTTTTGCCCAGTCAGAATACAGGAAAGAGAAAAAGGGCATTGCCATGCCATGAACACAATCCAATTCCATGGGGCATAATGCTGTGGGGATTCAGGTATCATAGCACAGAAATATTCACTCTTACGCAGAAGTACAATATGTGGGCATTTTCTTTTCAAACCTCTGTGCAAAGATATTTGGGCATATGAGCATGCAAAGGTCAGACTCTAAGCGAGATAACCAAATAAGAATATTCATGGTAGTATCTTAAGTAGAGGGTGTTTCATTGCAGGTAACTAAAGAAGGAAAGTACAACAGTAGGAAGAATAATCAAAGTGACTTCGCCTTCCCATTCAAGATTCTTCAAACTAAGCTAAAGTTGAACAAGCGAACCTGCAGAAAAACATTTCTTATCGCTGCACGCAAAACATTAGCATTATATTGAGAGAAATGCGATTTTCTCTTGTCTTTCTTTCAGACATACCGTTGACTCAGTAAAGCGTCTTAATTGTCTCACCTGTTGTTCGTCATAGGAATACAGAATACATACATACATATAGCAACAGAATACATGAAGAAAAAAAGGTCACTGCCATGCCATGAACACCCTTCAATTCTATGAGCATTGCGTTGTTGGGATTCAGGTATCACAGGACAACATTCACTCATTTGCTGTTCTCATGTTTCTGATCTTTTTCCTTCTTCTAGGCTGAATGCACTAAGGACCTATATAAGATCATATTCTTGTTTGCTTGTATATTCTAAGTATTTATTCGGGTCTACTTCAAGGATTTATTTTCGACTGATAAACGCCCTAATATGTGGATGATTAATATAATTCAATGATTTTACCCCATGTTCCATAGATAATCTCATCGATTTTCATTCATCGTCATAATCAAGCTATCTATGTAATTGGATTCTTGCTTCTCGATCTTCTTTCAATTTCCTCATCAAATGAACAACATTTTCCTTTATTGTTTGTATTTATTAACGTTCCTCTTACGAAGAAGTTTCTTCATAGAACTTTTCACATCTTCCATTACGATGTTTGGTACTTTCTTCGATTGTTACACTTTTTTTCTTCAATCACTCTATTTTCTTCTAGCATCATGTTCCTCTCTTCTTTCCATTGTTGTCTTTCTCTATCTAATCCTTTTTATTATCTATTGCTCAAAGTCATCTTCATCTTAGTCAACTACATTCCACTTAATAGGTGGCATATCTCTATATGAGTGATTTGCAAGGTTGATCCTAGTGGTATTTCCTCTATAACGGAGGAGGCTGAGGAACGTGATGTTGCAATCGGGAGTTTTTTCTTTTGCTGTGGAAAGTCAAACCAGTTAACGGAGGAGGTTACGCTACCCCATTGTTCAATGAAGGCTTATCAGGAAGTATTTTCTATCGTTCATTATTGTTCGTTCATTCTAAAGACTCTTACCCGCTTAGGAAACCTGTTCTTCTTCAATCACTTGAATAGACTTACGGTATTTCACTTCAATAGACTTAGGGTATTTCGGAGTAGACTTAGGGTATTTCGGAAGCTGTGTCTACCATTTAGAGGAACGATGTGTCTATTTGGAAATTCGATTGTCTAGGGAGGTTTGAAATAGAATTGTATTCTTCTCCCTAGACACCACATTCTCTAACAATTTAGGGCCCTTGGTTAACTTGTGTTATATGCACCTTTTCATCATTCTCTCAATGTTAATCTTCTTTAAGAAGTATCTTTAGCCAAACATGCATTGACACCCTATCATAAAACTCACAACTGAGCGAAGTCGAGCACACAATGGGAACATGATCACCCATGGTGGTTTATTGGGATATTTCAAATAGAACTCAATTCTTCTCCCTGGACACCACATTGTCTAATAATTTAACGCCCTAGCTTTATTTGTGTTATATGTACCCTCCCAACATTCTCTCAATGTTAAACTTCTTTAAGAAGTATCTCTATTCAAACTTTATTTGAGACCCTATCAGAGGAAAATGATAAGAGAAATTTAAGGCCCTATCTTTACTTGTGCTATATGCACATTCTCATCATTCTCTCAATGTTGCCGTTCTTTGAGGGCTATCTTTATCCAAACATGCTTTGACACCTATTGTATAATTATGGGTCAAAGTGGCCAAAGACATGGGTTTTGAGGGTCCAAAACCACTTGGAGAACCCTTGGATTCTATGGGGAAACCCTTGGGAAAGTATCTCCAAGAGTGTGGTTTGAACCCTTGAGTTATTTGGATTTATTTACTCCCAATTGAAGGGTCTTGACCCTTAGGACTGATATTTCCTAAGGGTATGGTATTTAACCCTTACGGAGGCCTCTCAAGCCTTGAGATTTGTACGTACAAGCTTGGGAGAAATCCCTTTAGAATCCATGTGAGGGCCATGAGATTCTATGTGATTTCCAAGGTTAGAAGGCCTTGAATTAGAATCCATCTGGAGAGGACACTTGGCAAGCTCTCTTCACATTTCCTCCCTTGGCCTTGAGGTATATATATGGGTGGAGTTGCATGGATGGACTTGTACTCTCTCTTAGTGAGGTGGTTTTGCTAGGTAGTAGTTTGTTGTTATACAACATTGGTATGCAGAGGCAATTAGCTCCCAGATCTTATGTGGTTTTCTAATTTCTATCCATATCTCAGAATTTCTGTCAATCAAGGCCAGTCGAGTGCGCGTGGGTCTTTGATTGTGCTATGTCCCTTTTAGGGGAGTAAAACATATCTACCCCGTCTAGTACGGAGTTGTCCGTCCCTTCAAGAAGGCGGCAGTCCTGACAGGGGACAGCTGCATGGCCCTTCAAGAGTAGGCGACAGTCCTACAAGCGACTCCACTCCAGAAGAGGCGGCCGGTTCAGGCGGATACACCCCATGTGATGGGCTCGTGAGAACTAAGCAACTAAGAGGCACCCAATCGCGAGCCTACTACCTCATTTGGTTGTGCAACACGTTCGCTCTTTGCCCAATTTATGGAGATTCAAATTCGAACAGATCGCCAATATGGGATTTATGCCCTTCGTAGCTCCCTAGTCTCAGCCCGTTTTAAAAAAGCCATTGCGATTCCAAAAAGCATTATTATACCTTCGTTAAGAAGTACCATGCCATTACTTGAATGGCTGCACTATTCCCGACCACGATTCAAGGAAGAGTATTCTGCCAAGCAAATAAACTAAGAAACGGGACCTACATGCATCCATGATGATTCGCCCATCTAGGTCTCGAACCTGCGAGCTTTGCGTTATTAGCACAATGCTCTAAAGCTGAAAGAAGGGATGTGGATTGATAGTTTCCAATTACAACACGGAAAGGTCTTCACGTAGCAAGAAAAGTTAAGTACTTTTTTTTTAATTCATCATGCATTTGATATATTCTGCAATTGAATGAATGCATGTTTTATAGTAAGGGTTCTTTTAGTATCCATCTAACTATTGACATGCGTTGAATATCCATAGAATTCATTATATATGTGACTATGGTATTCATTGAATGAGATTTGAGCTCATTTCTTATCTGATGTGCTAAAGGAGTTTTATTTACATGCTTGTTCACAATAAAAGGTGTAAGCATGCATTCGTGCATCCTTAAAGTTTTTGCAAATATAGATGCATACTTTGGGCATACACTAAGTAGGTAAATCTTGAACGAGGGAGATGATTTTTGAAGAGATACATTTTCAAGGACTATTTGAGCTACTACCGAGTTTTGAACTCAATTCCCCCTATTGAGAGACATGTATGGTAGCCAGAGATGTAATGGCCCGAGCTTTCAAAGTATTCAAATAGGCAAGCTTCCTCATGCAAAGGATCAAAGGATGGACGAAGCTATAATGGAGATAAGTATTATTGCTCACTTTTCTCATTTATGTAACCATGCTAGAGCAATGCATTTCAAATAAAGCAGGTGAATTGCTAATGCACATCGAATGATGCATAGAATGATTGATTTGAAAAATATGCATTGAAGGCATAATTGAATAGAAAAAGGTTTCTAATTAGCACATAATGGAGTAACCACATGAAGGTTGTCAGAGAATGGAAATGGCATGCCCATCATAGCATGGTATGAACATGAATGGAAAACACAAGCATGAATTCATGCATTGAATGGAGTTCTATATGTGAATTCCATGTATGCTTTAAAGAGGGGTTCAATTTTTGGACCTTATGCCTTCAAGAAAAGATGAGAATGTTTTTGGTATACACTATGATGCATGAATTGAATCACATATGCATGGGTTAATGGGACATGAGAGAAAAATTAAGTATTGTAAATTTAAGGTTTAAGTTAGAAAAATAACTTCTTCATATGAAGTCAAAAGCATAAAAGTTTAATGTGGTGAGATTATGCCCATTAACTCTTATGCTTTTTATATGTTGGCTTAATTCAAATACCAACAAAATTCAACTTAGGAAGAGGAACTTTATTGAGGACAATGATCACACTAAAAGACGGAAGAGAATGTCCTCAAATGATATATTAGGGATGTCCTCAAATGACATATTAAGGAAAAAATGATTGAACCATTTTACCCTTTTAAGCATTCATTTCTCCCCCAGTAAGCTTCTTCCTTGATTGACAAGCAGTAGGATCCATTTGGAGCTTTGAGAAAATTGCTTCAAAAATGAAGAATTGTAACTCATTGAGCATATCTAGAGAAGAGGAAGATTAAAGGGTTGAAAGAATCCCTTAAGAACTCTACTCCAAAATGTGCTCTATGAGTAAGAAACAATTTATCAAGATGGTTAACAAGGTAACCATTTAGCAAATCTTATGATTGACTATATCCTTTGATACAGATGCCTAATTATGTCAATAGATGATATCTAGTATGAGAATACTAGCTCTATTATCAAATGACATAAACAAAGATAACTTTGATTGCATCTACTCAAGGAAATAATTCAATGAAAGCTCAAAGTCTTTTCAAAAAACAAATCAAGACTCTGTAAGAATGTAACTTACAAAGATTTTGATTATATTTGATAAGACTAAAATGAATGGAGTTTAATCCTTGAGTAAGAGCTAAAGTTGTCTACACTAATGTGGGATTGTAAATCAGATGCTATGGGACATTTACGTTTATAATGTCACTTAAGTAGGTTCAGTGGTATGAGACACTGAACTTAAAGATAATGGAAGCTTAAGCTCAAGGATATTGGAGAGCTTTTTGAGTGAAGAATTTGAATCGCCCATTTGGATAGGAAATAAAAAGGTCATCAATTTCCTACAGTTTTCGAGGACAAAAAACTCTTTAAAGGGGGGAAGAAAGGTATCATCAATATGATACTTCTAAGCAAAAGATATTCCTTAACTCTTTCATGAAAGTTAAGGAGTACATTGGATGTCCAAGTACCTAAGTGTATTTGAGTTAAATCTCAAACAAAGTAAGATTCAGATATGCAAGAAGGCAATTCATTAAAGAATTCCAATTTGGCAAGTAAACTAAGATAAACTAGCCAAAGATTTCAGCATACCTAGGGTATGATATTTGAGAATGGATAAAAATGGATCCAAATTTTGGATCGATAAGCATGTCAACTTGCTTAAGTAAGAGGGGTGACATATAATTGTTGATCCCTAAAAGGAGAATGGTTAATGGTTTGAAGAACATCATTGATATTGAAGACTTAAGCGAAGATATCAACTCGTGAAGGTATGAGTTGAAGATCCCAAGAAAATTCCATGGGTAAAGATCATTGAGAAAAGGGATCTAAAGGAGGTAAGACTTGATCTTATCTCATGTTAAATTGGATAGAGGAATTTTGAGAAAGCCAAGTGAACTAACTTGGTCAAATATATCCAACCCTTTATGGTTGGATAATCCAAGAGGCCTCCATTGCTAAGAAAGATCAAACCCTTTTATAGTTTGATACCAAGTAAAGTTCAAAGGTCAACCTAAAGACCTTTGAATTAATTGGCAGTAGATTTAGAAACCTTAGTCTTTGCTCTCATGAAAATGAGGCCAAGGAGTTCCAAGATGGAATTTATGATCATGGTAAGTGATCAGAGAGCATTGAAAAGATAAGGGCAAAAAAGGTGGAAACACTGAGGATGTGGATTGAAGAAGGAACTCGCTCGTTTGGGACAGTGAGAACTAACTCCCATTGAGATGTTTCTCTGATGGCTAGAGAGAAAATAGGCTAAAGATCCGATAGGAAACATCACAATAAGCCTTAATGATAAAAACACTTAGATTAAGGTCTTAGACTCATTATAAGGTGTAGTAATGTACCTCCTTGAACCAATTTAATACAGCTAGTTGTATGAACAAAAGGCTAAATAGAATTAACATGAAATTTATCCTAGAAAAGGCTATCCTTTATCCTCCTAAGCAGATGCATTTTTCTTAATAAAATGCATAGCCAAATTTTGTGTGGAACAATAAATTTGGATAAGTAAGAGGGTAAAGAACTTTGGGAGTTTACGAAGTTAAACTCCAAAAGTAAGTCAAGACTATTCAAGTATAATAGCCTTGAATGAAAGACTGATCTGTAAAAGATCTTCTTTTGAATCTTTGGTAAGAATAAGTGATTCAAGAATGTTCCTAGCAAGATCTGAGATATGATGCCTAGAAACATGTATCTTTCTTGCAAGACCTTGGAACTAAAGCTAGAAAACGTGAATCATCTAAACTTTATCCAATATAAAATCTAGAGGGTGTCTTGATGAAGTATTTTTCCTCAATTTTAAGGATTTGAAGGAATCGGATTTGTTTCTCTTTGCAAAGCTTTCATGACCTTTGAGGTTAGTATACATAACTACCTAAACCATAGTTGGTTCAAGATAGTTAGTACTGATTCTCATTCGAAGAACAGGCTAAGCTAAGATAAACAAGTGGTGTAGAGACCTAGGAGAATGGTCTACTAAATAATTCCAATTCCTAAAGTCATCTATGGATCTAAATCTTGAATGTTAAAACTTCCAAAAGGATTAAACTCTATTCTAAGAATTAATCCAAGGAAGATCAAAGATGATCAAGATAGGGATCCACTTGTAGACACGAACTTGTAGATTGGGTATATTATCATTCACAATACTTGAGCTTTATGTTTCAAGAAAACCTGGATGATTGAAATAAGTCCACCTAAGTTGCCAAGGAATGAGAAGATAATATTTCTCCTCATTTTATTGAGCTTCTTTTGGCATGGACTCACTAGACCCACTTTGCTAAGTTCACATCTTTAGCTAAGTCCTATCAAATACAAGCAAAGTATATTTGTGTTTGAAAAGGACTATAAAAGAATAAGTTAAGTTCAGAACATCCGAAGATTCCTCTCCTTTCTGTTGAAAGTGGAAGATGAATCTAGGTTTTGGCCCTTTCAAGATAGAGATAGGATCTCTAGACCCCTGAAAATATAAAGTTCTAAGGAAGCATAAAGTGTGCTGAAATATATTATTTTATGGAGCTCAAGGTTTGAGAAAGTACCAAAAGTAAAAGACCACCAAAGAAGACCACCCTTTTCACCAGTCCATAGGTATAAGGCATGCATGTACATTCAAGTGGACAAAGAGAAAGTGATTTGGGCAGGGATTCTGATTCATTTGTTTTCAGAATAAGGTAGGGATTAGCCCTTATCTGATTACTAGAAACGAATCTAAAGAGAGAGATGACCATGCTCAGAGTATAGATCATGGTGCACAGGGGAATACTTCACATATACCTACGCACATTTTTTAGGACAAAAATATTAAAGGGGGGAAGAATGTTGTATAATTATGGGTCAAAGTGGCCAAAGACATGGGTTTTGAGGTACACAATGTCATTATACTTGGAATTAACAAGCATAAGTTCATATGTAGATCTCTATGGAAAGAGGTAAATAGATATGTAATCCTAAATCTTTAGCAATGCACTTAGGCTTGCTAATTGCTTGAGTCTTCATTACTTCAATATTTCCTGTAATCCAATCATTGATTTAAATCTCAGTAATTTGCTTCCATCCAACGCTTTTTTCATCATATCTGCACATTGTTCATGAGTTGATACATCTGAGAGGCGTCCAATTCAAGGAACGAGTCGTTGCAGATATGGTTTTCGTATTATGGTGTCAACTAACAAGAGTATGTGAACACAATCGGTACACAATGTCATTGTACTTGAAGTTTTGTAAATGATAGGAGGACATATAAACATGTTTGAGTTTCGAGAGTGTAATAGTATTATTTCAATTGAATTTTCTTTGAACATCTTCACGATTAGGTGTCTGCATTGCATAAGGTATCCGATTCTGCCGACGGCAGCTGCGACCGTCCAATTCAGCGAACGAGTCGTCAAGATCACGTCTGGCTCCAGGTGTTGAAGGAGATACTTGCGCAGAATGGAGGAAGCTGAGGAGATCGGCTGCTTAAGGAGACGCACAACGGTCTGCCAATCCTACCACACTTGAAGCCGAACGTGATCTTGCAATCGGGACTTTTTTCTTTTGCTGTGGAAAGCCAGACCAGTTAACGGAGGAGGTTATTGTTCATGCGAAGGCTTATCAGGAGGTATTTTCTATCGTTCATCACTGTTCGTTCATTCTGAAGACTCTTACCCGCTTAGGAAACCCGTTCTTCTTCAATCACTTGAATAGACTTACGGTATTTCGGAAGCTGTGTCTACTGTTTAGAGGAACGCTGAAGCAGTACTCCGTATCCGTGTCTGGAAATTCGATTGTTTCCGGTTCCAGTTATTCCGACTTCCTTTCTGACACGAAGTATTGGAAAATGTTTCCAGTTATTCGGAAGTCCTTTCTGACACAGAGAGTCAATCTGATATCTGATTCTTTTTCGCTGTGGAAAGCCAGACGAATTAACCGAGGAGGTTACGCTACCCCATTTTTGCAGCGACGGGTAATCAGGAAGTATTTTCTATTGCTCCTTACTGTTCGTTCATTCTGAAGATTCTTACCGACTTAGGGTAGTTCACTTCAATAGACTTAGGGTATTTCGGAAGCTGTGTCTACCATTTAGAGGAACGCTGTGTCTATCTGGAAATTCGATTGTTTCCAGTTATTCCGACTTCCTTTCTGACACATAGTATTGGAAAATGTTTCCAGTTATTCGGAACTCCTTTCTGACTGTTCGTTCGTTCGTTACTGCTCTTTGGCGATGATGCGTAGATTTTTATTTTATTTTATTTTATTTTATTTTTTATTTTTTTATTTTTTACATCTTTACATTACAGATTATGTGATTTCATGGAAGATTGAAAAGTCTTTATATGTGTAATTATCATGATGAGCTGGAAATCAGAACTCATACCATGTACCAGCTGTTCCGTTTTGCCCAGGGCATATACCAAGCCGCTCATTTTGACATCAGAATACAGGAAAGAGAAAAAGGGCATTGCCATGCCATGAACACAATCCAATTCCATGGGGCATAATGCTGTGGGGATTCAGGTATCATAGCACAGAAATATTCACTCTTACGCAGAAGTACAATATGTGGGCATTTTCTTTTCAAACTTCTGTGCAAAGATATTTGGGCATATGAGCATGCAAAGGTCAGACTCTAAGCGAGATAACCAAATAAGAATATTCATGGTAGTATCTTAAGTAGAGGGTGTTTCATTGTAGGTAACTAAAGAAGGAAAGTACAACAGTAGGAAGAATAATCAAAGTGACTTCGCCTTCCCATTCAAGATTCTTCAAACTAAGCTAAAGTTGAGCAAGCGAACCTGCAGAAAAACATTCTTATCGCTGCACGCAAAACATTAGCATTATATTGAGAGAAATGCGATTTTCTCTTGTCTTTCTTTCAGACATACCGTTGACTCAGTAAAGCGTCTTAATTGTCTCACCTGTTGTTCGTCATAGGAATACAGAATACATACATAAATATAGCAACAGAATACATGAAGAAAAAAAGGTCACTGTCATGCCATGAACACCCTTCAATTCTATGAGCATTGCGTTGTTGGGATTCAGGTATCACAGGACAACATTCACTCATTTGCTGTTCTCATGTTTCTGATCTTTTTCCTTCTTCTAGGCTGAATGCACTAAGGACCTATATAAGATCATATTCTTTTTTTTTTTTTTTAAATAAAGGAAGTTCGGCCTTAGCCTAATCTCCCGGACTTTAATTATAATAAAGAGAAAAAGTTACAAGTGAATGGGACTAGTGCCCATGGGACCCCCCAAATCCCACAACGCAGGGGAGGAGTATGGCAAGCTACAGGGCATTACAAATGAGGCGGATAACATTACCATCACCCTCATGTGGGACCCATTTGGGTTTCAACTTGTTGTTTTCGAGGAGATAGATACAGTGATGTCTAAACGGTGGCGATCTCTTGACTCGGGAGATTCTTTTACCAAGGAGAAACAAGGATTTCTCGATCGACCATTCCTTAGGAGTTTGGCCAAAATTGACGGCACAGCGCTCTCTCCAAATCTTCGAGAGAGCCTCACCTCTGATGGCATTCCACAGCCTCGATGAGCATCCGATCGCCTCACCCAACATCACTTGTTGCCAGTTGATTTGACTCGTGAGTCTCAAAACCCGGGACACGTGATGCCAGATAACACGGGACTTGGGGCAGTCAAAGAACAGGTGAGCTAAATCTTCTATGCACCGATGGCAACGCTTGCACCATGGCGGCACACCACAGATTTTGTTAGCCCTTGCATTGGTCCAGATTCCTTTATGCAAGACCTGCCACATGAGAACGGACTTTTTGACCTCAATTAGGGGGTGCCAAAGAGACATGAATTTTAGCTCCCACCGAAGTTTGGTCCAAGCAAGGCACCATCTCTTGTTAAGGGTGTGGTGAACATCCAAATCCCCTTTGAAGTTCGGGATTCTGGAAAGCTTCTTACCATTGCTCCATTTGAGGTCCTCCGAGCAAGGAAGATCCTGACCGCAGAGAAGGCGGGTAGTTGAGCGGTCCCAGGCTAAACACCTGCTTTGAAGAAGAGTCCATTCCTCAAAGGTAACGCTAAGTCTCGGATCCAAATCTTCGACCCTAATCCACTGGCTGGTCTCTTGTTTCTAGAGCTGTTTCCACTGTTTGAACCCCTTGTTCCATAACCGCCTTGCAGTTTGGAGGTTCCAAGACTCCACTCCCCGAATGCCACTGATCGGGAACCAAATAGAGTCATTTTGTCTTATGCCAGCCGCCCACTTCCAATCATCACTGATTCTGATGAACTGTTTGGCCTTGTTCCAATTCTTCCATAAGGAACACACGAGGCTAGAGCCTTTAGGGCAGACCGGGTGGGGGGAGAACAAAAGCGTGAGAATCCCTATGTCCTTCCAACCAGGGAGGCCAACAAAGGTAAGGTCTTCCGTGTTTCTGAAGATCAATTTAGCCCAAGAGGACTCCCTATTGCTCCAGGCCTTGATAAGCCATTTAGCCGTCAGCTTGTCAGCCAACCCAGCAATATCCAGAATACCCAAGCCCCCTGAGTCTTTAGGGCTAATGCAAGTTTCCCATTTGATTTTGGGAACCCCCCTTCTGTTGGGGTCCCCAGTCCAAAGGAAGTTCCTGCAGATTCTTTCTACTTTGGCCAAGTCTTTCTCCTTAGGTCTCCAACACGAGATAAGGTAAATAATTGTAGACAACATATAAGTGTTAATAACCATAGCACGTCCTGCCAGGTTGACTTGCATACCTTTCCACTGATTCAGCTTGCTATCCAGCTTGGATAGCACCCAGTTCCATCGTTGGTCCATTGAGATGTCGAAACCCATCGGAATGCCAAGGAGACGGAAGACTTGACCGCTAGGGATGACTTGACACCCCCGATCCACCAACAATTGGGGAGTAGGCATGCTGATTGCTCTAAAAGCAGTTTTAGCATGGTTGATTTTTGAGCCTGATGCCACACAAAAGGTGTGGAGGCACCACCAAAACACCTCAATGCTGTTTATATCGTTATGCACAAAGGCATTCATGTCATCAGCAAAAAGTCTCACAACCAATTGGCCGTGATTTAGAGGTAAGGAAAGACCCTTGAGATTGCCAGCGTCCATGTGATGCTTTAATAGGCAGCTGAGTCCATTCGAGGTGATAGCGAATAGTAAAGGAGCCAGAGGGCAGCCTTGCCTAATTGATCTTTTTAAATGAATGGGCTCAGAGAGCTTACCGTTGATGTTTATTCTAGTTGAAGCATTTCCAAGAAGAGTGGAAACCATCTTCGTGAACTTTTGGCTGCATCCAAGGTCTTTCAATGATTGAAGAATAAAGTCCCATTCCAATCTGTCATACGCTTTGTCGAAGTCGATCTTAATGAAAACTAGATCTTGAGCAGACTCCTCTGCAAAAGCAAGGCCTTCCCAAATATCAATAATTGCTTCAAGTATAGATCTACCTTTGATAAAACATTTTTGGTCCTCGCACAGCCATGACTTTAAATGACAGGAGATTCTGTTGGCGATAACTTTTGCAATTATCTTGTATCCAGTTTGGAGCATGGTAATCGGACGCCAGTTTTCAATTTTGTTCTTATCTCCCCGTTTGTGGATTAACTTGATGACGCCATTATTCAGGCACTCAGGGAGGGCACCGAAGGAGAGAGCCTCTTGCCACACGAGGCGCAGTGGGGTGGCCACCTGAAGTTTGAAGGACTTGAAAAACTCATTGGTAAGGCCATCTGGACCCGGACTTTTCCCATTGGGAAGGGCATCAATAACCTCGATAATTTCATTCTCGGAGATGTTAGCATCCAGTAGAGCAATCAAGTTCTGTGGGATTCTGGTTTGAGCAACCCTTGAGATGGTTGCCATGGAGTCGCGCCTGTGGGGGGAAAGAGGAGTCGAGACCCCGAGAAGATTGGTAAAATGTTCGACGATGATAGTTCTATTCTCCACTTCCGTGCAACATTCAGTTCCATTGTTATCGACCATTAGGGGGATGGATTCCCTAGCTTGTTTCGTTTTGAGGATGTTACACATCTCTTTCGTTGGTTTGTCGGCCTTCCCTGCCCACCAATCTTTGAAGAAAATTTGAAGATTTTTCCTTTGGACCTCCTCCTCTAATCTTAGCCTTCCCCTGATTTTCAAAAGACCCTGTTGGCAATGTAACTTACCTTTGTTCACCTCTTCTTCAAGCCGTGAGAGCCTCCGGTACACCGTTTCTCTTCTTTTTTTTCGAATTCCTCTTATAGCCTTTTGAGTCCTGATTAGAATTTTACGAGTCCTTTCTACTGCGTTTCTCCAACACTTAGCTGGTTCATTACAGTAAGCAAAGGCTTCTGTCCACACCTCAAAAATTTCCTGGTGGACAGAGGGGAGGGAAAATGATGTCTGCCAAGCATGAAACCAAGGAGCTTTCTGGAGCATGGGAATCGGTTTGAAGGACAGAGTAATCGGATAGTGGTCTGAGATAGTGAGGTCCATGTGTTGAGAAATCGAAGGAATACCCCACTGAAGGATGGTGTTCTGATCGATGTAGCATCTATCAAGCCTTGCTTTCCTCAAAGAGTCCCCCGACTGGAGATTAGACCAGGAGAACCCCTGCCTGTCTTTCACTTCGACCAGGTCGAGATGGAGCTTGATTTTATCCCAAATCTCTTTCTCCTGACCGTCAATAATTTTTCCTTTGTTATTCCATCGGTCCTCAGGAAACTCAACCATGTTGAAGTCCCCACAAATCAGAACATTGTGTGAAAGGGAGTCAAGGGAAGCCCAAGTATCCATTCTATCTGCTTCGCCATTAGGGGCATAAATTCAGACCACAGTGAACTGGAAAGGAGACCCGAAAGAGGTAGCAATCCAACGATGATTCCGACCTTCAAAAGTCGAGGTCACATTGCTAGACAAGGCGTGACTGATACAGATAGAAGCACCCCCCGTCCCTCTAGGGTGAGAAGTGGAGAACCAAAGGTGGTTCGGAGAAATGCATTTAAGCCGTTTTTGTAGATCCTCTCCGTTGATTTTAATCTCTTGTAAGCAAATAAAGTCAGGGGCGAAGCACATGTCTTTGAACCACTGGCCAAGAATCGAAGCTCTTGACGGGTCAGACAAACCCCTAACCTTTAGAGATGTGAGTTTCATTAATGATGGTTCGCTTGTATATTCTAAGTATTTATTCGGGTCTACTTCAAGGATTTATTTTCGACTAATAAACGCCCTAATATGTGGATGATTAATATAATTCAATGATTTTACCCCATGTTCCATAGATAATCTCATCGATTTTCATTCATCGTCATAATCAAGCTATCTATGTAATTGGATTCTTGCTTCTCGATCTTCTTTCAATTTCCTCATCAAATGAACAACATTTTCCTTTATTGTTTGTATTTATTAACGTTCCTCTTACGAAGAAGTTTCTTCATAGAACTTTTCACATCTTCCATTACGATGTTTGGTACTTTCTTCAATTGTTACACTTTTTTTCTTCAATCACTCTATTCTCTTCTAGCATCATGTTCCTCTCTTCTTTCCATTGTTGTCTTTCTCTATCTAATCCTTTTTATTATCTATTGCTCAAAGTCATCTTCATCTTAGTCAACTACATTCCACTTAATAGGTGGCATATCTCTATATGAGTGATTTGCAAGGTTGATCCTAGTGGTATTTCCTCTATAATGGAGGAGGCTGAGGAACATGATGTTGCAATCGGGAGTTTTTTCTTTTGCTGTGGAAAGCCAGACCAGTTAACGGAGGAGGTTACGCTACCCTATTGTTCAATGAAGGCTTATCAGGAAGTATTTTCTATCGTTCATTACTATTCGTTCATTCTAAAGACTCTTACCCGCTTAGGAAACCCGTTCTTCTTCAATCACTTGAATAGACTTACGGTATTTCACTTCAATAGACTTAGGGTATTTCGGAGTAGACTTAGGGTATCTCGGAAGCTGTGTCTACCATTTAGAGGAACGATGTGTCTATTTGGAAATTCGATTGTCTAGGGAGGTTTGAAATAGAATTGTATTCTTCTCCCTAGACACCACATTCTCTAACAATTTAGGGCCCTTGGTTAACTTGTGTTATATGCACCTTTTCATCATTCTCTCAATGTTAATCTTCTTTAAGAAGTATCTTTAGCCAAACATGCATTGACACCCTATCATAAAACTCACAACTGAGCGAAGTCGAGCACACAATGGGAACATGATCACCCATGGTGGTTTATTGGGATATTTCAAATAGAACTCAATTCTTCTCCCTGGACACCACATTGTCTAATAATTTAACGCCCTAGCTTTATTTGTGTTATATGTACCCTCCCAACATTCTCTCAATGTTAAACTTCTTTAAGAAGTATCTCTATTCAAACTTTATTTGAGACCCTATCAGAGGAAAATGATAAGAGAAATTTAAGGCCCTATCTTTACTTGTGCTATATGCACATTCTCATCATTCTCTCAATGTTGCGCTTCTTTGAGGGCTATCTTTATCCAAACATGCTTTGACACCTATTGTATAATTATGGGTCAAAGTGGCCAAAGACATGGGTTTTGAGGGTCCAAAACCACTTGGAGAACCCTTGGATTCCATGGGGAAACCCTTGGGAAAGTATCTCCAAGAGTGTGGTTTGAACCCTTGAGTTATTTGGATTTATTTACTCCCAATTGAAGGGTTTTGACCCTTAGAACTGATATTTCCTAAGGGTATGGTATTTAACCCTTACGGAGGCCTCTCAAGCCTTGAGATTGGTACGTACAAGCTTGGGAGAAATCCCTTTAGAATCCATGTGAGGGCCATGAGATTCTATGTGATTTCCAAGGTTAGAAGGCCTTAAATTAGAATCCATCTGGAGAGGACACTTGGCAAGCTCTCTTCACATTTCCTCCCTTGGCCTGGAGGTATATATATGGGTGGAGTTGCATGGATGGACTTGTACTCTCTCTTAGTGAGCTGGTTTTGCTAGGTACAAGTTTGTTGTTATACAACATTGGTATGCAGAGGCAATTAGCTCCCAGATCTTATGTGGTTTTCTAATTTCTATCCATATCTCAGAATTTCTGTCAATCAAGGCCAGTTGAGTGCGCGTGGGTCTTTGATTGTGCTATGTCCCTTTTAGGGGAGTAAAACATATCTACCCCGTCTAGTACGGAGTTGTCCGTCCCTTCAAGAAGGCGGCAGTCCTGACAGGGGACAGCTGCATGGCCCTTCAAGAGTAGGCGACAGTCCTACAAGCAACTCCACTCTAGAAGAGGCGGCCCGTACAGGCGGATACACCCCATGTGATGGGCTCGTGAGAACTAAGCAACTAAGAGGCACCCAATCGCGAGCCTACTACGTCATTTGGTTGTGCAACACGTTCGCTCTTTGCCCAATTTATGGAGATTCAAATTCGACCAGATCGCCAATATGGGATTTATGCCCTTCGTAGCTCCCTAGTCTCAGCCTGTTTTAAAAAAGCCATTGCGATTCCTAAAAGCATTATTATACCTTCGTTAAGAAGTACCATGCCATTACTTGAATGGCTGCACTATTCCCGACCACGATTCAAGGAAGAGTATACTACCAAGCAAATAAACTAAGAAACGGGACCTACATGCATCCATGATGGTTCGCCCTTCTAGGTCTCGAACCTGCGACCTTTGCGTTATTAGCACAATGCTCTAAAGCTGAAAGAAGGGATGTGGATTGATAGTTTCCAATTACAACACGGAAAGGTCTTCACGTAGCAAGAAAAGTTAAGTACTTTTCTTTTTAATTCATCATGCATTTGATATATTCTGCAATTGAATGAATGCATGTTTTATAGTAAGGGTTCTTTTAGTATCCATCTAACTATTGACATGCGTTGAATATCCATAGAATTCATTATATATGTGACTATGGTATTCATTGAATGAGATTTGAGCTCATTTCTTATGTGATGTGCTAAAGGAGTTTTATTTACATGCTTGTTCACAAAAAAAGGTGTAAGCATGCATTCGTGCATCCTTAAAGTTTTTGCAAATATAGATGCATACTTTGGGCATACACTAAGTAGGTAAATCTTGAATGAGGGAGATGATTTTTGAAGAGATACATTTTCAAGGACCATTTGAGCTACTACCGAGTTTTGAACTCAATTCCCCCTATTGAGAGACATGTATGGTAGCCAGAGATGTAATGGCCCGAGCTTTCAAAGTATTCAAATAGGCAAGCTTCCTCATGCAAAGGATCAAAGGATGGACGAAGCTATAATGGAGATAAGTATTATTGCTCACTTTTATCATTTATGTAACCATGCTAGAGCAATGCATTTCAAATAAAGCAGGTGAATTGCTAATGCACATCGAATGATGCATAGAATGATTGATTTGAAAAATATGCATTGAAGGCATAATTGAATAGAAAAAGGTTTCTAATTAGCACATAATGGAGTAACCACATGAAGGTTGTCAAAGAATGGAAATGGCATGCCCATCATAGCATGGTATGAACATGAATGGAAAACACAAGCATGAATTCATGCATTGAATGGAGTTCTATATGTGAATTCCATGTATGCTTTAAAGAGGGGTTCAATTTTTGGACCTTATGCCTTCAAGAAAAGATGAGAATGTTTTTGGTATACACTATGATGCATGAATTGAATCACATATGCATGGGTTAATGGGACATGAGAGAAAAATTAAGTATTGTAAATTTAAGGTTTAAGATAGAAAAATAACTTCTTCATATGAAGTCAAAAGCATAAAAGTTTAATGTGGTGAGATTATGCCCATTAACTCTTATGCTTTTTATATGTTGGCTTAATTCAAATACCAACAAAATTCAACTTAGGAAGAGGAACTTTATTGAGGACAATGATCACACTAAAAGACGGAAGAGAATGTCCTCAAATGATATATTAGGAATGTCCTCAAATGACATATTAGGGAAAAAATGGTTGAACCATTTTACCCTTTTAAGCATTCATTTCTCCCCCAGTAAGCTTCTTCCTTGATTGACAAGCAGTAGGATCCATTTGGAGCTTTTAGAAAATTGCTTCAAAAATGAAGAATTGTAACTCATTGAGCATATTTAGAGAAGAGGAAGATTAAAGGGTTGAAAGAAACCCTTAAGAACTCTACTCCAAAATGTGCTCTATGAGTAAGAAACAATTTATCAAGATGGTTAACAAGGTAACCATTTAGCAAATCTTATGATTGACTATATCCTTTGATACAGATGCCTAATTATGTCAATAGATGATATCTAGTATGAGAATACTAGCTCTATTATCAAATGACATAAACAAAGATAACTTTGATTGCATATAATCAAGGAAATAATTGAATGAAAGCTCAAAGTCTTTTCAAAAAACAAATGAAGACTCTATAAGAATGTAACTTACAAAGATTTTGATTATATTTGATAAGACTAAAATGAATGGAGTTTAATCCTTGAGTAAGAGCTAAAGTTGTCTACACTAATGTGGGATTGTAAATCAGATGCTATGGGACATTTACGTTTATAATGTCACTTAAGTAGGTTCAGTGGTATGGGACACTGAACTTAAAGATAATGGAAGCTTAAGCTCAAGGATATTGGAGAGCTTTTTGAGTGAAGAATTTGAATCGCCCATTTGGATAGGAAATAAAAAGGTCATCAATTTCCTACAGTTTTCGAGGACGAAAAACTCTTTAAAGGGGGGAAGAAAGGTATCACCAATATGATACTTCTAAGCAAAAGATATTCCTTAACTCTTTCATGAAAGTTAAGGAGTACATTGGATGTCCAAGTACCTAAGCGTATTTGAGTTAAATCTCAAACAAAGTAAGATTCAGATATGCAAGAAGGGAATTCATTAAAGAATTCCAATTTGGCAAGTAAACTAAGATAAACTAGCCAAAGATTTGAGCATACCTAGGGTATGATATTTGAGAATGGATAAAAATGGATCCAAATTTTGGATCGATAAGCATGTCAACTTCCTTAAGTAAGAGGGGTGACATATAATTGTTGATCCCTAAAAGGAGAATGGTTAATGGTTTGAAGAACATCATTGATATTGAAGACTTAAGCAAAGATATCAACTCGTGAAGGTATGAGTTGAAGATCCCAAGAAAATTCCATGGGTGAAGATCATTGAGAACAGGGATCTAAAGGAGGTAAGACTTGATCTTATCTCATGCTAAATTGGATAGAGGAATTTTGAGAAAGCCAAATGAACACAATTTAATACACCTAGTTGTATGAACAAAAGGCTAAATAGAATTAACATGAAATTTATCCTAGAAAAGGCTATCTTTTATCCTCCTAAGCAGATGCATTTTTCTTAATAAAATGCATAGCCAAATTTTGTGTGGAACAATAAATTTGGATAAGTAAGAGGGTAAAGAACTTTGGGAGTTTACGAAGTTAAACTCCAAAAGTAAGTCAAGACTATTCAAGTATAATAGCCTTGAATGAGATAATGATCCGTAAAAGATCTTCTTTTGAATCTTTGGTGAGAATAAGTGATTCAAGAATGTTCCTAGCAAGATCTGAGATATGATGCCTAGAAACATGTATCTTTCTTGCAAGACCTTGGAACTAAAGCTAGAAAACGTGAATCATCTAAACTCCATCCAATATAAAATCTAGAGGGTGTCTTGATGAAGTATTTTTCCTCAATTTTAAGGATTTGAAGGAATCGGATTTGTTTCTCTTTGCAAAGCTTTCATGACCTTTGAGGTTAGTATACATAACTACCTAAACCATAGTTGGTTCAAGATAGTTAGTACTGATTCTCATTCGAAGAACAGGCTAAGCTAAGATAAACAAGTGGTGTAGAGACCTAGGAGAATGGTCTACTAAATAATTCCAATTCCTAAAGTCATCTATGGATCAAATCTTGAATGTTAAAACTTCCAAAAGGATTAAACTCTATTCTAAGAATTAATCCAAGGAAAATCAAAGATGATCAAGATAGGGATCCACTTGTAGACACGAACTTGTAGATTGGGTATATTATCATTCACAATACTTGAGCTTTATGTTTCAAGAAAACCTGGATGATTGAAATAAGTCCACCTAAGTTGCCAAGGAAGGAGAAGATAATATTTCTCCTCATTTTATTGAGCTTCTTTTGGCATGGACTCACTAGACCCACTTTGCTAAGTTCACATCTTTAGCTAAGTCCTATCAAATACAAGCAAAGTATATTTGTGTTTGAAAAGGACTATAAAAGAATAAGTTAAGTTCAGAACATCCGAAGATTCCTCTCCTTTCTGTTGAAAGTGGAAGATGAATCTAGGTTTTGGCCCTTTCAAGATAGAGATAGGATCTCTAGACCCCTGAAAATATAAATTTCCAAGGAAGCACAAAGTGTACTGAAATATATTATTTTATGGAGCTCAAGGTTTGAGAAAGTACCAAAAGTAAAAGACCACCAAAGAAGTCCACCCTTTTCACTAGTCCATAGGTATAAGGCATGCATGTACATTCAAGTGGACAAAGAGAAAGTGATTTGGGCAGGGATTCTGATTCATTTGTTTTCAGAATAAGGTAGGGATTAGCCCTTATCTGATTACTAGAAACGAATCGAAAGAGAGAGATGACCATGCTCAGAGTATAGATCATGGTGCACAGGGGAATACTTCACATATACCTACGCACATTTTTTAGGACAAAAATATTAAAGGGGGGAAGAATGTTGTATAATTATGGGTCAAAGTGGCCAAAGACATGGGTTTTGAGGTACACAATGTCATTATACTTGAAATTAACAAGCATAAGTTCATATGTAGATCTCTATGGAAAGAGGTAAATAGATATGTAATCCTAAATCTTTAGCAATGCACTTAGGCTTGCTAATTGCTTGAGTCTTCATTACTTCAATATTTCCTGTAATCCAATCATTGATTTAAATCTCAGTAATTTGCTTCCATCCAACGCCTTTTTCATCATATCTGCACATTGTTCATGAGTTGATACATCTGAGAGGCGTCCAATTCAAGGAACGAGTCGTTGCAGATATGGTTTTCGTATTATGGTGTCAACTAACAAGAGTATGTGAACACAATCGGTACACAATGTCATTGTACTTGAAGTTTTGTAAATGATAGGAGGACATATAAACATGTTCGAGTTTCGAGAGTGTAAAAGTATTATTTCAATTGAATTTCCTTTGAACATCTTCACGATTAGGTGTCTGCATTGCATTAGGTACCCGATTCTGCCGACGGCAGCTGCGACCGTCCAATTCAGCGAACGAGTCGTCAAGATCACGTCTGGCTCCAGGTGTTGAAGGAGATACTTGCGCAGAATGGAGGAGGCTGAGGAGATGGGATGCTTAAGGAGACGCACAACGGTCTGCCAATCCTACCACACTTGAAGCCGAACGTGATCTTGCAATCGGGACTTTTTTCTTTTGCTGTGGAAAGCCAGACCAGTTAACGGAGGAGGTTATTGTTCATGGGAAGGCTTATCAGGAGGTATTTTCTATCGTTCATTACTGTTCGTTCATTCTGAAGACTCTTACCCGCTTAGGAAACCTGTTCTTCTTCAATCACTTGAATAGACTTACGGTATTTCGGAAGCTGTGTCTACTGTTTAGAGGAACGCTGAAGCAGTACTCCGTATCCGTGTCTGGAAATTCGATTGTTTCCGGTTCCAGTTATTCCGACTTCCTTTCTGACACGTAGTATTGGAAAATGTTTCCAGTTATTCGGAAGTCCTTTCTGACACAGAGAGTCAAACTGATATCTGATTCTTTTTCGTTGTGGAAAGCCAGACGAATTAACCGAGGAGGTTACGCTACCCTATTTTGGCAGCGACGGGTAATCAGGAAGTATTTTCTATTGCTCCTTACTGTTCGTTCATTCTGAAGATTCTTACCGACTTAGGGTAGTTCACTTCAATAGACTTAGGGTATTTCGGAAGCTGTGTCTACCATTTAGAGGAACGCGGTGTCTATCTGGAAATTCGATTGTTTCCAGTTATTCCGACTTCCTTTCTGACACATAGTATTGGAAAATGTTTCCAGTTATTCGGAACTCCTTTCTGACTGTTCGTTCGTTCGTTACTGCTTTTTGGCGATGATGCGTAGATTTTTATTTTATTTTATTTTTTATTTTTTTATTTTTTACATCTTTACATTACAGATTGTGTGATTCATGGAAGATTGAAAAGTCTTTATATGTGTAATTATCATGATGAGCTGGAAATCAGAACTCATACCATGTATCAGCTGTTCCGTTTTGCCCAGGGCATATACCGAGCCGCTCATTTTGACATCAGAATACAGGAAAGAGAAAAAGGGCATTGCCATGCCATGAACACAATCCAATTCCATGGGGCATAATGCTGTGGGGATTCAGGTATCATAGCACAGAAATATTCACTCTTACGCAAAAGTACAATATGTGGGCATTTTCTTTTCAAACCTCTGTGCAAAGATATTTGGGCATATGAGCATGCAAAGGTCAGACTCTAAGCGAGATAACCAAATAAGAATATTCATGGTAGTATCTTAAGTAGAGGGTGTTTCATTGTAGGTAACTAAAGAAGGAAAGTACAACAGTAGGAAGAATAATCAAAGTGACTTCGCCTTCCCATTCAAGATTCTTCAAACTAAGCTAAAGTTGAACAAGCGAACCTGCAGAAAAAGATTTCTTATCGCTGCACGCAAAACATTAGCATTATATTGAGAGAAATGCGATTTTCTCTTGTCTTTCTTTCAGACATACCGTTGACTCAGTAAACCGTCTTAATTGTCTCACCTGTTGTTAGTCATAGGAATACAGAATACATACATACATATAGCAACAGAATACATGAAGAAAAAAAGGTCACTGCCATGCCATGAACACCCTTCAATTCTATGAGCATTGCGTTGTTTCTGATCTCATGTTTCTGATCTTTTTCCTTCTTCTAGGCTGAATGCACTAAGGACCTATATAAAATCATATTCTTGTTTGCTTGTATATTCTAAGTATTTATTCGGGTCTACTTCAAGGATTTATTTTCGACTGATAAACGCCCTAATATGTGGATGATTAATATAATTCAATGATTTTACCCCATGTTCCATAGATAATCTCATCGATTTTCATTCATCGTCATAATCAAGCTATCTATGTAATTGGATTCTTGCTTCTCGATCTTCTTTCGATTTCCTCATCAAATGAACAACATTTTCCTTTATTGTTTGTATTTATTAACGTTCCTCTTACGAAGAAGTTTCTTCATAGAACTTTTCACATCTTCCATTACGATGTTTGGTACTTTCTTCAATTGTTACACTTTTTTTCTTCAATCACTCTATTTTCTTCTAGCATCATGTTCCTCTCTTCTTTCCATTGTTGTCTTTCTCTATCTAATCCTTTTTATTATCTATTGCTCAAAGTCATCTTCATCTTAGTCAACTACATTCCACTTAATAGGTGGCATATCTCTATATGAGTGATTTGCAAGGTTGATCCTAGTGGTATTTCCTCTATAATGGAGGAGGCTGAGGAACGTGATGTTGCAATCGGGAGTTTTTTCTTTTGCTGTGGAAAGCCAGACCAGTTAACGGAGGAGGTTACGCTACCCCATTGTTCAATGAAGGCTTAGGAGGAAGTATTTTCTATCGTTCATTATTGTTCGTTCATTCTAAAGACTCTTACCCGCTTAGGAAACCCGTTCTTCTTCGATCACTTGAATAGACTTACGGTATTTCACTTCAATAGACTTAGGGTATTTCGGAGTAGACTTAGGGTATTTCGGAAGCTGTGTCTACCATTTAGAGGAACGATGTGTCTATTTGGAAATTCGATTGTCTAGGGAGGTTTGAAATAGAATTGTATTCTTCTCCCTAGACACCACATTCTCTAACAATTTAGGGCCCTTGGTTAACTTGTGTTATATGCACCTTTTCATCATTCTCTCAATGTTAATCTTCTTTAAGAAGTATCTTTAGCCAAACATGCATTGACACCCTATCATAAAACTCACAACTGAGCGAAGTCGAGCACACAATGGGAACATGATCACCCATGGTGGTTTATTGGGATATTTCAAATAGAACTCAATTCTTCTCCCTGGACACCACATTGTCTAATAATTTAAAGCCCTAGCTTTATTTGTGTTATATGTACCCTCCCAACATTCTCTCAATGTTAAACTTCTTTAAGAAGTATCTCTATTCAAACTTTATTTGAGACCCTATCAGAGGAAAATGATAAGAGAAATTTAAGGCCCTATCTTTGCTTGTGCTATATGCACATTCTCATCATTCTCTCAATGTTGCGCTTCTTTGAGGGCTATCTTTATCCAAACATGCTTTGACACCTATTGTATAATTATGGGTCAAAGTGGCCAAAGACATGGGTTTTGAGGGTCTAAAACCACTTGGAGAACCCTTGGATTCTATGGGGAAAGCCTTGGGAAAGTATCTCCAAGAGTGTGGTTTGAACCCTTGAGTTATTTGGATTTATTTACTCCCAATTGAAGGGTCTTGACCCTTAAGACTGATATTTCCTAAAGGTATGGTATTTAACCCTTACGGAGGCCTCTCAAGCCTTGAGATTTGTACGTACAAGCTTGGGAGAAATCCCTTTAGAATCCATGTGAGGGCCATGAGATTCTATGTGATTTCCAAGGTTAGAAGGCCTTTAATTAGAATCCATCTGGAGAGGACACTTGGCAAGCTCTCTTCACATTTCCTCCCTTGGCCTTGAGGTATATATATGGGTGGAGTTGCATGGATGGACTTGTACTCTCTCTTAGTGAGGTGGTTTTGCTAGGTAGTAGTTTGTTGTTATACAACATTGGTATGCAGAGGCAATTAGCTCCCAGATCTTATGTGGCTTTCTAATTTCTATCCATATCTCAGAATTTCTGTCAATCAAGGCCAGTCGAGTGCGCGTGGGTCTTTGATTGTGCTATGTCCCTTTTAGGGGAGTAAAACATATCTACCCCGTCTAGTACGGAGTTGTCCGTCCCTTCAAGAAGGCGGCAGTCTTGACAGGGGACAGCTGCATGGCCCTTCAAGAGTAGGCGACAGTCCTACAAGCGACTCCACTCCAGAAGAGGCGGCCGGTACAGGCGGACACATCTCATGTGATGGGCTCATGAGAACTAAGCAACTAAGAGGCACCCAATCGCGAGCCTACTACCTCATTTGGTTGTGCAACACGTTCGCTCTTTGCCCAATTTATGGAGATTCAAATTCGAACAGATCGCGAATATGGGATTTATGCCCTTCGTAGCTCCCTAGTCTCAGCCCGTTTTAAAAAAGCCATTGCGATTCCAAAAAGCATTATTATACCTTCGTTAAGAAGTACCATGCCATTACTTGAATGGCTGCACTATTCCCGACCACGATTCAAGGAAGAGTATACTCCCAAACAAATAAACTAAGAAACGGGACCTACATGCATCCATGATGATTCGCCTATCTAGGTCTCGAACCTACGACCTTTGTGTTATTAGCACAATGCTCTAAAGCTGAAAGAAGGGATGTGGATTGATAGTTTCCAATTACAACACGGAAAGGTCTTCACGTAGCAAGAAAAGTTAAGTACTTTTTTTTCTAATTCATCATGCATTTGATATATTCTGCAATTGAATGAATGCATGTTTTATAGTAAGGGTTCTTTTAGTATCCATCTAACTATTGACATGCGTTGAATATCCATAGAATTCATTATATATATGACTATGGTATTCATTAAATGAGATTTGAGTTCATTTCTTATGTGATGTGCTAAAGGAGTTTTATTTACATGCTTGTTCACAATAAAAGGTGTAAGCATGCATTCGTGCATCCTTAAAGTTTTTGCAAATATAGATGCATACTTTGGGCATACACTAAGTAGGTAAATCTTGAACGAGGGAGATGATTTTTGAAGAGATACATTTTCAAGGACCATTTGAGCTACTACCGAGTTTTGAACTCAATTCGCCCTATTGAGAGACATGTATGGTAGCCAGAGATGTAATGGCCCGAGCTTTCAAAGTATTCAAATAGGCAAGCTTCCTCATGCAAAGGATCAAAGGATGGACGAAGCTATAATGGAGATAAGTATTATTGCTCACTTTTCTCATTTATGTAACCATGCTAGAGCAATGCATTTCAAATAAAGCAGGTGAATGTAACTTACAAAGATTTTGATTATATTTGATAAGACTAAAATGAATGGAGTTTAATCCTCGAGTAAGAGCTAAAGTTGTCTACACTAATGTGGGATTGTAAATCAGATGCTATGGGACATTTACGTTTATAATGTCACTTAAGTAGGTTCAGTGGTATGGGACACTGAACTTAAAGATAATGGAAGCTTAAGCTCAAGGATATTGGAGAGCTTTTTGAGTGAAGAATTTGAATCGCCCATTTGGATAGGAAATAAAAAGGTCATCAATTTCCTACAGTTTTCGAGGACGAAAAACTCTTTAAAGGGGGGAAGAAAGGTATCATCAATATGATACTTCTAAGCAAAAGATATTCCTTAACTCTTTCATGAAAGTTAAGGAGTACATTGGATGTCCAAGTACCTAAGTGTATTTGAGTTAAATCTCCAACAAAGTAAGACTCAGATATGCAAGAAGGGAATTCATTAAAGAACTCCAATTTGGCAAGTAAACTAAGAGAAACTAGCCAAAGATTTCAGCATACCTAGAGTATGATATTTGAGAATGGATAAAAATGGATCCAAATTTTGGATTGATAAGCATGTCAACTTGCTTAAGTAAGAGGGGTGACATATAATTGTTGATCCCTAAAAGGAGAATGGTTAATGGTTTGAAGAACATCATTGATATTGAAGACTTAAGCAAAGATATCAACTCGTGAAGGTATGAGTTGAAGATCCCAAGAAAATTCCATGGGTAAAGATGATTGAGAAAAGGGATCTAAAGGAGGTAAGACTTGATCTTATCTCATGTTAAATTGGATAGAGGAATTTTGAGAAAGCCAAGTGAACTAACTTGGTCAAATATATCCAACCCTTTATGGTTGGATAATCCAAGAGGCCTCCATTGCTAAGAAAGATCAAACCCTTTTATAGTTTGATACCAAGTAAAGTTCAAAGGTCAACCTAAAGACCTTTGAATTAATTGGCAATAGATTTAGAAACCTTAGTCTTTGCTCTCATGAAAATGAGGCCAAGGAGTTCCAAGATGGAATTTATGATCATGGTAAATGATCAGAGAGCATTGAAAAGATAAGGGCAAAAAAGGTGGAAACACTGAGGATGTGGATTGAAGAAGGAACTCACTCGTTTGGGACGGTGAGAACTAACTCCCATTGAGATGTTTCTCTGATGGCTAGAGAGAAAATAGGCTAAAGATCCGATAGGAAACATCACAATAAGCCTTAATGATAAAAACACTTAGATTAAGGTCTTAGGCTCATTATAAGGTGTAGTAATGTACCTCCTTGAACCAATTTAATACACCTAGTTGTATGAACAAAAGGCTAAATAGAATTAACATGAAATTTATCCTAGAAAAGGCTATCCTTTATCCTCCTAAGCAGATGCATTTTTCTTAATAAAATGCATAGCCAAATTTTGTGTGGAACAATAAATTTGGATAAGTAAGAGGGTAAAGAACTTTGGGAGTTTACGAAGTTAAACTCCAAAAGTAAGTCAAGACTATTCAAGTATAATAGCCTTGAATGAAAGAATGATCTGTAAAAGATCTTCTTTTGAATCTTTGGTGAGAATAAGTGATTCAAGAATGTTCCTAGCAAGATATGAGATATGATGCCTAGAAACATGTATCTTTCTTGCAAGACCTTGGAACTAAAGCTAGGAAACGTGAATCATCTAAACTCCATCCAATATAAAATCTAGAGGGTGTCTTGATGAAGTATTTTTCCTCAATTTTAAGGATTTGAAGGAATCGGATTTGTTTCTCTTTGCACAGCTTTCATGACCTTTGAGGTTAGTATACATAACTACCTAAACCATAGTTGGTTCAAGATAGTTAGTACTGATTCTCATTCGAAGAACAGGCTAAGCTAAGATAAACAAGTGGTGTAGAGACCTAGGAGAATGGTCTACTAAATAATTCCAATTCCTAAAGTCATCTATGGATCTAAATCTTGAATGTTAAAACTTCCAAAAGGATTAAACTCTATTCTAAGAATTAATCCAAGGAAAATCAAAGATGATCAAGATAGGGATCCACTTGTAGACACGAACTTGTAGATTGGGTATATTATCATTCACAATACTTGAGCTTTATGTTTCAAGAAAACCCGGATGATTGAAATAAGTCCACCTAAGTTGCCAAGGAATGAGAAGATAGTATTTCTCCTCATTTTATTGAGCTTCTTTTGGCATGGACTCACTAGACCCACTTTGCTAAGTTCACATCTTTAGCTAAGTCCTATCAAATACAAGCAAAGTATATTTGTGTTTGAAAAGGACTATAAAAGAATAAGTTAAGTTCAGAACATCCGAAGATTCCTCTCCTTTCTGTTGAAAGTGGAAGATGAATCTAGGTTTTGGCCCTTTCAAGATAGAGATAGGATCTCTAGACCCCTGAAAATATAAATTTCTAAGGAAGCACAAAGTGTACTGAAATATATTATTTTATGGAGCTCAAGGTTTGAGAAAGTACCAAAAGTAAAAGACCACCAAAGAAGTCCACCCTTTTCACCAGTCCATAGGTATAAGGCATGCATTTACATTCAAGTGGACAAAGAGAAAGTGATTTGGGCAGGGATTTTGATTCATTTGTTTTCAGAATAAGGTAGGGATTAGCCCTTATCTGACTACTAGAAACGAATCTAAAGAGAGAGATGACCATGCTCAGAGTATAGATCATGGTGCACAGGGGAATACTTCACATATACCTACGCACATTTTTTAGGACAAAAATATTAAAGGGGGGAAGAATGTTTTATAATTATGGGTCAAAGTGGCCAAAGACATGGGTTTTGAGGGTCCAAAATCACTTGGATAACCCTTGGATTCTATATACCTTGGATTCATCATGGTCATGAGCACCCCAAGGTGTAGGTGGTATTCCATGTGGTATACTGCGTACCTACATCTTAGGTACTCGTCCTAGGAGTAGAAGCGGGTGAGACAACGTCTGTCGCATTGCCTCCACAACAGCCGCCTCCTCCAGACCTACCTGTAGATCCACTCCTAGAACTTCCTGCTCCAGAGCATGATCTCGATCTATGATACGGGCCAAAACTTGTATCGCGTGGAGGCGTCGAACGCACATGTC
Source organism: Ceratopteris richardii (assembly GCA_020310875.1). Classification (NCBI taxonomy): domain Eukaryota; kingdom Viridiplantae; phylum Streptophyta; class Polypodiopsida; order Polypodiales; family Pteridaceae; genus Ceratopteris; species Ceratopteris richardii. Next base: position 158,738,626 of record CM035414.1, read on the forward strand.
TACTACTAGACCTAGTAAGAAATGGTTGAAAAGATGGTCGTGATGGAGTAACAAAGCTAGGAGACATACCTCCTGCAAGAGTAGCACCACCCGCAGGAGTGACACTGGCATGAGTGATACCGATGGGAGTGACACGGACAGGAGTGAGGCTGTCAGGACTAAGGTCGGCAGGAGTGAGGCCGCGAGGACTGAGGATGGGAGGAGTGCTACTACGAGCGATCCAATACTGTGAGGTAGCGGCCGTATACGCGGGAGGTACCTGAGAGATAAACTCTAAAAACTGCTCCTCTGTCGTGGAATGAGGAGTGACTGTAGGATTGTCTCCCATCGTGGTTTGTAATAAAAGAACTCAAATAATTAGTATGTGATAATAAAGATAATATAGGAAATGAAGAGAAAAAAATAAAAAATAGTACGTACAAGTGTTTTATTCAAAAATCCTCTAATCTAGCATCCTCTTGAAGATCTGATGCACCAAGAATCTCTAACTCTAAATTGATGGCTTCTAAATCGCTTGCTATGCTGGTTTCTTCTTGATCATCGTCTATTGCTTCGTCTTCTCGAACAATGACCTCTTCTTCAATGACCTCTCCTTCTCGAACAATGATCTCTTCCTCCTCGACTATCGAATGAATCTCTGAGTCCACTACAGATGGAATATCTTATACATCTATATTCTCACAAATTTATCTACTACGTAGGGTGACTTGTAAAACAAATAGCCACTCTGGTTCTATTGAATTTGGTATGAAAATAACTTGCTCACAATGTTCGGGAAGTACAAACATATCCTTTTCATCCGTCCATAATTGTATGGAGTCAACGTGAAGCAAACCGCTTTTGTCAACTCCTCTAGACAAACGCACTTTCTTAAGATACCATCCTGATAATATTTATACAAATTTCAATTTATAAGTGAGTAAGCTCTGCTTTAAATAGTAATCTCCTCTTCCCTATTGGTGTTAAGTGTTCTAGAAATTTTCCAAAGGTGAGGAATTGTAAAATTCCATCATACCAACCAGTTTGAGTTGCCACCAAGAAGATATTGCTATCTACTTGTTCATTATTAATACTTATTGCATTTTCACTTAGGTAGTCCTTGACAACTGATCCACCATGTAGTGCTCTTTTCCTAGCTTAATATGAATCTCAAAGTCAAATTTTCGAAATAGCAACAACCATCACCAAACCCATTCTAGCCGCTCTAGGCTTGTTAATCAAATAATTTAAAGGCAAATGATCAGATATGACAATAAAATGCATACCTAGGAGGTAGTGCCAAAACTTTTGAAGAGCAAATATGATAGCCAAACCTTCTCATTTGGTAGTGTTGTAGTTTCTTTTTGCTTTGGTGAGTAATCTGCTAGCATGCGCGATAGGTTGGTCTACCTTGTGTGATGATGGATGAGCCAAGATTGCTCCAACTACATGAACACTAGCATCTATATGCACATGAAATTCTAAGGACTAGTTAGGAACAATTACTAGCAAGCTGTGACAAAGTTTTAGCTATTTCTGAGTACATTTGGATAACTCTTCTATGGTATCCTACATGGCCTAAAAAACTTTGTAGTTCCTAGAATTGGCATGGAAAGGATAGTAGCGATGTTTGTCAGATTATCCCTTCGGCCAATACCATGTGACCAAGAAGAGTGCCTTTAGTGACCAAAAAATGACATTTTGCAGGATTTAACCTCAAAACTTGTTATGAGACGCTCCTCAAAGATTACCTTCAGATTTTCCAAGTGATCATTAGAATCTTGAACTACTACTGTCCTATCTATGCATGAAAACATTGGAAATTCATCCATGAAAATGCGTAGAAAGGTTGTTAACCATTTTCCCAATATCAGATACATTGTTCTATTAAACTAGGCCAGTGTATGTTTTAGGTCTAAAGCCATGTGTGTATAAAACTAGGTGCCCCATGGAGTAACAAAGGTTATTTTGTCTCTATCATCACGATGCATTAGTATCTGGTTGTAGCCACTGAAACCATCAAGAAAACTATATAAAGTGTGTCTCGCTACTTCTTCAAGTACCTGTTCCATGAAGGATTGAGGAAAGCCATCTTGAATAGTCACCTTATTTAAAGCATGGAAATCAACACATACTCTTATTTTTCCACTATTTTTCTTTGGTATAATGACCATGGAGGAAATCCACCTGGAATGTTCTATAGGAACAATAATACCTGCCTCCTCTAGTTTTGTAATTTCTAGCTTAACTACCTCTGCATATTTCCGATTAGTTGAGAAGGCCAACTTCTTCCAAGTGCAGCTCCCTCAACTAAGGGTATTTTGTGTAATCCAAGCTCCTCTGGAAGACATTTTTGTAGGAACAAAGTAAAGAGGTTACCTTTTGTAGTAAAGGGGGAGAGTGCCACAACCAGGAGGCCAAGTAGACTATTTGAGGATTGTCTTCATCTCCTAGGTTTAGTTCTTGAACAAGTGTTTTAGGATTGGCCTTGTTCGAAAAATCATCCGCACTATATGCAGGAGTGGAATTTAGCCTATCCTTCATAATATGTTCCCTAGTCCATCCTTAAGGAACATCAAAAAATGGGAGGTCTTCTATGCTCCCGGGCTCAAAATTAGCCATTTCTTATGCGTCCACATTTGTTGGGCCTTGCTTTGTTAGTATTCAAGTCAAAATTTTCATGTTTTGACTCTTTCGGATTCTATGGCTTCTTCTGCAACTTTAGAAACCATCTTTATCCAAACATGCTTTGAGAGCCTATCAAAGGAAAAAGATAAAACTCACAATCGAGCAAAGAGGAGCACACAATGGAAACATGAGCACTCATGATGATTTGTTTGAAGATTTCAAATAGCACTCTATTCTTCTCCCTAGAAACCACATTCTTTAACAATTTAAGGCCGTAACTTTACTTGTTAAGCTTCTGTAAGAACTATCTCATCATTCTCTCAATTTTAAGCTTCTTTAAAAACTATCTTTATCCAAACATGCTTCGACACCCTATGGGCGGAAAAAGATAAAAGTCACAACCGAGCAAAGAGGAGCACACAATGGAAACATGAGCATTCATGATGGTTTGTTGGAAGATCTCAAATAGGACTTTATTCTTCTCCATAGACACCACATTCTCTAACAATTTAAGGACCTAGATTTACTTTTTCTATATGAACCTTCTCATAATTCGTTGAATGTTAAGCTTCTTTAATAACTATCTTTATTTAAACATGCTTTGATACCATATCAAGGGAAAAAGATAAAACTCACAACCGAGCAAAGAGAAGCTCACAATGGAAACATGAGAACTCATGATGGTTTGTTGAGAGATTTGAAATAGGACTCTATTCTTCTCCTTAGACACCACATTCTCTAACAATTTAAGGCTCTAGGTTTACTTGTGCTATATGCTCCTTCTCATCATTCTCTCAATGTTAAGATTCTTTAAGAACTATCTGTATCCAATCATGCTTTGACATCGTATCGATGAAACAAATAAAATTCTGAACTGAGAAAAGAGGAGCACACAATGGAAACATGAGCACTCATGATGGTTTGTTGAGGGATTTCAAATAGGAATCTCTTCTTCTCCCTTGGCGCCACATTCTCTAACAAATTTAAGGTGCTAGCTTCACTTGTGCTATATGCACGTTCTCATCATTCTCTCAATGTTATATTTCTTTAAACACTATCTTTATCCAATCATGAGCACAACCGAGAAAAGAGGAACACACAACGGAAACATGAGAACTCATGATGGTTTGTTGGGACATTTTAAATATTTCTCTAGTCTTCTCCCTAGAAACCTCATTCTCTATTAATTTAAGGCCCTAGCTTTACTTGTGCTATATGCACCCTCTCATCATTCTCTCAATGTTTTGCTTCTTTAAGAACTATCTTTATGCAAACATGCTTTGACACCCTATCAAGGTAAAAAGATAAAACTCACAATCAAGCAAAGAGGAGCACACAATCGAAACATGGCACTCATGATGGTTTGTTGGGAGATTTGAAATAGGTCTCTATTCTTCTTCCTAGACACCACATTCTCTAATAATTTAAGCCCCTACCTTTACTTGTGCTATATGCATCTTCTCATCATTCTCTCAATGTTAATCTTCTTTAAAAAAAATTTATCAAAACATTCTTGAAACTCTATCAGGGGAAAAAGATAAAACTCACAATCGAGCAAAGAGGAGCACACAATGGAAACATGGGTACACATGATGCTTTGTGTTTGGGAGATTTTAAATAGGACACTCTTCTTCTAGTTAGACACCAGATTCTGTAACAATTTGAGGCCCTAGCTTTACTTGTGCTATTTGTACCTTCTCATCATTCTCTCAATGTTAAGGTTCTTTAAGATCCATCTTTATTCAAACATGCTTTAACACCTTTTTAGGGGAAATTGATAAAACTCACAATGTAGAAATGAGGAGCACACAATGGAAACATGATCACTCATGATGGTTTTTGGGGAGATATCAAATAGGTCTCTTTTCTTCTCCCTAGACACCACATTCTCTAACAATTTAAGGCCCTAAATCTACTTCTACTATATGAACCTTCTCATCATTCTCAGAATGTTAAGCTTCTTTAAGAACTATCTTTATCCAAACATGCTTGAGCACACTATCAGAGGAAAAAGATAAAACTCACAACCCAGCAAAGAGGAGCACACAATGGAACCATGAGCACTCATGATGCTTTGATGGGAGATTTCAAATAGGACTCTATTGTTTACCTTGAAACCGCATTCTCTAACAATTTAAGGCCCTAGCTTTACTTGTGCTATATGGACCTTCTCAACATTCTCTCAATGTTAAGCTTCTTTCATAATTATGTTTATCCAAACATGCTCTGACAACCTATGAGGGGGCAAAAGCGTAAAACTCACAAGCAAGCAAAGTGGAGCACACAATGGAAATATGAGCACTCATGATCCTTTGTTAGGAGATTTCAAATAGGACTCTATTCTTCTTCCTAGATGTTATTTAATGCCCTAGCTTTATTTGTGCCATATGCACCTTCTCATCATTCTCTCAATGTTAAGATTCTTTAAGAACTATGTTTATCCTAACATGCTTTGAAACCCTATCACAAAAGGATAAACTCACAACTAAGCAAAAAGGAGCACACAATGGAAACATGAGCACTCATGTTGGTTTGTTGGGAGATTTCAAATACGACTCTATTGTTCTCTCTGGATGCCAACCACATTCTCTAACAATTTAAGGCCCTAGCTTTAGTTGTGCTCTATGCGCCTTCTCATCATTCTCTCCATGTTAAGATTCTTTAAGAACTATGTTTATCCAAACATGATTTGACACCCTATTAGGGGAAAAAGATAAAACTCACAATCGATCAAAGAGGATGACACTCGAAGCATAAACACTCATGATGCTTTGTTGGGAGATTTCAAGTAGGACTCTATTTTTCTCCCTAGACACCAACTACATTCCCTATCAATTTAAGACCCTAACCTATTTTATATGCAGCTTCTCATCATTCTCTTAATATTGAGCTTCTTTAAGGACTCACTTTATCCAAACATGCTTTAAAGGGAAAAAACTCACAGCTGAGCAAAGAGTAGGACACAATGGAAACATGAGCACTCATGATGGTTTGTTTGGAGATTTCAAATAGACATATATTCTTCTCTCTAGGCACCAACCACATTCTCTAACAATTTAAGTCCCTAGCGTTACTTTTTGCTATATGGACATTGTCATCTGTTGAGAGCAGTATGGGCACCCAAGGACTGACTAGACAAGGAAGCCAGCGGAGAGAGTCAGAGGGAGGTGAAGGATTAAGTAGACAAAGCAATCGACGCAAATCTGGCAGATAGGCCCTTCAAATTTTTCCAAATCAACATCTTTATAACAGTAATTCTTATCACTAACATCATTGTAAATATCATTTCATATTTTTGTAGCTCCATTTTGTGCAAGCCAAGGAGTCCTTGAGCTTGAGGAGCCTTAGAAATGCCTACATATCAATTTTTGTATTTTTTAGACTCCATTTAAGCCCTCAAATTGGCCCTGGAACCTAATTTTTAACTAGGCCGGACACTAGGTCTGGACAGGGCCAAAACCTAGTCAAAAACTATAAATAGAGCTAGAGAGCTCATTTCTGAGGGTAGCTTGTAAGTGATTTGAACTTGTAAGAGCTTTCTGAAAATAATCTAAGAACTCCATTGCTTCTCACTCTTTGTCTTACTGTGTGTGCGCGTGTGTGTATGTGTGTGCATGTTGGTGTGCTTCTCACTCACGCACTTGTGCCTTCACTTGCTCGAGGTCTTCATACCATCCTCACGTCTTCCCGGATTGACATTAAAGGAGGTGCTACTCATCACTGAGCTACACCAAATTTTGGTGCCGTTGTCGGGGATCGAGCTTTGAGGACGAGCGTGTGAAGGTAAGACGTAGAGTTGAGATGTTGGCGTCGTAGGTAATTTCTTTACTCTTCTTGTTTTTCTCTTCCTTACCTCACCACCATCATCACCATCATCATCCTCACCATCTCCCACCTCCATCTCCATCATCGCAAAAATTTCAGTTTTTTGATCATATCTCCTTCCTCCTTTCATTTCCCTCATTCCACTTGTGAGAGAGAGCGAGAGAGCGATATTGTGTGCGTTGTTTTCGTAGTCGCCAGCTTCTGTCGATCGCGATTGACGGAAACTTTCATCTTTTGGTAAAACTGAGTGCACCACAGTAGACTAGAGGCCTTGCACAACAGAGATCCACAAAAATTTTTGAAAAAATTGCAAAATTTCAGTCCATCGTGATTGATAGCATCCATCGCGATTGACACTGTCCATCGCGACGGACAGCCAGTCCATCGCGATTGACAGACCCCGACAGACACGAGTCCATTGCGATTGATACCAGTCCATCGCGATTGACACCAGTCCATCACGATTGACACCAGTCCATCGCGATTGACACCAGTCCATCGCGATTGACAGCCCAGTCGATCGCGATTGACAGCCATTTTCGGCCATTTTTTAGGTTTTATTAAATTGAGGATTTTGGCTAATTTTGGACATGGATCATGGACTCTAGAGCACATAAGGAGGCTATAGGCAAATAACCCGAGGAAAACCTGTTGACCTGTTAGCCTGTTTGAACCCTGTTTTAATCCCTGAAGCCTGAAATGACATAACTTTCTCATACGAAATCCGTTTGCGGTGATTCTTGTTTTGTTGGAAAGCTCGTGAGGAGTACAAAAATTAATGTCAGGATTATTAGATAGGGTATTTTGAAGTTGACCATACCCCGAGGTAGGAAAACTGAGGGATCCTTGGGATTGTTTTCCATAAAGACAAAGGATAATTTGGTCTGTGAGTTACATGCCTGAAAGTGGTTTATTGTGTCATTTGAATCTAAGTCTTGAGCTAACCGTGGGACTTTTATAGGTCCAGTAAGAGCACTTGAGGGCATTCAAGCAAGAGTAAGTGCAAGCTTGGGAACACGCATCCTGGGCACACCAGGGCAACAACACAAGGAAAGAAACTCAAGGTTGGAAAATCCTCAACACCCTTTGTCAATTCCTAGCTTAGGCCAAGTTTGAGTAGTGCTAGGAGTAAGTCAGGGCAACGATAGGCATCAATCCAGTGGAAGACTACATATGCACTCAAGTTCAAGATTAAACATAATCTCTTCGTGATGCGATAACCTTAAAGGAAAGAATCTAACGTGGAACGATCAACTTACAGTGCGAAAATTATCTCAAATATTCATGACGACGTGATTTTTGACAAGAGCATAAACATGGTAACCACTAAAAGGAATTAAGTAACTGATACAAAAGAACTCAGCAACGAGGTTGTACTTGGGCAAATTTGGGCTATTCAATTAGGCTTATGAACCTTAGATCAGGACGACATCGAGGGAGAGATAAACAAAGTCTTAGGTCTTCAAAGGCTAGTGTGAACCACACTGCTAGGTCTTGGGCCCAGTAGTTGAGCCACCACTCCTACTACCCTAGCTCTGAGACTAGTGAATCAGAGATGTCTCAAGGCATGGACAGACCTACGGGAAGTTCAGGGGTGCCATACTTGCACAGGGTAGAAGGCCCGTACAAGACATAGCTGGAATACCTTAGAACCAACCGATTAGGTGCTAACATCTATGAGGACGGCCTAGGAAGATCCGTGGTCCAAATCAAAAATCCAGACCAATCTATTGGGCTAGAGCACCCTGCTGTCAAGTTTGAAAACAGAGCATACCTAGACAAGGAAGGGACAATATACGTGGTCACTAGTCACCCGGAGAGGACAGATGAATTCGGGAATGTGATCCCTGAGACGGACATAGATGACCTAGAACAAGGAAACATGGGTGCAGAGCCCAGGACCCCTCGAGGGAAATTTGTTCTTACGAGAATTCTCACTCCTGAGTGGATTCCCCAGGACAACAAGAGTATAGATCTGCTTCTGAACTGAGAGACTGACGAAGCCTTTTGGAGGTATAAATCTGATCGGCCAAATGACATAGGAACAATCATGATCTATGAGTTCAAAGATCCTGATAGCCCAGGCAGAGTGACCTACCTAGATCATGCTTCAGAGAGGATCTTTGTGGTGACAGAAAATGATAGGCATGCTTACACTTGGAAAGGTGAATTCGTTTTCCCCCAACCAAGATCGAACGTGTCCTATGGCCACCCGGGAGCTGGAACGTCCCATGCTCATGGAGCTCAAAGAGATAGACATAGAGATAGACCTGAGGTAAGCTTTGCCAACCCAAGGGGCAGAGAAAGAACGAGGACGGAAGCAAATAGAGTGGAACTTGAAGGTCATAGAGCCCCAGGAAACCGAAGAAATGCGGAGGATTTTCCTTTGCCAAGACCGAGAGAGCCCACGAGGACCCTGAGACCGAACCAGCTAGTTAAGTCCATGAAAAACTACTTTGATGGCACTAGAGACCCCTACGATCATGTGGCTGAGTTTAGGCAAGTCTTGAGAGCTGAACAAGTTGAAGATCTGTTCACGCAGTACAATGCTTTTGGTCTAACCCTTAGGAACACTGCCCTGACATGGTTTCAGCCACTAAACGAAAGACAATTCAGGAGCATAGACCAACTCCTAGAGGCTTTCATTAATGAATTCTCTAAGAGTGGCATAAGGCATAATACCTCCTCATTGATTCACAGCTTCAAGCAAACCCCTCAAGAGACTGTGAGACTTGCAGGAAGAAGATTTGAGCAATATATAGAGAGATGTCCCATCCCTGAGTTACCCACACCTGCCAAACAAGTGGCTCTGTTCCTGGATGGATTGCTAAGTACCAAATTGAGGTCATATGTGTACTTGAAGGACCCTATGACCATTGAAGAGTGTGTACGCATGTGCATTGACATCGAGGATAACCTAGGGGAGAAGTTAGAGCTTTCCAAGATATACAAAGATTCAGATAGTGCCTCTAGCCTCTCTTCCACGCAATCAACATCAATTGAGGAACTTGCAGAGAAAGTAGCTCAGAAACTAAGTGTCTCTAGCAAAAAGATCCCAAGGTTTGCCCCTGTGAAAAGATGCTATACTTGTGGAGTCAACCATATGGCGAATGTTTGTCCCATTATGGCTCAACCCCAAGTAAATCCGAGTAGCCAATACTGCACCATAGAACATTGGTACACCAATCACACCGCGCAAGATTGCCCCTATAATAAGCAGGCGGTTAGGCAACCCTACCCTCAACCCTAACCTCAGCAGGGAAGATACCAGAATCAGTACCCACCGCAGCAGTATGCTAGGCCTCAACAAACCTACCAACCACAATACCAAAACCAACAAAGGCCTCAGCCTGTGTTAGCAGAGCAACGCCCTACCCCAGCTAATGTAATTCCGGTAAAGTATGCAGCTGCAGAAGAGAACCTGAATAGAGCCATAGTGCTAGTAACCCCATTGCTATCAGAAAGTGACCCTAGTGACCATAGTTTCTGTTCTACACATATTGATAGCCCCCAGGCCTACTACATGCAGTCTCCTGAACATGGTAAGTCCTACTACAGTGAAGAACCAAGTGAACCTAGTTGGGAACCAGAGTACACAAATGTAATGTACACAAACCCTAACTCTAGACCCCAACCTAGGAAAGTAAGACCCCCATTCCCTAGAGGACCATGCTACAGATGTCAGGGGGATCACCTCATTCGTGATTGCCCCTTACCTCCACCTACACAACCCCAGTCAATGACGATCCAGGGCTTTTGCCAAGACTGTGGAAAGGAGCATCTCTTACGAGATTTCCCAAAGAACCCCAATAATATGCCAAAAATCACTCCTATCAACGTTATTGGGTTAGTTGTAGACTCCACAGGGAGTGTGACTTCCACTGCACTAGTACATTTAATCACTAGAGCCCAAGCCTTGCAACAGAACCAAAGCGTAGGCCAGGAAAAGAGCCCAGATGTTAGTGAAACGGAGAGCATGACAAAGAAGAGGACTAGAGCTTGGAGAGATAGTCGTGAAAGAATGAAAAGACAATGGGCAAAAAAGATGAGTGAACTCGAGGAAAGCCTTAGAGAAACAAAGTCCAGGATAACTGAACTCACATCTCAAACTCCCTCTCACACTACCACACCACCACCATTCCCGTCTCCATCCGACCCGTCACCTTCCAACCCACCTCACACAATTCCACCACCCCCAAGAGAAGGATCAGTCCTAGCAGATCCCACTCCTGAGGACCTTAATATGATGCTTAAAGCATATCAGGCCAGAATTCAAGAAGGGCCAACCGTAACCGATCATGAAAAATGTTACCCTAGAGCAGAACTAGAGCTAGAACGAACCAAAATTTGCGCGAAGATGGTGGAATTGGCTCAGACCATGTTTGAATCCAGTCGCCTATTTAACTACTCTAGTTCAGCAAAGACACAGTTGCACTTTGATGGACTGTTAGAAAGAATAGAGAAGCTCATTGCACAATCAGAAAAGGAACTCGCCTCTCAACACAAGGACAAGGCAAGTGAAAGTGCAGGTCTTCCTGCCCAGGAAGCCTACGTGCCTAACTCTACGGAGCCAGACACATCATCTTCTATGAATCAGTTCACACCAGAGTTCTTACGAGAGATTCAAGAAGACAAATGGGATAAGGAAAGTGAAGTCCCTCCTCCCATTGAACTTTTGGATGATGCACATGACCAAATCCCACAAGACATCCCATCCATTTATGAGGAGCAGGAGAGCACCCAATCTCAGGAAAGATTAGACTTTGAGTCTAACTCTCTACAAGAATTACCCCACTTCACAGGCCCATGGGAAGCTAAGTCTACTTGTATGACAACACCCACGGTCATGGTAAGAAACGAAGACTCGATCATACCTACGAACACAGAGGTAGTGAAAAACACTAAAGTACAGTGCAACGTCACCTTAGAAGAGCTACTCAAAGTAAGGCCAGAGCTATGGAAACATGTAGCCAAAAAAGTACCAGAGATAGCAAAACCTCGTTCCCAGGTAGGATCCCAGAGAACAGTGCCAGAAATACCCTTGGACAAGATAGGAGACATGAGTGAGGGAAACACATATCTTCCTATCACTCATCAAGGATACACCACCAAGGCCATTCTAGACTCAGGCGCAGGTGTTGCAATTGCTACCACTTCCCTATAGAAGCGCTGGGGCAAGCCAGCACTCAGGCCCACAAGGATGAAATTGCAAATGGCCGATGGTCACATAGAGAGACCCCTAGGGCTGTTAGAAGGAATAACTCTCACCACCTGTGGTGTTGAGTTCGAGCACACATTTGCTATATGCGATTTTAGCAAAAATCATGCCTATGAGATGATTTTGGGAAGACCCTTTATGCGACAGTTGCAAGTGGTACAGGATTGGGAAACCAATTCTTTGTACCTACAACACTTAGGTGTTACGACCAAAGTGAATCTCAAAGATTACTCTCATAGAGATGTCCCTCCTATCCAATGGAATTCCATCCATAGAGCCAAAGATGATACAAAATCGGTGCATTCCATAGGGTCAGGATCCTCATGGATGCATGAAGACACCCACTTATGGATGTGCAAAGTAGCAGTAGAAGAAGAGAAGAGAGAAGAAGCCAGAGAGATAGGTGCAAAAGAAACACATAGATCAATTCAAGACCCAGCCTATGCACCTGTAGTTTTTCCTGACGAAGAATTTGAACCCCACGGCTGGGCAGAAATCCTAGCAATAATGGATGTAGCCATCAATGAAGAACAATGGACACCTCAATGTGATGAAGATGACTATGACATTTCAGTCTTCCCCATAGAGCCAATCATGGGAGAGGCAATTCTAGAAGAATGCGAACCTAGCCCTGATGCGTTTGGAGATGCGAGCGACTCCGATCTAGAGTCAATCATTATGGATCCACCTTTTGCATCAGATGAAGAATATTTCTATGAAGTAGAATCTCAACCCCAAAGGCACGGAGAGCTTACAAATAATGTAAGGCTAGCCACACATGTGACCCCGAAGGAAGAAGGGAAGAAAAGAAAGAAGAGAGCAGTCACACTAGAAGAGGAAGAATCTTTGTTTGAGGTCCCGGAAAACTTTAAAAAGTATGAGATAAATGACAGAAGAGTCATGATCAGAATGCCTAAACGAGAGGCACAATGAGGAGAGGCCTATGATAACAAAGAAACCACCAAAAAAATAGTAGTGGCCCTAGAAGAAGGAGAGGAGAGATGCACGTACATAGGCCATGACCTAACAGAGGAAGAAGAGCATGTGCTAATAGCCTTGCTAAGAGAATACAGAGATGTGTTCGCTTGGAGTTACAAGGATTTGAAGGGTGTTGATCCAGACATATGCTCACACACTATCCCCATGACTTCAGATGCTAGGCCCTCTAAGCAAAAGCCATACACATACAATGACAACTATGCGGCCAAGATCAAGGAAGAGATAGATAGACTGGTTGAAGCTGGATTCATCTATGAAATTGAGCATACTGAGTGGGTATCCCCCATCGTAGTGGTGCCCAAGAAAAATGGAAAGCTGCGTGTGTGCATTAACTTGAAGAAGGTTAATGCAGCCACAATTCGAGATAACTATCTGCTTCCTATCATAGAGCATCTCTTAGAAAGAGTAGCAGGCAAAGAAGTGTACAGCTTCCTCGATGGATTTTTGGGCTACAATCAAGTAGCCATAGCTTCAGAAGATCAGCATAAGACGGCATTTGCCACTGAATGGGGCATTTTTGCCTTTAGACTAATGCCATTTTGGCTTACCAATGCACCAGCAACCTTCCAGAGGCTGATGTGCCACGTATTTAAAGAGTTCCTAAGGAAGAACTTAGAAGTCTATGTTGATGATCTTTGTGCTCATTCCAACATCAGACGAACCCATATTCCTGAACTCAGACAAATCTTTGACAAATGTAGAGAATATCAAGTCTGCCTAAACCCAGAAAAGTGTGTTTTTATGGTCAGGCAAGGCAAGATTCTAGGATACATAGTGTCAAAGAATGGCATATCCACTGATGAAGAGAAAGTGAGAGCAATAGCGGAGTTACCTAGGCCAAAGAACGTCAAGGAAGTATAGGCCTTCATGGGGCATTGTGGTTACTACCGCTGGTTCATTCACATGTATGTTGTCATTGCAAAGCCCATGTATGGACTTCTGACTAACTTTGAGTGGACTGATGAGTGTGAGAATTCCTTCCAGGATCTTAAACGAAGATTATGTTCAGCACCAATCTTAACCACACCAGATTGGAATAAGCCTTTCCATGTTCATGTGGATGCATCCAATTATGCCATTGGATGTGTGCTTGCTCAACCTACTGGTGAAGGTAATATGGATCTTCTAATTGCCTATGCTAGTAGACAATTGAACGCAGCTGAACGAAATTACACCACTACGGAGAGAGAAGGATTAGGCATGGTATATGCAGTTAAAAAGTTTAGACATTATTTGCTTGCAAATAAGTTTAAATTTTTTACTGACCATCAGGCATTGTTGTACTTGGTAAACAAACCAGTAGATTAGTAAGATGGTTTCTCTTACTAATGGAATATGACTTTGAGGTAGTGGTGAGAAAAGGGAGGACTCATTTGAGAGCAGACCATCTCTCTAGACTCACATCTAGAGAAGCCCCACAAGGAGTGTCAGATGACCTTCCTGATGCTTACTTGTTTAATTTGGAAGTGGTGCCGCAGTGGGCTAAGCCCTTAGTGCCAGTATTGACATACAGGCCTAAACACCCAATAATAAACACACAAGATACAGAGGTAGTAAGAGCCCAAAAATATCACATCATGGCAGGAAGTATGTACAAGCACACGGATCAAGGGATCTTGTCCTGTTGTGTGGAAGAGGATGAGTACGCTAAATGGTTGCAATTAGCACATGTAGGTGCATTAGAGCAACACCACTCAAAGCAACAAACCCTACAAACACTAAGGAGACTCGGAGTGCATTGGCCGACTATGGAAGCTGATGTCCAAAAGTTGTGCAAGGAATTCCCAATCTGCTGCACTAAACCACCTGTGGAACATGCCACTCTTTATCAAGTATCCATAGTGCCAGATTGGAGTGAACCATTAGTATCCTTCCTAAGTACGAAAGCCTTCCCTCCAGACATGACTCTGGCTCAGAAAAGAAGTCTAGAACAAGAAGCCCAAGAATACTCACTCATTGGGGATAATCTATACAAGCGTGGTAAGGATGGTTACCTAAGACTATGTGTCCATGAAAGTGAATATCTCAAGATCTTGGAAACTGCTCACCAAGGTGTAGCAGGAGGACACTTTGGACCAGATCGGGTGATCAAGGCAATACTATTTGTGGGCTTCTGGTGGCCGACCCTTCACATGGATGCACATACCTATGTGAAACGGTGTGATGTCTGTCAGCGAACTCAGTATCCTATATGCAAAGATGAGATGCCACTAAAACCTATGATGGGTGGACGTGCATTCTCTAAGTGGGGAATAGACTTTGTAGGTCCTATTAATCCCCCAGCCAAGGGTTCACATGCTGAATACATCATTGTTGCGACAGACTATCTAACCAAGTGGGTAGAGGTAAAAGCCACAACGAAGAACGATGCTCAAACAACAACTAAGTTTTTATTTGAAAATGTGTTCACCAGATACGGGTTACCTATAGAGCAAGTCAGTGACAGAGGCACTCACTTCTTGAATGAAGTTATTGAAAATCTGCTCCAAGAATTCTTGGTAGTTCATAAGAAGTCTGCCCCCTATCACCCTCAAGCAAATGGCCAGGCTGAGAGCACCAACAAGATCTGTGCAATGTGTTGACGAAATTAGTACACAATAAACGCTCTGATTGGGACAAACAACTACACCATCCTGTTTGGGCATACCGAGTCGCCTACAAAACGGTACTCCAAGCCACCCCCTTTCAGATGGTGTTTGGCCAAAATGCAGTGCTACCATTAGACTTCTTAATACCAACACTGAAAGTAGCACAAGAGCATGAATGGACGGGTCATGAACTCTCCTCTAGACTATTTGACCTTGAACGATTAGGAGAAACAAGACTGAGGGTGGCTGCAAGGATATATGCAGCTAAGAAACGACAGAAGGCATACTTTAATGCCCACGTTAAGGATAAAGGTTTGAAGGCAGGCGACCTAGTACTAGTCTACACTTTGAAACAACATGCGAGAAAACTACAGAAAAGAGGCTACGGACCTATGATCATAAATAGGATCTCCAGAAGTGGAGCAGTACAACTAGCCACTTTAGAGGGTGATGTTCTCCCGAGCTACATTAGCGGATGCAGAGTCAAGTTATATCAGGAACCTCTCACAGAGGAAATGCTAAGTCGACTCAATATTGTTAAGAAACGCAAAGAAGAAGAGAAAAAAATTCGCGAAGAAGCTCAAGCAGAAGCATTGGAACGCATCCTGAGAATGACGATGAGAAGACAGGGTAGAGAGCAATCTAGGAAAGATGCATATGCAGATCAAGGATATCACATGGCTATGTGTGAAGTTTCAGGTATTAGCTCTCATAGGATAATTGATCGATGTCCTTTTTTAACCTTAGATATAGGACAAGGGAAGGGTGCAAGGACTGTAAGAGCCTTGATTGACTCAGGTGCAGCCACTAGTGCTGTTAAATGGTCTTACTGTCAAGAGTTGAAATTAACTGTTAATCCTATAGAAGCATATCTCATAGGATTGGGAGGTGTGGAAACCCCTTGCATGGGCGAGGTGGAACTTCCCCTCTATATTCAAGAAAGTAATGACAGTCAAAGTGCTAGTGTGTCAAGATGAGGACCTCACTGAGCCTCTTGTCTTGGGTCAGGACTGGATCTATGATCGGTCAACCTAAACCTAAGAAGTGGACTTCTTCAGGTATGGGTAAATCATAGTCAAATTACAGTTGAATTGGAGAATGAGGCACTCAAGGAACTAGGTAAGGCACGAACTCCTGGTCCTTCTAGGGGTGCATATGAAGTTGACAATGCTATTCTTGTCCAAAAATGTATGATGCAGAAAGAGGATTGTCTCAACAACGGAGTCAAGGATAAGACGGTACTCCCTTCTTTTCCAAAGGCCAGAAGGATGCAGCAGCCAACGACAGATGAAATACAGAAGAAGCAGAACACTACCTATACTGGAGGCCAAAAAAAGGACCAAAGCAGATTGTTTCAGCCAATGAAACAAGTATGGAGGCGAAAAGGCGAACACCCTGTTCCGACCAGGCCAACCCCACGGCCAAAACCTCTTATTAGTAATCAACAACACGACACTAATAAGAAGTCCTTCATAAATTCTTCTGCGAAAGTGAAGTCTATTTGGGTACCCACGAAGTCAATGAAGGCCAGCCCACAATCACGACAAATCTGGGTGCCTAAGGCTTGCTTGTGGGCTCAAATAGCTACACCAAGGCCAAACCCTGTACAACATGTTTCACTCACTCGAACATCTGAGGCCCACTCTTACACATCACGCACGAACACGTATTCTTCCATGAGCACAAGTAGAATCACTTGTAAATGGGTCCCTAAAAGCCCCATTTTTCAAGTAAATACCCCTATCACACTCTCCAGAGTATCCACAAAGTCAAGATCAAAACCTATCCATTGCATTTGGCAACCTAAAACTTGTAATAAACCTCCGGACCCCAGTTGTAAATCCATGTCCACCTACTAACTACGTCACTCTCACACTACATCATTCCGCTTAGTTCTTAGGTCTACCCAATTCCTAACTACACACACAAGCACCGAGCACTTACTAACCCCCTAACCTCTCCCAAGCCTCATGTTAATGTTGTAATGGGGACATAGTGTCATTTTTGTGTCCATTGCAATGTTAACATTTATTCATGTATTCTCACAGAACCAGCTGCGAAGTTTTCAACATGGCTGAGGGAGCACGAACTAACTCTCAAACAGAAATGAGCCAGCAAGTGGTGGACTTAGACAGTTTATCCGTTTTGCCTAAAACAAACGAAAGACCAGAAGAATTGCAGGCCATCAAAATCTTACCTATAGCGGACCCTCCCAGTGGCCATATCATGCCCGTAGGAAAAGCTTCCCACTGGTTTAGTGAAGTGGCAGGACCCTTGGGAGAGGGAACATACCTATGGGAGTCAGAGTTGGACTTTAATGGGAAGCAAGACAAATACCATTTCTTTACAAGAGAATTCGAGAAGTTACAAAATGCAGAAGGTCTACGTTCGGTATAGAAGAAGCCAGGATTGGATGCATATTTCAGTGCACGGCTCCCAAAGCCTGACTTCATGCGATGCTACTATCTCATCAACACCTTGACTCCAAACAAGAACCCAAAAGGTGCAAGCTCATTTGTGATCCCATCTCTAACAAAAGGAAATGAGCTCAAGAGGTTTAGGTTATCCAACAACTTGGTGCGAGAGGCCGTAGATATGCGCAGAATGCATATTCCTACAGAGAAGGAAACCCTAGTGCCGGATTACATGAAGAATCGAAGCCTCACCAAACTCAAGGACATGGTGTCCATGACGCCTAATGTTGCAATACACCTTCGCATGTGCATGCAACACTTTGCTTTTCCTGCCCAAGATAGATTCACCATGCCGCCCAAAAAGATTTGGTTTAGTTTGTATCTGGCAGAGACACAGAGCCTCACCATCAACTTACCCCACTGGATAATTGATCAGATACACCTAGCTCACAAACGATGGCCGCGGAAACAGGTTTTATATGGTTGCTGTGCTCTGACGAGAATCATTAATAGGTGTTTGGCTTATGACATCCCTATTCAACGGGCCCTAATGTGGGATCGTGTAGAGCAGTTTAGAGGTAGGACATCCACTGGACCCCCTTCTAAGAAGATGAGAGGTACTGTCCAAGTCCCTTGTGCTCAACCACGTGGAGCCACCCTAACACCAGACATCACCCCTCCACCCCGAAGAGTCCGACCATTCACACTCCGACTTCCAAGACACAGCACCGATGGTTCTACCTTGATATTCCCTCCCATCCAAACCGATCTTGAATTTCCCAGTGGTGCACATTTGGAAGAACTCAAATGAAGATTTCGAACAATTATTACAAGATGTAGAGCTGGAGGCAGAAGAGGCACAACAAGTGGAGAATGTGCAAACGCAAGCAACAACCGCCCAAGTACCTGTCACCACAGTACAAGTGGATGAAGAGGATGATGAAGATAAAGAACAGGAGGAAGATGAGGAGGATTATGATCAAGATCATCATGATGAGCAACAAGAAGTGCCAGAAATTGTAGGTGCACCTGCATATACAGCTCAACTACAAAGGTTATACGACACAATCAAAGCAGTGCAAGAAAGGCATCAACTCTCTCTTGTGTCAGGTCAAGCTTTGATGCAAGAAATGCTATCAGATGATGGGGTGGATCAACATTTCATTGACACCCTCAAATTAGTGTCAGAGTCTTTAGGAGTTCCGGAGGCTGTCCACACTGCAGTCCGTCAGTCCGTGAGGTATGACAAACGCAGAGTCGACACATTACCACGAGCAGGTAAGACTATCAGGATACCCGTCACAGAACAAGAAGTACCCATTGAAACCACAGCTACTCCCACCACCACCATTGACCTCTCTGCTGAAACCTTCGTTCAGACATCACCCATCTCACCCCAGCATCCCCCACCCCCACCACCACCTCCCACCATGGAAGAAACGACAGTCATCACCTCTACCTTCACTTATAACCCATCCTCATTCACATCATTCTCATTTCGAGAACCCACCTCACAAGACACCCTCTTCTCTTTCATCACCAATCCCTTGTACACTTCAACCCTTCTATCCTCCGAACCCATAACTGGCCATCCCATAATTCCAAGTGCGGTTGGAAACCCGACACCCACAGAAGGCACCCTGTGTTTCCCAGCCTATCCCCCAATACGGGTACCTCCATTCCATGACCCTCACTTCCCATCTGGCCCCTACGCCTCTTTCAACCTAACCTCACCACCCCAATACCCGTCCTTTGTGGAGCAGTTCATCCGCTCCCCAATGTTTCAGAGGTACATTTCCCCGCTGTTCGCAAGGACATCAATTTACACGAACACCACACTCACTTCACCTACCATACCCACCTACATGGTAGCCCCTGTACACACCACTCTGTCTGACGACATTTCACCCACCACAGCATCTCTCCCCACGATTCCACCATCTCCCCCTCCCTTACCCCCCACCTCACCACTCACCACATCATTGGCACACACAGCATTCACTACCTCCCTCCCCAATCCCACCTCCCCTGCATTCCAAACTTTTCCCCTTGCATCTCATAATGTAAATAGCACGTTCAATACATTACTTCAGTGTGCACATCAACTACAATAAGAATACCATCAATTGGAAGAACGCACTGCTGCCCTCTAGGCAAAATCTCAACGTCTGCAAGCTAGAGTCAACACTCTTGAGGCCGATTACCAAACGCTCCTAACCGAGCATACCACCTTACAGCAGGCTCACTCCGAATTGGAATCAAAGACAT
The DNA here is from genome assembly GCA_020310875.1 of Ceratopteris richardii. Classification (NCBI taxonomy): domain Eukaryota; kingdom Viridiplantae; phylum Streptophyta; class Polypodiopsida; order Polypodiales; family Pteridaceae; genus Ceratopteris; species Ceratopteris richardii. The sequence goes on from CM035414.1 coordinate 158,758,545, forward strand.
AGACAGTAGATGATCAAGCAGTCAAGGAACTAGAAAATGTGCTCCAAGCGCAAATGATATCTAATGCTACACTCAGACGCAACCTTGGGCTATTAAGGAAGCATATGGCAGCAGCACTAGAAGAGAACAAGAGGCTTCAGCAACAAAACCAAGACAACTTTGAAGCGGCTATGGAAGGAAATGCAGGAGCAACCATTAGCCCTACCAAGTATAGAGCAGTCCCATCAGAAGACATTCACATCTTACTAGAGGAGCATGCAAATTTCTTGGAGTCATATGAAAAGTTAGAGACTGAATGTGCAGACCTAAAGAAACAGATAGCCCGTGCCCCCACAGCTCAAGAGAAGTCAATAATCTTGGAACGCTCCACAGAAGAATTAGAGACCCTCTGTAAGCAGGTGGCAGAACTCAAAGCACGCCTCGCACCATATGAAAGGCCACCCTCGCCCACTGAAGAACCAGAACCTGAAACAGTAGTGGAAATCCCCGTTGATGACAGCTATGAAGAGCCGTACGAGCCAATGCCAACACCCGGTGGCCGGACTACAGAGGAAGGACAGGACACTTTAGAAATTCAAGTTCCAGATTGGGTCAAAAGGGTCGAGAAAGTGGGTAAGGCACATGATGATCGCGTTGCCATGCAAATGCAATCTCTCATAAATCTGGAAGAAACTGTCCTTCGGTCTTCTTACTTTCAGAACCTATCCCACCAACGGTTAATCACAACATCAGAGTCGCAATACATGCCTTATTTTGTCTTGCTACATGATTATAATGCAGAAGTTAAAAGACATACAGGGAAGGAGCCCACATTTGCCACTCAATTTGAGCCAGAGGACTTACTGATAGATGCGCGTGCGGGCTCGATTTTCCAGCCTAATTGGCGTGCACGTCTACTAACCGATTACCCTGAGATGATGAGCACCTGGGCAACCATGCCACTGCATATCAAGTATAATCCATGTTATTGCCCAATGGTACGTCGCAGATCTTGGCAAGCATTTGCGATCACGGTACGAAACAATAAAGAATGCTCGGCTTGGGTTAACTATCCATTTTTTGCTCCACCTTTCGAGGGACCCCAACCGTAGCCTACATGATATCAACAATTCCGCACTGGTCTACACGTCTAAATAATGTACCCGACATAGCAGCGAAAATGTGTATGAAAATATTCGAGCTCATGACCATTGTCTTCAAAACCTTTCGGATGGTACAAGCTCCATACATCTCTGCCCCTGGATTCTCCCAAGGTAACAAGGATTTAGTCTACGACATGAGCCAGACTCCCTCGGTCACTATAATCTTTGCCTGGCATGCACGAATAAAGTACTTACCCGCATGATTCAAGCAGACATTTGAGGAAATGTTCTCTATGGGATTCTGGGAATATCATTCAGAAATTTTCATTCCCAGACCCACACATTTGCTACATCTATTCGCAGTAGAACAAGGGATCCATGCAGATTAGTTACGTCTGCCACATTCGGACATTCCAGGACCAATTGATTGGGATCGTATGATGACAGACTTGGCGAGAGGACTACGCATACAAGAACATCAGCTTGCCACTCAGGTTGTGGAATATTACATCCAACACTCCCAGCAACAAGGGTCTGTCAGGGACGACAGATGCGAGAGAGGGGGAGGTGTTGAGAGCAGTATGGGCACCCAAGGACTAACTAGACAAGGAAGCCAGCAGAGAGAGTCAGAGCGAGGTGAAGGATTAAGTAGACAAAGCAGTCGGTGCAAATCTGGTAGATAGGCCCTTCAAATTTTTCCAAATCAACATCTTTATAACAGTGATTCTTATCACTAACAATCATTGTAAATACCATTTCATATTTTTGTAGCTCCATTTTGTGCAAGCCAAGGAGTCCTTGAGCTTGAGGAGCCTTAGAAGTGCCTACGTATCAATTTTCGTATTTTTTAGACTCCGTATAAGCCCTCAAATTGGCCCTGGAACCTAATTTTTAACTAGGCCAGACACTAGGTCTGGACAGGGCCAAAACCTAGTCAAAAACTATAAATAGAGCTAGAGAGCTCATTTTTGAGGGTAGCTTGTAAGTGATTTGAACTTGTAAGAGCTTTTTGAAAGTAATCTAAGAACTCCATTGCTTCTCACTCTTTGTCTTACTGTGTGTGCGCGTGTGTGTGTATGTGTGTGCATGTTGGTGTGCTTCTCACTCACGCACTTGTGCCTTCACTTGCTCGAGGTCTTCATACAATCCTCACGTCTTCCCGGATTGACATTAAAGGAGGTGCTACTCATCACTGAGCTACATCATCATTTTCTCAATGTTAAGCTTCTATAAAACTATCTTTATCAAAACATGCTTTGACACTCGATCATGCAAAAAGTATAAAATGAGGAGCATACAATGGAAACATGAGCACTGATGATGGTTTGTTGAAAGATTTCAAATAGGACTCTCTTCTTCTATCTAGATACCACATTCCCTAGCTTCACTTGTGCGATATGCACCGTCTCATCATTCTCTCAATCTTATGCTTCTTTAAGAACTACCTTTATCCAAACATGTGTTGACACCCTAAAAGGGGAAAAAGATAAAAATCACATCCGAGGAAAGAGGAGCACACAATGGAAAAATGAGCACTCATTATGGTTTGATAGGAGATATAAAATAAAACTCTATTCTTCTCCCTAGACACCACATTCTATAACAATTTAAGGCCCTAGCTTTACTTGTGCAATATGCACCTTCTCCTAATTCTCTCAATGTTAATCTTCTTTAAGAAAATATGGTTATCCAAAAATGCTTTGACACCTTGCAAGGGGAAAAAGATAAAACTCACAACCGAGCAAAGAGGACCACATAATGGAAACATGAGCATGCATGATGGCTTGTTAAGAGATTTCAAATAGGTCTATATTCTTCTCCCTAGACACCACTTTCTCTAACATTTCAATGCCCTAGCTTTACTTGTGCTACATGCACCTTCTTATCATTCTCTGAATTTTAAGCTTCTTTAAGAACTATCTTTATCATCACATGCTTTGACACCCTATAAGGGGAAAAAGATAAAACTCACTACAAGCAAATAGGAGCATGCAATGGAAACATGAGGACTCATGATGGTGTGATGGGAGATTTCAAATAGGACTCTATTCTTCTTCATTGACACCACATTCTCTAAAACTTAAAGGCCCTAGGTTAACTTGTGCTATATGCACCTTCTCATCACTCTCTTAGTTTTAAGCTTCATTAAGAAGTAACCTTATCCAAGCATGTTTTGACACCCTATCATGGGAAAAAGATAAAGCAGAAAATGGAGCAAAGAGGAGCACACAATGGAAACATGTGCACTCATGATGGTTTGATGGTAGATTTCAAATAGGACATTCTATAACAATTTAACGCCCTATCTTTACTTGTGCTATATAAACCTTCTCAACAAATCTATCAATGTGGAGCTTCTTTAAGAACGTCTATGTTTATGCAAAGATGCTTTGACACCCTATCAGTGAGAAAGGTAAAAGTCACAATCGAGCAAAGTGGATGACACATTTGGAACACGAGATTTCAAATAGGACTCTATTCTTCTCCCTAGACACCACATTTTGTAGTAATTTAAGGCCCTAGCTTTACTTGTGCTATATGCACCTTCTCATCATTCTCCCAATGTAAAGCCTCTTTAATAACTATGTTTATCCTAACATGCTTTGACACCCTATCAGGGGAAAATGATAAACTCACAATCACGCAAAGAAGAGTACACAAAGGAAACATAAGCACTCATGATGCTTTGTTGGGAGATTTCAAATAGGACTCTATTCTTCTCCATAGACACCAATCACATTCTCTAATGATTTAAGGCTCTATATTTACTTGCGCTATATGCACCTTATCATTATTCTCTCAATATTAAGCTTCTTTAAGAACTATCTTTATCGAAACCTGCTTCGACACCCTATTAGGAGAAAAAGATAAAACTCGGAAGTAAGAAAAGAGGAGCACACAATGAAAACATGAGGACTCATGTGGTTTGTTCAAGGATTTCAAATAGGTCTATTCTTCTTCCTTGATAACACATTCTGTAACAATTTAAGGCCCTAGCTTTAGTTTTGCTATATGCATCTTCTCAACATTCTCCCAATGTTAAGCTTCTTTAAGAACTATCTTTATTGAACCATGCTTTCACACCCTATCAGGGAAAAGGATAAAACTCACAACCAAGCAAAGACGAGCACACTAGAAAAACCTGAGCACTTATGATGGTTTGTTGGGAGATTTTCAATAGGACTCTATTCTTCTCCCTAGAAACCTGATTCTCTAACAATTTCAGGCCCCAGCTTTATTTGTGCTATATGCACCTTCTCATCATTTTCTTTAGATAAAGATTTTTTAGAAACCATCTTTATCCAAACATGTTTTAACACCCTATCAAGGGAAAAAGATAAAATTCACAATTGAGCAAAGAGGAGCACAAAACCGAAACATGAGCACTCATGATGATTTGTTGGGAGATTTCAAATAGCACTCTATGCTTCTCCGTAGAAACAATCAAGCAAAGAGGAGCACACAATGGAAACATGAGCACCCATTGATGGTTTATTGGGAGATTTGAAATAGGAACCTATTCTTCTTCCTAGATGCCACATTCTCTAACAATCTAAGGCCCTAGATTTACATGCGCTATATGCACCTTCTCAACATTCTCTGAAGGCTAAGATTGTTTAAGAACTATCTTTATCCAAACATGTTTTGATGCCCTATCGTGCAAAAAAGATAAAACTCACAATCAAGCAAAGAAGAGCACACAATGGAAATATTAGCTCTTCATGATGGTTTATTGGGAGGTTTGAAATAGAAATTTGTTCTTCTCCCTAGACACCACATTCTCTAACAATTTAGGGCCCGAGGTTAACTTATGCTATATGGACCTTTTCATCGTTCTCTCAAAGTTTATCTTCTTTAAGAAGTATCTTTAGCAAAACATGCATTGACACCCTATCAAGGGAAAAAGATAAAACTCACAACTGAGCAAAGTGGAGCACACAATGGGAACATGAGCACCCACAGTGGTTTATTGGGATATTTCAAATAGGACTCGATTCTTCTCCCTAGACACCACATTCTCTAACAATTTGATGCCCTAGCTTTATTTGTGTTGTATGCACCCTCCCAACATTCTCTCAATGTTAAACTTCTTTAAGAAGTATCTCTATTCAAACTTTATTTGAGACTCTATCAAGCGAAAATGATAAGAGTAGAGAGATTTTCTACTACACAAACTCTCAAATGAGCAAAGAGG